>NW_024121221.1:48049-137943 GCF_016745375.1 Pimephales promelas | reverse complement strand
TTTTTACCTGGAAGAAAGAGACCAAACAAACAAATGATTCAGATCCAAATCACAGCGCAGTGTTAATCTGGATCAAAAAAAACAAAAATCATAATTTGTTTACTTGAATAAAATGTAATTAAAAATAAAATAAATACAAATATTTGATTTAAAATCATTTATTGGTCCTTATTTGACTAGCATGTTCAAATAAAAAGTGTAACAAATAAAAAAAAAATGAATATATTTATAATTTGTATAATTTTCTGCTGCCTGACCTTTGCGCAGGTGTTTCTTCTTGGTCTTGCGGCGGATGCTGTTGATTCCCGGCACTGGTTTGATGTCGCTCTTGTTGAGCGCCGGCGGGTGCAGGACGGGTTTAGGCGCGCGGGTCAAACACACCGGGAACCCGGCCGCACACAGCAGGATCCCCGTCATTCCTGACACACACACAACATTACATGCTTTCAGATCACAGTATATGTGAGAAGCTTGTTTATGTGCCAATACAACAGTTTAGTATGTGATATTTTTTCTTCATTTATTCCTGATTTTGTCCTTTTTTATCTTTCTTTGGTACTTATTTTACTGGCATGTTACAATAATAATAAAAAATAAAGATTAAAAACTATTTCTATACACCTTGGTACAGATTTCAGCTATTTACTGTACTTAAACAAAATATCAAATAAAATAATAAAACAGTATTATATACTTCTGTACAGAGTTAAGCAGTTTACTTGCAAAATAAAATAAAAATAATAAAACGATTTTCAAATACTTTTGCAGAGTTTACTTGAAAAATTAAATAAAAATAATACAATAAACCATTTTTATTTAGCTTTGTACAGTCATTACTTGTGAAATAAAATAAAATAAATCATATAACTTTGCAAGTTAAGCTGTTTACATGCAAAATTAAATTAAATAAAAATACTAAAATAAATGAAACCATTTATAAATACCTTTGTACAGAGTTAAAATTATTTTAAAAAAAATTATATAACTTTGCAAGTTAGGCTGTTTACATGCAAAATTAAATAAAATAGAAATTATAAATACTAAAATACATTAAAACATTTTTAAATACCTCTGTGCAGAATTATTACTTGTTTAATAAAATTATTTTAAAAAATAATAATATAACTTTGTACAGTTGTTTACTTGCAAAATAAAACAAAATAAAAATGATAAAAATTAAACAATTACAAAGAGCTAATCTGTTTACATCCTAAATTAAAAATTTTATAATAATGTATATATATATATATATGAAGAGTTCAGATGCAAAAGCCTCTAAATGCCATTTGAAATTTTCTTCTTTAATGATGATTTTTATCAAACTTGTATATTTAAGTTCAGTAATTTCATTTAAATAACAATTAATAGGTAATTATCATTGCCATTTAAGTGAAATCACTGAACTTAAATATACAAGTTTGATAAAAATCATCATTAAAGAAGAAAATTTCAAATGGCATTTAGAGGCTTTTGCATCTGAACTCTTCATACACACACACACACACACACACACACATATATATATATATATATATATTGTACAGAGCAAAATATTAAAATCAAATAATATAATAAAAGTTTTGATGTTTTTGCACTAAACGGAGTGCAATGTTCTGGTGTTGTACCTGCTAGGGCCGGGTGGACGGGTCCGGGTCCAGTCAGATTCTTCACAGGGAGTGCAGGAACACTGAGAACCACAGACATCAACACAGTCAATGACACATCTCCACTAAACATCTGCAGACGTACAACAAGAGACCATCCAACCCTCTGAACATGCATCCCAAACACTCACACACTTCCTCATCCGCTCATGCCAGTGGAACCGTCCAATCAAATTAAGTTCTGAACGGACCAATCAGCATCCAGTGAGAGAAAAACAAGAAACACGACGCCTCCATCAGATCACACACACACACGTGAACAGAAAGAAGATCTGAATATCATCTTAATTACATCAGTGAGGGGGAAGACGCATCATTACAGCTTATCGGATCACATGAGGAACAAAAACTAATTAATAAAGCACAGAAACTGAGTCTTTCATCCCTGAGGAGAGAAGATCAGCCAATCCAGCACATAAACAGGCCTTCATCTCAAATCAAGAGAATCTCACTGCTGTTTACTGAAAAGCCCGGATATCTTTTAGGCACGGCACAAAAACTAGTTTCAATTTCTAATCATGTTTCAGCTATTAATGCATCGCTCTCTATCTGGTTTCATTTCTCTCGTTCACACTGATTAGATCTAGTGGCTGAAACGACATGCTATTCTAGTTATTATAGTGTTTTTATTATTTTTGTGTTCACTCGCAAAAAAAAAAATACAAATATTAATTCAAACTAAAATAGCATCTCAGGGACACTGCTAGGATGTTGTGGGTGGTTGCTAAGCTGTTGCTATGTGGCTGCATTGGAATGATAATGATCTTCAGGCCGCTTCAGTCTGTCCATGTTCAAACATAGTTTTTTATGGATAAATAAACACTATAACAAATGGTTATAGGCAATTTGATTTAATATTGGATTTAACTCTGCACAGAATGTGTTTCTGACACATAGATGAGTGAATACTGATGTAAAATAGTATTTCTAGTACTCTAAACTTCAGGTTGTACTAAAAAAAAAAAAAAAAACACAAAGCACATCAACACTGAAATGATCCCGAAAAATACTGCAGTGGCTTGGATACTTTGGTATATTTTATATTTATATATACTGAATGTTTAATAATGGTATTTAAAACTCCAAAGTACTTCATTAGCCTGCAGGTCATCTAATAAATGAAATTATGATATATATATATATATATATATATAAAACTCAATAGAAATCATAAAATAAAATATTAAAAAACATAAATAAATAAATAAAAATATGATTTTGCTCAACTGGTGTATACGTTAAAAAGATTTCATATAAATTTAATTATTACATTCCTCAAATAAAATAATAAAATGAAATATCTTCTCAATTAGCCTATATATCATTTAATAGATGGAATTATTACATACATAACTCAATGAATTAATAAAATAAAATAATTGAAAAAAATAAATAAATAAATTATATATATATATAAATAAATAAAAGTCAATAGAAATCATAAAATAAAATATTGAAAAACATTTAAAAAAAATTAAAAATTAAATAAAATGTGATTTTGCTCAACAGGTGTATACATTGAAATTTCAGATAAATTGAATTATAATATTCCTCAAATAAAATAATAAAATAAAATATCTTCTCAATTAGCCTATATATCATTTAAGAAATGGAATTAATACTTAACTTAATGAATTAATCAAATAAAATAATTATAAAATAAAATAAAACTCCACTTAAATTGCCTATAACTTAGATAAATAATGAATATCTTTGAAATGTACATCTGATAAAAGGAATTATTAGCCTACATATATACAATAAAACCCTTTGTCCAGGGTTTACTTCTTGTTTACATTCAAATAAAACTAAATGAAACCATTTCTATACGCCTGTAAACCGAGTTAAGCTGTTTCCAGGAGTAAACCAGCGCGATGTCTAATCTCTCATCTGTTACAGATCTCAAACTCTCGTGATCGAGCCGAACCGACATGAGAACGATCCTACCGTCTGTCCTCCGACGAGTCTTCATCCGCATCCATCATCTCTCCTCTCTCATCAAACACACACACTTCCTCTTCTGATCTCACACTCGCTCACAGGAAGTAAAACAGGAAGTCAGTCGTTGAGTTGAATAGAACTATGAAACCGTTAGTGTTTAGCCAAAAACAACACTGAAATGGGTCAGAAAACGACTGTCAAATACCCCTACTACATGATCACAGATACATCTGATTTACAACACTAGGAATCATACACAGGCCTATATTCATGTTCATAATGGCACTAAACTATCAATTCAGATTCAATGATTCTGCTCAATTCTATTCCAGTGTGTGTGTGGAGCTCTGCATATGCATATAACATGATGATAAGATAAGATAAGATGAAAAGATAAAATGATGATATGATAAGATTAGATACGATAATATGATAAGATAAGATGATGAAAAGATAAAATTGTATGATAAGATATTCTAGATGCCCTAATTCTAAAGGGTCTCACATTATTTTTTAACTTTAAAATAAAAACGTTTGTTATAATACAAAAGCCAATGAATTACTACATTCAGAGGATTAATCTCACAAACGTTCATGTGAAGATTAATGAGAACAGAAACCATTGAATAATTGAGTAGATAACTACAGTGAAGAGTAAACCTGAACACTGGTGAGTGTGTGTCATCAGCATCTGTCCGACTCTGCCCTCTAGTGGCGGTGCAGAACATATATATATATATATATATATATATATATATATATATATATACACACAAACACACATCCTTCATCAGCAAAAAACATCTGTACCTGAACCATATTTTGATCCTGTTATTAATATGGGGTATGAATTGTCTTTATCTGCTATACGCCGATTTCACGTCATTTTGAATTGTCTCCGGTGGGAAGAAAACCGGAAGTGTCGCTTTAAATCATATGAGGGTCGCGAATGCGATGGCGTATTGTGTTTAATGTAGAAATTTGTTGTTCTAAAAGTGTACATACATTTCTTTCATAGTTTAGACTATATACCGTAACATTTCTAAATTTATAAATACATTTTAAATATATATTTAGAACAAAAAAAGAAGCAGGAACGAACTATATACATATCCTATCCATCTAACGTTAAAGGGTTAGTTCACCCATATAGTTCACCGTATAAGATGACGTACTGATATAGCCGGAGGCGCAAAACGTTCTGTTTACAAGCAGTACGCCATCTTATACGGTAGGGGGCGGTAAAACTCCTAAGCGGTGAGCAGCCGGTAACAAAAAGTAGTCGAAGAAGAACGGTCTCGTCTCAGTTCTCGCGCATGCGCCCATAAGGAAGTAATGGAAAGTCGAATAAAGTCGTTATTTACGTTTTTTTTTTCCCACAAAAAGTAGTCTCGTCGCTTGATAAAGTTATAGTTGAGCCACTGTAGGCACATGGAATATTTAAACCTTTTCTTTTAATAACTTTCTGGGCCGTCAAGAGGCAGTCCCTCAGGCTGTCTGTGGAAGAGTGATCCAGCCCTCAGATTCAATCAAAAATATCTTTATTTGTGTTCCGAAGATGAACGAAGGTCTTACTGGGTTGGTACAGCATGGGGGTGAGTAATTAATGACTTAATTTTCATTTTTGGGTGAACTAACCCTTTAATGTTTTAAATCTACCTGCACTTCCGGGATTCTTCCCACAGGAGCCTCGCTTTCGATTTCAAATGGCTGCGTGAAATCAGTGTATAGAGTCAATAAAGATCTGCTTCATTGTTGACAAATTTCCTAAAAAGTATTGCAGGTAAAAATCACTTCATCTGAGGCTTTTGAAAGTATCCTGGTCTCATTTGTTTCAATGTAGAAACTGTTCAGTGTGTGAGTGAACTGAGCGAATGAATCAAACTGAGCCGTTTGAAAAGTTCAAAAGTGATTCATTCACGTTTTCTAGCTTAGTTTCTAGCTTAGTATTTTTGTCTTTTTCCACTACAAATATCTAAATATTATCAAGTCATTTTGCTTAAGCAAATGTATCTTGATTTAAGGATTTTTAGATATTTGCACTGGAATATAAGACAAAGATACTGAGAAAGAACATGTAACACAACATGATTGCTGGAATACTGTCCGGGAAAATGATTCTCAGGTTGTATATCTTTATTGTCAGACATGAATTTATCAGTATTTATTATTCATGAGGAGTTAACGCCGCTGTAAAAAGGGTTAAAATAGTTTCAGACAGATATGAAACCTGTTTATTAGCCAGACCTCACTCTTTCAGTGTGAATAGACAGTGTAAATGCATTAGTATGAAAACCTATGAGAGATGTTCACTGAAGCTGTTCTGTGTGTGTGTTCATGTCACACAGCTGAGAGATCTACAGCGATGTTCACTACACGTGATGCCACGCTATCTTTGTGTATGTGTGTGTGTTCATGTCACACAGCTGAGAGATCGACAGTGGTGTTTACTGCATGTGACCATGTTATCTGTGTGTGTGTGTGTGTGTGTGTGTGTGTGTGAACCACGATCATCCTGTGTGTGGAACCGCTCGCCTGGGAACAATGCAAACTTATCTGTATTTACACTCTTTCTCTCACTCTCTCTTCGTCTCTGCGCTGCTCTGTGTTTCTGCTGAAGTGTGTTTGTGGTTTCATCGCAACTTCACATTTCCTAGGATTTACACCCCTTCAGTATGTGTGTGTGTGTGTGTGTGTCTGCTGAGGCTCCGTTTTGCCTTGATCCATTATTCATCTTCCCCCTGTGTATCACAGCCTGGATGGCAAACGATTCACACAAACACACACACACACACACACTCGCATGCGGTTTAACTCGACCAAAGACACACTCAAACAATGATTTTCACACGCTCAGAGGAAAGGACAAGATTTATAGATGCATTACAGCAGCAGTGTGTGTGTGTGTGTGTGTGTGTGTGAGAGAGAGAGAGAGAGAGAGAGAGAGAGAGAGAGAGAGAGAGAGAGAGAGAGAATGTGTGTGTGTTTCACAGTGTGTTTGACTGATTCACTGTCACGATGCAAAAGGACACTATTGATTATTTCTCTGTTCAAGGCATTCAATCTCTACAAAACTGAATAGCATCAATAAACAAAGAAAAGTGATGCAAAAAGAGTGCAAACAGCTCAAAATAAAGATATTAAAATGAATAATACATAAACCTTTCTATTTATCGAGATAGAACGATAGATAGAACGATAGATAGAACAATAGAATGATAGATAGAATGATAGATAGATAGATAGATAGATAGATAGATAGATAGATAGATAGATAGATAGATAGAACAATATAGAATGATAGATAGAATGATAGATAGAACGATAGAATGATAGAATTATAGATAGATAGATAGAACGATAGATAGATAGATAGAACAATAGAATGATAGATAGAACGATAGATAAATAGAAGATGGATAGATAGATCGATAGAACGATAGATAGAATGATAGAATGATAGATAGAACGATAGATAGATAGTAGATGGATAGATAGATCGATAGATTAAACGATAGAATGATAGATAGAACGATAGATAGATAGACGATGGATAGATAGATAGATAGATAGAACGATAGATAGATAGATGGATGGATAGATAGATAGATAGATAGATAGATAGATAGATAGATAGATAGATAGATAGATAGATAGATAGATAGATAGATAGATAGATAGATAGATACATAGATACATAGATAGATAGAACAATATAAAGAATGATAGATAGAACGATAGATAGAACGATAGATAGAACGATAGATAGAACGATAGATAGAACGATAGATAGATAGATAGATAGATAGATAGATAGATAGATAGATAGAACAATAGAATGATAGATAAAACGATAGATAGATAGATAGATAGATAGATAGATGGATAGATAGATAGATAGATAGATAGATAGATAGATAGATAGATAGATAGATAGATAGATAGATAGATAGATAGATAGATAGATAGATAGATAGATAGATAGATAGATAGAACAATATAGAATGATAGATAGATAGATAGATAGATAGATAGATAGATAGATAGATAGATAGATAGAAGATGGATAGATAGATCGATAGAACGATAGATAGAACGATAGAATGATAGATAGAACGATAGATAGATAGACGATGGATAGATAGAACGATAGATAGAACGATAGATAGATAGATGGATAGATAGATAGATAGATAGATAGATAGATAGATAGATAGATAGATAGATAGATAGATAGATAGATAGATAGAACAATAGAATGATAGATAGAACGATAGATAGATAGATGGATAGATAGATAGATAGATAGATAGATAGATACATAGATAGATAGAACAATATAGAATGATAGATAGAACGATAGATAGAACGATAGATAGATAGATAGATAGATCGATAGAACGATAGATAGAACGATAGAATGATAGATATAACGATAGATAGATAGACGATGGATAGATAGAACGATAGATAGATAGATGGATAGATAGATAGATAGATAGATAGATAGATAGATAGATAGATAGATAGATAGATAGATAGAACGATAGATAGATAGATAGATAGATAGATAGATAGATAGATAGATAGATAGATAGATAGATAGATAGATAGATAAGTAGATAGATGGATAGATAAAACAAATGAACAAACGATAGATAGAATGATAAATCGATGATGGATGGATAGATAGATAGATCATCTCTTACCCTGGCGGAATGGCTCCTCTGCTCGTCGTCACGGTGATCCGCTGCGTTCCCGGCCGGTTGAGATTATTCTGTCCGTTAATCGTAAGCGTGTGATTGGTGGGAAGCGTCACGAGCGCAGGGACACACGAGAAACTCCCGCCGTTCATCTCCATCTTCCCGCCTCCACCTCCACCGACCTTTATGTTGTTATGGTGTCCCCTAGCAACAGTCGTCGTGGGCGACCAGAGGGAGGAGCCGGCGAAGGTGTTGCTCTGCCTGACGACAGCACTCGTCGGGTCCGTCCCGTAGAGTCGTCGCCTCTGCTGCAGAGCCAAGATGGCGTTTGACGCGGCCCGTGTGCTGTGGACCAGCATGCACTGCTGGCATGTGCACGGGGTTCCCGAGTTGGTGCCCACGGGCCAGGACTGGGATTTGGGGATTGATCCGGCGATTAGCGGATACGCGAGGTCCATCCGCCGACGAATGCGCCGCTTTCTCTGACTCTGCCGGTTGGTTTGGGACATCCCGTCGAAGTCCACCAGGTAGCAGAAGCCCAGCGAGCTCAGGTCCAGCCAGGGGTGCTGCTTCTCGTACGCGTTCTGGATGCTCACGCACAACTCCATGTCGTAAGGAGTCCAGGATCCACAGTCGTTCTCCCATTCCCACACGATGCCCTTTCCCGGAGACGAGGACGGGTCGTAGAAATTGCGCTGGACGGGACGCATCGTGCCTGGAAGAAGACAGAGAGAGAACTGATGAAGAACTAATACAGTGAATAATGCAGTGCGAGATAAAAGCATCTGCCAAACGCATTCAAATGTCAATGTAAAAAACGTAACTCATTTATCATCCCATTCTCACTTAGCAAAACATCTTGTTTTCCAGCACACTAAACAGTCTTAAACCAAGATTTACTGGAGAAGAAGCAAAATGACTGAAGATATTAAGAATTTAAAGTCCGCCTGTGGTGTAAATCAAGTGGTGTTTTTAATCCGCTTTACCACACACACCATGTGTAAGTTGATAAGTGGACAGCATTGCTGAGTATTTTCAGTGAACCTCAAAAACACGCTTTGAAATCGCTGGTGTTTCTGACGTCACAAACCACCTTGTAACCAATCAGATCAACGTGTGATCGTCAACCAGTGGCTCTCTGAGTGAGTGAGTGAGTGGAGGCGGGGCTATTTTGCATATTCATAGAACCACGCATACTAAATGAGGCGAGGGTGTCGAGTTACATTCAAGATTTTGTGTGAGAGACTTTTTTTCAGGAAAGAATGTTTAAAAATGTAATTTTGGTAATCTAAGATGAGTTTTAGGAGTAAAAATTATTGACTACAGGGGGAAAATGTATCAAAATTAAGTAAGTGACTAAAACAACAATTATTTGTCAGTGGGGTCTAAACAATAAACTTAAAGGAGTAGTTCACTTTTAAAAAAAACTTTTGCTGATAATTTACTCGCCCCCATGTCATCCAAGATGTCCATGTCTTTCTTTCTTCAGTCGAAAAGAAATGAAGGTTTTTGATGAAAACATTCCAGGATTTTCTCCATATAATGGACTTCAATGGGGTCCAAGCGGTTCAAGGTCCAAATGAGAGTTTCAATGCAGCTTCAAAGGGCTTTAAAGGGATAGACTTCAATGGGGTCCAAACGGCTCGAGTTTCAGTGCAAACTGTTCAAAGGGCTTTAAACGACACCAGAAGATGAATAAGGGTCTTATCGAGCGAAACGATCGCTCATTTCAAAAATGACTCAAAAAACGATCCGTTCATTTTGATGAACGAGTTCGAACAGGAGAGTCACGAACGTGCATCACAGAACAGAGCAAGGCGAGCATTTGAGCTTATAAAACTTAAACTTTGTTATTTATTTATTAAATGAGCGATCGTTTCGCTAGATAAGACCCTTATTCATCGTCTGGAGTCGTTTAAAGCCCTTTGAAGCCGCACTGAAACTCTCATTTAGACCTTGAACTGTTTGGTTCCCATTGAAGTCCATTATATGGAGAAAATACTGTAATGTTTTCATCAAAAACCTTAATTTCTTTTCGACTGAAGAAAGAAAGACGTGGACATCTTGGATGACATGGGGGTGAGTAAATTATCAGCAAACTTTTTTTTCAAAATGAACTACTCCTTTAATTCATAGGGAAGGAAAACAAGATTATTTTTCTGATCCAATTGATAGAAATAATTTTATATGAAACTAGACTTAATATCTTCAGTCATTTTGCTTCTCCAGTAAATGCGTCTTGATTTAAGAATGTTTAGATATTTATGACTGTGTGACGCCTAAGTGTACGCTTGGTCAAAAACGTTTCAGTTTCTGAGGCCCTGTGCATTTTTCAGAAATGACTGCAGCTTTAAACTGAGAATCAAATTATCTGCAATGTACTCGTCTCATTGTGCAATTATATATTACAGTGACAGTTCTCAGATGAGCGTTTGATAAGAAGCTCCAGACCGGATGGATGTGACGGGAGGAAGATGTGAAGAGGAAGAGGAGAGGTGACACACACACACACACACATCAGCACGACTGACCTTGAGTCTCAAGAACCCAACCCTGACTCTCCCACCCGGGGCGAATCATAACACTGACCCGAGGTTACTGTCTATCTATCTATCTATCTATCTATCTATCTATCTATCTATCTATCTATCTATCTATCTATCTATCTATCTATCTAGATTACTGACCCGAGGTCAGACCTCAAAGTGTCACATCTTTAAACTGAATCCGAAAGGTTTCGCTAAAGCTGCGAACTTTCACACCAACACACACATAGTTCCTCATTTACATTATAGTTATTGACAGCGGTCGCAGGTGAAGTTTCATTGCTTGCTTGTTATTGTAAAGTCTATACATTTTTTTTTGCATGTGTAAAGATGTATATAGATTTCTATATAATTTATATTATATATAAATATACATATTTTATAAATAATATTTTTTTTCTTAAATATACATGCATGTGTGTATAATTATATATATATATATATATATATATATATTAGGGCTGTGCAAAAGTTAATTGCGATTAATCGCATCCAAAATAAAAGTCCTTGTTTACATAATATAATATATAATATATTTATATTATAATATATTATATTTGTGTGTGCTGTATATAATTATTTTGTATATATAAATACCTATGCATGCATGTATATATTTAAGAATTATTTGCGCTTAAATTCTGTATATATTTATAAATTCATAATCTATATTATATAAATATAAATATTTTATATATTAATAACATATTTTCTTAAATATATACATGCATGTGTGTGTATTTATATATACAAAATAATTATATACAGCACACAAGAAAATATTTTATGTAAACACAGATTTTTATTTTGGATGTGATTAATCACAATTAACTTTTGCACAGCCCTAATATATATATATACATAAAATTATACACAGTCCACCGACTTATATTATGTAAACACAAACTTTTATTTTGGATGCAATTAATCACGATAAATCGTTTGACAGCCTTAGTCGCCAAACAATTTTAAGAAATATTACATATTACACAATTATATGGAAAAAATTACATATTCGTTGCAACTTTTTATTAAACTAACTCGGGGAACTAGGCCCATGTTGATGTTTGTTCTGTTCACATTGTTTATTTTAAATGTTGTTAATTATTTTTTATTCTTACTTGTACATCTGGACATATTCTACGCAAGAGTGTGTGAATGTTATGACCCCTTGAACAGGATGTTTATGAGTGGAATTATTTTTAATAAAAAAAAACATTCAAAAGCATTTCATTTAGAGAGAAAAAACATCAAATAAAAGTAGTAAAATTATTTAAAATCCACCCATTCATTGCCATATTGTGATATGAAAACCAACTAATGTGTTTAAAAAAGCGAGTTTATTTAAACCCAAAAAAGAATTCTAGTGGACTCGACAGATCTGGAGATCTCGGCGTTCCTCGTTTCCTGGAAGGACTGGATGAAAGTTTCCCGCAGGACTAATCATGATGCTCTGACTCCGCCGGCTCAATGTGACTTACAGCAAGGTCATGTGTGTGTGTGTGAACGTGAACATACACACCATAAATCATACAGAGAGATGCTGGAACAACAGTGAACCACTACGATACATTGGCTGTGTAATTCTGATTAGAGCCGAGTGTGATCTGGACAAAACAATAAATATATCACGGTTTTTAATCAATTTTACCATTTTGAAAGAATATTTCCTGTCTGTCTCAATGTTTGGAAGCGTCTTTACTCTTTACTGATGTTATTATTCACCATATATTTGAGTAAATCTTATTCAGGTGTGTCGTTCGCAAATGCGGCGGAAGATCCTGCGGTTCAGAGATTCACGTTCGCATCGCAGCGATTTTATTACGATTGTGATTAATTTGAGGTTTGACATTATTTGGAAGATTTAGTGATCAGCCTAAAGATACACACACACACACACACACACAAACACTTACTCTCTCTCTCTCGCATGCACACACACAGATACGTACACACAGACACTCACATAAACACACAAATGTACACAGATAGACAAACACACACACAAATGCACAAACACACACTCACACATATTCACACACTCTCTCACACACAAACACAAATACACACACACACTCACACTTTCTCTCTAGCACACACACAGATACTTACACACAGACACTCTCACACAAACACACATACAAACAAACACACAAAAACACATATTCACAAACACACACAAATACACACTCACACTCTCACACAAATACAGAAACACTCACACAAACACACTCTCACACACAAACACACTCACTCTCTCTCGCACACACACACACACAGACACACAAACAAACACACACTATGATGTTCTGTTCTCTTTTTTACTGAGACCAACTCTTGAACACAGAGTTAAGGAAAACACACACACACACACACACACACACACTTTCTCCATGTCCTTCCTGAATGCTCTGGTCACATCCCGTCAGATCCTCGATGATTTTATCCTCATCCGTCCTCTTCCCTGAACCCAAACCTCACACTTTCCCTTCACACTCGCTCATCCGGCCTCTCGTCCTGCCGGCCCGTGTGTGTGTGTGTGTGTGTCGTCTTCTCACGGCTCTTCTGGTTAAGACTCGCTCACTTATCCAGAAACAGAACATCTGACTGAACGTGTATATATATAGTGATTTCTAGATCTGAAAAGTCAGGCAAATAATTAAAAAAAAAATCTTTTTCATTAAATTTTTATACATGTTTCAAACATTAGTCTAGTAATGCCAAACTCTACAGTACCTGGAAGTAAAACAATATAGATTTTACTAATATATATCGAATGACTGGAAAAGTTGTGTGGCCTTTGAATATTGCTGTGTTTTTATATTTCAATATTTGAACGTTTAAAAATATACAGTATATATATTATAATATATAAAATATTAGAAAATATTATGAATAATATTATTAATAATATAAAATAATATTAATTATATGTATTAAACATTGATGCATTTGTTGCAAATTTAAATTTGAGTATTCTTACATTAGATTATTTCATTATTATTATTATGATTTATTTGTATCTATTTATTTATTTAATTAACATTTATTTTATTAAACGATCTATACAATATTATAAAATAATATTAATTATAAATATTAAAAGACATTTATTATTTTAAAAACTGAACAATATGTGACATAGCCTAATTTTACAAGAGTTTTCTGAGAAAAGTCAGGTAAATTAATAAAAATAAATATTTTTCTTGTTAGGCAAAGCTCTAAAATATTTTCAGGTCTATTTATTCAGGTTTTATTTATCAGGTCTTTATCAAAATCTTGAATATTGTTGTAAATGTGTGATCAGATCTGATAATAAACCAGAATTTGCAATAACAAAGGAAATGTAAAATGTCCCCAAACGCACATCAGATTTTATCTGAACAGAGATATAATCACTTGGCCATTGTACCGATACAGATACTGCTTTGCTCATGTGAACCCTGCGCGGCTGTTATTAGCAGCGTTCCTGCAGAGCTTGCAGAAAACAAGGACTTAAAAGACTGTAGCTCTAAGCCATGACTGCAGAGAACCCAAAACACACACACACACACGTGTAGATGCATCGTGACCGTCCTGCGCCAAAGGAAGTTGATACACAAGTGTCCGCTGCCCCTGTGATGCCCAGTGTGTGAGCGTCAGCACCGATTATGCCCACTTGACTACACAGATTCACACACACTATGATGTACTACAGTAAACTCCACGCTTTGCTGTGATGCGAGTGTTTCAGATAAGACCACTGTATTTCCTGTCAGAAAAACCCAGAACGCATTCTCTCACACACACACACACTCGGTGGAAAACCCCGTGATAAACCAAAGCAGTTCAACACCTCCACTATTCCCACACACTGGTGGGGGCGGAGCCTCTAATCAAACAATCTGGGGGCGGAGCCTGTCATTTCACCGCATTCGAATCGTGTCAGAAAAATGCTAAGATAAGCAATGAAACAAACATATGGGATCCGGGTTCATATCGTTTACTAAAACCAAAACCATAAAATACATTGTTGTTACTTGAAATAAAGGAGGTTATATTTCTCTTTTTGTTTAAGATGAAACACTAAAATAAAATAAAAATATTGCTCAAATTAAAAATTATAATATTACTAAAATAAATGCAGTATTAAAATTGCTCAAACTGTGCAGAAAATGCTAAACTAAAAACTAATTAAAAAATATAAAAAAAACTATAATAGTATCTCAATGATAATAACGAACACTATTAATCAGAGATTTTGACATCACTCTATATGAAATGTGTTGCTAAGCAGAACAAGTTTTATTGTATTATCATAATTAATAGTTAAAACTTATTTTTTATTTTATTTTATATAGTGCCTTTAAAAGTAGTATCTCAAAGCACTTTACATAAAAAATTAATAATGGAATTGGAAAGATACACAACAGTCTAGGCAATAAAAACTAAACAAGCAATAAAATAAAAGGCAAATATAACAATCACAGTAATCACACAATCACATAAAAGCCACCCTAAAAAAAGTACGTTTTAAGGGAGGAATTATGCATTCCTAGTTAATATTACTTTTTAGTTTAATTTAAAGTTTGTTGCACAGTGAAAAAAATAATATGCTTAATCAATAAAATTGTGGCAACATATTACAAGCAATATTATTAATTAAATTGTACAAATTAGAATTAATTAGAATATTAATTTGATCAACTATTACTCAATTCTAATTTGTTCAATTTAATAAATAATATTGCTTGTAATCTGTTGCCACAATTGTATTGATTAGATAAAGCGTAGTCATTTTTACAGTGCATGTATTTGTCATTTTTATTCGTTTTTTTTAAAATATCTGTAGTTTTTTTTTTAGTTTTTTTTTTATCTAAGTTGTAGTTATTTTAGTAGTTCAAGTTAATCTAAATGAAAAATTGAGATTACACTTTTTATATTTTATTTTATTTCAGTTATGTAACAAATATGTTGTTGTTTTTTATGCGTTTAGTTAACATAAATAATCTTGCGTCAAACTTCATGCAAGAAAGTAAAATAAGTGTGAACAAAAGGACGTGGCGTGTCCTGGCTGATTATAATTCACCTTGAGACTGCAGATCCTTCTAAGAGCACATTTGGCTGTCATTCCTAATGAGAAAAGTGGAAACTGTGGCCCTACGCTACTCCATTTTGGATCGGCCGCATGGGGAGCTCCTGCCAAAAAGCATCTGGCTGATATTATTCATTCCCCCAGTCAAGACAAGACAAGTGCTGACCAGAGAGAGAGAGAGAGAGAGAGGTGTCTTGGCTCTCCTACATCACCTTTACAGGTTAATTGTTTTAAAATGCTTCAGTGTGCAAACGTGATGAGAATAAAGAAGAGGCTGCTGTAATGAACTGCCCTGCGAGTTCAACAACTCATCTGTCAGATGATGGCCTGTAAAACACACACATGACGCCTACATCAGCAGCGTGCGATGTGTCTATATTCTGACTCGACCAATGGTGTGAGTGTGGGGGCGGGACTACCTGTGTGCCTGACAAATAGAAGATAAGAGGCGGAGCAGAAGAAAAAAAAAAAAAAAAGTTTTGGTGCCATTAGTGGTGCAGAAATTAAGCAGCAGCTTCAAGACACACGTGTTTCCAAAAGTTTGGGGTCTGTAAAAGATCATTATTCAATGAGTTGACAGAATTTCCACTGAAACAGGAAGAGAGGGCGGGACATACTGAGCAGCTCCTCCCATTTTTTAAATAGCCAATAGCGTTTGGTTTATATCGCAGCTCCTCCTTATCTCTAATCGTTTCAAATCTCCTCCATATTGCGTTAAAGGGTTAGTTCACCCAAAAATAAAAATTCTGTCAGTATTTACTCACCCTCATGTTGTTCCAACCCCGTAAGACCTTCGTTCATCTTCGCAACACAAATTAAGATATTTAAGATATTAAGATCACTCCTGTATACTAGTCCATAGGCTTCTTGAGGGACTGACTCGAAAAGTCATTAAAGACATCGTTAAAATAGTCCAAGTGACTACAGGGGCTCAATCTTAACTTTATCAAACGACGAGAACACTTTTGTGCGCAAAAAAACAACAAAAATAACGACTTTATTTCAACTATTGGTTTATTTCTCCCTCTGCGCGAGTCAGGTTACTAGTTTAATAGCGTAAGCTTCTGTTATTGTACGTCACACGCATCACACACATGACCAGCGTCGGCCAATAGTGAGCCTACGTGTGTCGTAGCTCTACGCAATCACACTACGTTAACTGACTACAGGCCCATGGAGAAGGAAGTGAATAGTTGAAATAAAGTCGTTATTTTTGTTTGTTTTGGGGCACAAAAAGTGTTCTCGTCGTTTGATAAAGTTAAAATTGAGCCCCTGTAGTCACTTGGACTATTTTAACGATGTCTTTAATGACTTTTCGATGCCAGCAAGAGTCATTCCCTCAAGAATCCTATGGACTAGTATGCAGGAGCGATCTTACTATCTTAAATATCTTAATTTGTGTTGCGAAGTTGAACGAAGGTCTTACGGGGTTGGAACAACATGAGGGTGAGTAAATACTGACAGAATTTTCATTTTTGGGTGAACTAACCCTTTAAAATACAGCATTCTGTGTCGAATTCAATGGGTCCGATATGTGTTGTGGTCCGCAGTGTTGGGGAGTAGCGACGCTACTAACTTAACTACATTTTTCAGTAGCTTGGCAGTAGCTCAGTTGCTTTTTAAACAGTGTAGCTTTTCCAGTAGCTAACTACTTTTTGCAGCAAGTAGCGGTGTAGCGCGAGCTAAAGCTACTTTGCGTTTGTTGAGCCTGCGCAAATCAGCGCAAGGATTTTCATCTTCTTGTTAAATTACAAACTCATTTTTTGCCATTACCGCCACCTGTTGTTTAATCACACATCTTGCGGCTAACGGTTCACTGACGCACATAAGTGTGTTGACACACCCATATTATGACTATTCATGATGGAGCAAGACGTGACGGCAGATTTGGAGGATGGAGAAACAACTAACGTTAATTACCCATGGCCTTATTTGTCCAAGTTCATTCGGTATACATGTGACTTACGTCGGATGTATATTTTGTTCTTGCGATGTTGTAGGCTATTTTGCTATTTGACAAACAGTCTGAGATATTTGAGTGTTGTGTGTAATAAAACAATACTCTATGAAATCATAATTGTTTTAAACACTAAATATTTTACTTAAATTCATCAGACACTAATTCAGTTATTTATAATATACATTGTTTAAAAAGCGAAAGTAGTTTCAATGTAGCTAGCTACTTTTTGATAGTAATTTGTAGTGTAGCTAACTACTTTTCCAAAAGGGTAGATGACTGTAGTTTACCTACTTTAACTTATGAGTAGCTTGTAGCTTGTTAAACGTCTCGGTTACGTATGTAACCCTCGTTCCCTGAGTAAGGGAACGGAGACGTTACGTCAGAAGTGACGGAGATTGGGGGTTTCGCATAGAAAGCCAATCCTCTTCGAGTATTAAAACACGAGCCAATGGCATGCAATGCCTTGGGGCTGCGGAAATTTGCATAGCGTACTCCGCCCTACTCCGTGAGTATAAAAGGAGGAAGTGAACGCAACCGCAGTATGTCTTCGCTGAGGAGCCAAGACTGAACTCGGCCTCTACCCAGCGATACAGCAGAAGTGGCAGGGAGACGTAACGTCTCCGTTCCCTTACTCAGGGAACGAGGGTTACATACGTAACCGAGACGTTCCCTATCGTAGTCACTTCGAGTTACGTCAGAAGTGACGGAGATTGGGGGTCTGTGCCATCACGCCATCTTCAAGCTGTCTTCCAGTGCCCTGCGAAAGACTGAACCCCCGAGCCTTACCTTCTTTTTTTTTTTTTTTTTTTTTTTTGGGGATCCGACTTTGACACAGGATTACCAAGGTACACTGGGAAACATATCCCGAAGGGGACATGCTACCAGCTGCCTACCGAAGGGAGGACTTAAGAATACACATATGGCCACATAGGGACACATATGGAACACTGGAGTACCAACCGCAGGTGGCTACTGATTTAAACTCCAGGGGTGGCAGATGGCTTGCCAAGGGAAGACACATGCTCAGAGAGGCTTACAGTGGATAATACACATGAGACGGTTACCATGGGGAACCGTGCGCATGGAGGCACCTAGCTAGCATCCAGAGCCTCGCAGTGGTGCCCGCATCGTCGGTGCTGGAGGACTCAAGACTTCAAAGGAAGAACTGAGGAATATCGCACTTATCCAGTCCGGGGAGTGGAGTGGCGAGCAAGCGAAGACACCTGAGCGGATCCAGAACTGGCCGAAACGAGTACGTGAGAGGATACCGGCTCAATTCGCAGATTATAGAATCTGGCGAAGGTGTTGGGTGTCGCCCAGCCTGCAGCTCTGCAGATGTCTGTTAGCGAGGCGCCGTGCGCTAAAGCCCAAGAGGAGGCTACACTCCGAGTGGAATGGGCCGTCACACCAAGGGGGCACGGAAGGCCTTGCTGCTGGTAAGACAAAGCAATGGCATCCACTATCCAGTGGGACAGCCGTTGCTTTGAGAGAGCCCTTCCCTTCTGGCTCCCTCCATGACAGACAAAGAGCTGGTCTGAGGTCCTGAAACACTGCGTTCTGTCGACATAGGTGCGGAGAGCACGTACCGGACAGAGCAGTGCCAAGGCTGGGTCTGCCTCCTCCGGGGGCAGCGCTTGCAGGTTCACCACCTGGTCCCGGAAGGGAGTGGTGGGAACCTTGGGCACATATCCAGGCCGGGGTCTCAGGATCACGTGAGAGTAAGCCGGCCCGAACTCCAGGCACGCTTCGTCAACGGAGAATGCGTGCAGGTCCCCCACCCTCTTGATGGAGGCCAATGCAACCAGGAGTGCTGTCTTCATGGACAGAAACTTTAACTCTACTGATTGCAAAGGCTCAAAGGGATGCCTCTGCAGAGCACTTAAAACTACCGAGAGGTCCCAAGAGGGTACGAGGGGAGGACGAGGCGGATGCAGCCTCCTCGCTCCCCTCAGGAACCTGATGACCAGGTCGTGCTTCCCTAAGGACTTACCTTCCACTGCTTCATGAGAAGCGGCAATGGCCGCGACGTAAACCTTAAGGGTGGAGGGCGACAGCCTGCGCTCCAACCCCTCTTGCAGGAAGGAAAGCACGATACTGATCGAACATCTCCGGGGGTCTTCTCCGCGAGAAGAGCACCAATTGACGAAGAGGTTCCACTTCAACGCATAAAGGTGTCTCGTGGACAACGCTCTTGCGGAAGTGATGGTTGCCGCCACCGCAGGTGGCAGCGAACTCAAACCTGCCTCGTCCCGTCCAGGAGCCACACGTGCAGCCTCCAGAGATCGGGACGAGGGTGCCACAGAGTGCCCCGTCTCTGAGAGAGTAGGTCTTGTCTCAGAGGAATAGGCCAAGGAGGTGCTGCCGCGAGGAGCATGAGATCGGAGAACCACGTCTTGGTGGGCCAGTAGGGGGCTACCAGCAAGACCTGCTCCTCGTCCTCCTTGATCTTGCACAACACCCGTGCAAGGAGGCTCACTGGGGGAAACGCATACTTGCGTGGGCCCCGTGGCCAGCTGTGCGCCAGCGCATCCGAACCGAGAGTGCCCCAGGTCAGAGAATAAAACTGGGCGCAGTGGGCTGAGTCCCGGGAGGCGAACAGATCTATCTGTGCCTCCCCGAACTCTTTCCAGATCAGCTGGACCGACTGGGGATGGAGTCGCCACTCGCCGGAGATAGGGCGGACCCGAGACAGCTCGTCGGCTGCCCAGTTCCGGTCTCCAGGAATGTGAACTGCACGAAGGGACCTCAGGTGCTTCTGACTCCATATCAAGAGGTGGCGGGCGAGCTGCGACAACCGGCGCGAGCGTAGACCCCCTGGTGGTTGATGTACGCTACAGCCGTAGTGTTGTCTGAGCGGACAAGCACATGCTGGCCCTTGAGCAACGCTCTGAAGCGGTGCAGGGCGAGCCGTACTGCCAGCAGCTCGAGGCAATTGATGTGCATGAGGCGCTGGGCCCCCGTCCAGGAGCCGGCGGCTGCATGCCCATTGCACATGGCACCCCAACCCGTGGTAGATGCATCCGTGGAGACGATGAGATGCCTGGAAACTCGCTGAATAGGGACGCCCGTCCGTAAAAAGCTGAGGTTCGACCACGGGAAGAAGGTTCGCCGGCATGTCGGAGTCACTGGGACTCGGAGCGAGCCGCGATGCCATGCCCACCTCGGGACTCGATCGCGAAGCCACAGCTGAAGCGGTCTCATATGAAGCAAACCGAGCGGCGTTGCCGCGGCCGCGGATGCCATATGCCCCAGGAGCCTCTGAAAAAGTTTCAGTGGAACCGCACTCTTGCCCTCGAACTGACGAAGACAAGTCAGCAGTGAGTGCGCGCGCTCGATCGTGAGCTGCGCGGACATGGCGACCGAGTCTAACTCCACGCCGAGAAAAGAGATCCTCTGCACGGGGCAAAGTTTGCTCTTTTCTCGGTTGACCCGAAGGCCCAGACGGGCTAGGTGCCGGAGCACCAAGTCTCTGTGTTCGCAAAGCTGAGCTCGAGAGTGTGCTAGTATCAGCCAGTCGTCGAGATAATTCAGGATGCGAACCCCGTGTTCGCGAAGGGGAACAAGGGCTGCCTCGACGATCTTCGTGAAGACGCGAGGGGACAGAGCTAACCCGAATGGGAGAACGGCGTACTGATATGCCTGGCCCTCGAAGGCAAACCGAAGAAACGGTCTGTGTCGAGGTAAGATGGACACATGGAAGTACGCGTCCTTCAGGTCGATCGCTGCAAACCAATCCTGATACCGAACACATTCGAAAATGCGTTTGGCCGTGAGCATTTTGAACGGTAGTCGATGGAGAGAACGGTTCAAAACGCGCAGGTCCAGGATCGGTCGTAACCCACCGGTCTTCTTGGGGACAATGAAGTAGGGGCTGTAAAACCCGGACTCCACCTCGGCTGGAGGGACCGTCTCGATTGCACCCTTCGCCAGCAGGGTCGCAATCTCCGCTCTCAGGACTGGGGCATTGCCACCGACTATCGTGGAGCGAACTCCCCTGAAACGGGGAGGAGACCGTGCGAACTGAATCGCGTAGCCGAATCTGATCGTTCTGATGACCCAGCGGGATACCCCGGGAAGCGCTAGCCAGGCTTCCAGGAAAGTGAGCCAACGGGGTCATGTGAACCACAGACGTCCCCCCGGAGGGGCAGCGTGGCGGGTCGACTGGCACGCGTGCAGGGGTTACCCCGCTCGGATGCGTCGAAGCCCGCTCCCCGACAGAAGGGACCAGGGAAAGCGGAGCGTTCCACGGGGGTCCGTTCTGCCGGGGGTCTGGCGAGAGAGGGGGAAGGGATTGGTGTAGCCCGGGGACGACACACGCACCCTTCCGCGCCCTCCGAGACAGAGAGGAGTGAGTGGGCCGACACCCTGGGGCATCGGGGGCACTCACTCCAGTCTGTGAGCTCAGTGAGGATGTCAAGTCTTTCTTTAACCAGTTCAGGGTGCTGCCCACCCGTGGGTGAGCAGCGGGGAGCTGAGAACAAAAGATTCTCCCCCGGCCCTCCACCGGGGGAAGGAGGGGGCCTGCTACCGCCTCCTGTGAAAGACTCGAGATCGTCACTGAGCGGCCCGTGTCAGGATCTTCGCTTGGCCTGGCGTTTAGCGGGGCGAGCGTCCTGAGGGGGCTGTGACGCCGGCCTGCGGCCTCCTCGACGCCGGGGCCCGGGTGAAGGCTGCTGCTGGGGCCGGGCGGGAGGGAGGGGAGCCGCAGGGGGGCGTCCTCGGCGGCGAGCAGGGGGAGGCGCCTGTGCCGACGACTGGGTGGAGGCAGCAGCTGGTCGTCGGGGCAGGATGTGTTTGATGGCCTCCGTCTGCTTCTGGGCGGTGGAGAACTGATGGGCGAAGTCCTCGACCGCACCGCCGAAAAGGCCAACCTGGGACAGCGGAGCGTCGAGCAGACGAGTCCGCTCAGCGCTCCGCGTATCCGACAGGTTGAGCCACAGATGACGCTCCTGAACCACGCTAGTGGCCATCACCTGACCAACGGCGCGAGCAGCCACTTTCGTTGCCCGGAGAGCAAGGTCAGTGGCGGACCGCAGTTCTTTGAATGCCGTCGTGTCAGTCCCGCCCTCGTGCATGTCTCTGAGCAACTTCGCTTGGAAGACCTGCAAAGTGGTCATAGCATGCAGAGCGGAGGCCGCCTGTCCCGCCGCTCTGTAGGATCGCGCCGCCATAGCAGACGAGAACCCACAGGCTTTGGATGGGTGCTTAGGAGGACCACGGGTGGAGGCGCTCTGTGGACACAGCTGCATCGCAACAGAGCGCTCCACCGGGGGCATCCCAGTGTACCCACGGGCGGCCCCGCCGTCGAGGGGGGGAAAGGCGGGGGAGAGATCGCGCTCTCGAGTGGACAAAGGAGCCCCCCAAGAGCGCGACAACTCCGCATGCAGCTCGGGGAAAAAGGTATTGGAGTCGGCCGTGGCTTCGCAGCGGCAGCCTTGTCCAAAAACCAATTATCCATCCGTGAGAGGTCGGGGCAGGATGGAGGTTTCCATTCTAGCCCGATACTCCCAGCGGCTCGAGACAGCATGGCCGTCATCTCGGGATCTGACGCGGACAACGCTGGGACTCCCGAAGGAGGCAACGCAGCCGGATCTTCCTCTCCCGAGGAATCAAGCCCGCCTAGTGATGCTGTGATAGACATCGCATCATCATCTGGGGCGCTGCTCGAAGCAGCCGGTGCCGCCGAAGAGACAACCGACCGAGTCGAACTAGCGCCCGCTGGCTCACGCACTGAGGCGGGAGGTGTGGCCCGAGGAATCGTCGGGGCTTTATCCCACACCGTCACCGTTAGATCGCCCGGTCCCCGGGTCGACGGGCCCCCTCTCGTGAAGGAAGCCGATCGAGTAGGGGGGACCGGGGCTCTCACTCTAGTGAGATCATTGAGCCGCGACCTCAGTGTGGAGATGGTCATGGTCCCACAGAAGGAACATGAGTCATCCACGAACGCTGCTGCTGCATGCTGAATGCCCAAGCAAACAAAGCAGCGTTCGTGACCATCAGATGACGACAGAAATCTACCACATCCAGAAGGGCACGGGCGAGCCATCTTTAAAAAGACGTGCCGCGTGCAGCTCTTTTACAGAGAGGAGAGAAATTCACTCTTTCAGCGCTGAGGCTACCAGGGAGAAGCGCAAAGTCTGGCAAACCACTGCACAGATCGCAGGCAATGCAGAATCTCGCTGGGTACCGCCGTCACACCAACACTGAAGAGGACGCTCGTCTCGAAGAGTCTTGAATCAGCTTTGAGGAGTGAAGAGGTTCTCTTGGCTCCGAAGCGAAAACATACTGCGGTTGCGTTCACTTCCTCCTTTTATACTCACGGAGTAGGGCGGAGTACGCTATGCAAATTTCCGCAGCCCCAAGGCATTGCATGCCATTGGCTCGTGTTTTAATACTCGAAGAGGATTGGCTTTCTATGCGAAACCCCCAATCTCCGTCACTTCTGACGTAACTCGAAGTGACTACGATAGGGAACTACAGTTTCAGAGTAGCTTCCCCAACACTGGTGGTCCGCGTCGACTCTCTATATCGCTGATCCATATTGGAGGAAGCGAGAGACTATAAGATTTGAACGATTATATGAAGAGTTCAGATGCAAAAGCCTCTAAATGCCATTTGAAATTTTCTTCTTTAATGATGATTTTTATCAAACTTGTATATTTAAGTTCAGTAATTTCACTTCAATAACCATTTAAGTGAAATTACTGAACTTAAATATACAAGTTTGATAAAAATCATCATTAAAGAAGAAAATTTCAAATGGCATTTAGAGGCTTTTGCATCTGAACTCTTCATATCTTCTAAATGTCAATTTTGTCAATGTTTTTAAGCACACTAGCTTATAGATAACTAGTTTATAGATAGATGGATAAGACTAACAATCATCCTAAGGGTCTTTAATGTGACTTGATCAATTTAATGCGTCCTTGCTTAATAAAAGGAATAAAATTAAAATAATTTAATTTCAAAAGACTCCGTTTGTTGGGAAACTGCTGCCATAGATGTCACCTGTATGTGAGTTTCATTCTCAGTAAGAACACAGATGAATGAGACCATGCACGTAAATGCCCTACAAAAAACACTTACACAACACAAACCTGCGTTTAAAGAACACACTAACACGTTTGTGACCACAAAAATCTATGAGTTTACGTCAGCACGAATGAGTTTCTCACACTCAAAACAGAGCAAGTGAATGTTAAACCGAAACATCAGTCAAACACACACTCATACACAACATCAGAGGCATAGCCATCATCATACCTGATCTAGAAAACTTCTAGAAATGACTGTAAACTCTACTTTCTGGACAGCAGCATGAAGGGCAAAAAGTGGCCAGATGCATAAAACAAAAAAAAAACGTCACGACCTTGCAGGAGCATCTGCCAACCGGCTGCTTTAGCACTCGACAGAATTAAAGCCTCATGCTCTAATACAGCTCACCTACTAACATCTGCCTTTCAGCAAATCAGATCTCACGTAACTTAATTAATATTCATGAGCCAGGATGTGACTGGCCAATCAGTGAGACCACAGGCTGTTCTGTTTTAATTAAAGACAAACAATTAGTCACTCTATGTATTAGCTCGGCGCTGACTATAATAAGGATAATTGTATGACAGTAGTGTTTGTCAGGGTCAGAGTGTAATGTGTGTACGGCAACTTGACAAACGGCGACTGTGGGCGTGTCCAGCGGAAAAACTAGGAGGCCCTAAAAGGAGATGGTGATGTCCATCCAAATGAGATGGAGGAAAAATCCCAATGCTTTTTTCGTTCTCTTGCAAATGACTTGCATTCCCCCGAGAAACTTTGCATTTGCTTGCAAATCTTTTTTGTTAGGATGAGAAACTGAGTTTTTTTTTTTGCACAAACACAAGGTTTCTCTGGGGACTGAACACGTTTAGCGAGAGAATGTAAAAGCATTGGCAAATACATTTTTTATCCATTTCATATTTTTTTCCTTCATGTCCCTTTAGGGGCTCCGTAGATTGCACACACCTTGTAAATATTTTTAGTTTTAATAATACAGGGCAAAATTTGGGATAGATGGATGGATGGAACAACAATGGATGGATGGATGGATGGAACAACAATGGATGGATGGATGGATGGATGGATGGATGGATGGATGGATGGAACAATGGATGGATGGATGGATGGAACGATGGATGGATGGAACAACAATGGATGGATGGATGGATGGATGGATGGATGGATGGATGGATGGATGGATAAATGGAACAATGGATGGATGGATGGAACAATTGATGGATGGAACAATGGATGGATGGAATAATGGAGGATGGATGGATGGAACAATGGATGGATGGAACAATGGATGGATGGATGGATGGATGGAACAATGGATGGATGGATGGAACAATGGATGGATGGAACAATGGATGGATGGAATAGACCATTTCACAAGATGTAAACAGCACTGGTCCAGAAGCACTTCCTGTTTCAGTTTGTAACTGTTTTCTTTATTTCACATATAAAGAAAACATCTTAAAGATGTTTGTTTAACTTTTTGATTCAGTTTTAAATGTTCTGTTGGTTGTATTTTATCCCAGCTTTTATGTAGTGTTGAAACTGAAACAGGAAGTGCTTCTGGACCAGTGTTGTTTACATCTTGTGAAATGGTCTATAATGGAGGATGGATGGATGGAACAATGGATGGATGGATGGAACAATGCATGGATGGATGGATGGATGGATGGATGGAACAATGGATGGATGGATGGAACAATGGATGGATGGATGGATGGATGGATGGATGGATGGATGGATGGATGGATGGATGGATGGATGGATGGAACAATGGATGGATGGAACAATGGATGGATGGATGGAACAATGGATGGATGGATGGAACAATGGATGGATGGATGGATGGATGGATGGAACAATGAATAGATGGATGGATGGATGGATGGATGGAACAATGGATGGATGGATGGAACAATGAATAGATGGATGGATAGAACAATGGATGGATGGAACAATGGATGGATGGATGGATGGATAGAACAATGGATGGAAAAATGGATGGATGGAACAATGAATAGATGGATGGATAGAACAATGGATGGATGGACGGATCAACAATGGATGGATGGATGGATGGATGGATTTAAAATTAAAAGAAAATTTATTTAAAAAATAATAAATAAATAAATCCCTACTACTACTATTTATAATAATGCATGTGCAACCTCCTAGCGCAAAACCACAGTCGCTAAAATACAGCACCTACAGAGAGAAGTGTAAACAACATCTTTGGCAAAAAATATGCATTTTATAACATATGCATTTTTATAATCAGAGCAACGATGTTTAAGGCTTAGTGGATGACATTCCTGAAAACATAACATTCACATACAAACATTACATTCACATACAGTCACATCACATCCAAAGCGACTTGCATTGCATTCAAGCTATGCGTTCTTCCAACACAGGCATTCCCTGGGAATCGGACCCATGACTTTGGCGTTGTTATCATCATGCTGTACTGTTTGTGTTATAGGAAGACTGCATTACTGTTTAGTAGTTAGGTTTCAAATGCTTGCTTTAAAAACTTTATTTAACACTGATTGGCTGATGAGATTTATAACACAGTCACCCTTGAATACAACACTGTATATCTCCATCCAGTCCATTGAGCAGAACAAATCTTTGAGTGTCACTTTGCAAAAGAGACGTGTAAGAGAAGACATCTACAGCGCTGCAGAAAACCACAGACTCTCTCCTGACACAAACAGACCGATCGAGTCTGGCCAGAGATCAAACACACACAATCACATCTGCACTGCCGTTCATCACACACACAGACCAGACGCTCTCCAGTCTTTCCTTATTAGAGATGTGATGAAACCTCTAACAGTAAGTGATAAAGTGGAGTGTGTGCGTCATCCTGCAGCGTTTGTGCTCCAGACACCATGATTCCTCAAATCCTGTGTGTTGTTTAGGAGAGAGGCACCATTTTTACCATTATGGACCATAGAACAGGAGAAAAAAATACACAGATGCACATAGAAGGAACCCAGAACACCTTAGAACCCCCCATAGCAACGCCTTGGAAACCATGAAACTATGTAGCAACACCCTGGCAACCAATCGAAACCCCCTAGCAACTGCATAACAACATTCCAAATTTGAAACCACATAGCAATGCCTTGGCAAACCATCCACAGCACCTCCAGAGCAACACCCTGGCAACCAATAAGAACAACTTAGCTACCACATAGCAGGTTGCAGCAACATGTTAAAATAATTTAGGAAACCCTAGCAACTGCATAAAACATGCTTAAAACCACCTTAGAAATCTCACAGCAACGCCTTGGTAACCATCACTCTGTAGCATCAATCTGGCAACCAATCAGAACACACTTGATAATGTATAGCAACACACTAAACCATATTTTAAAAAGCCTGGCAAATGAATAAAACTGAATAAACCTCCTTAGAAACCACATAGCAGTCCTGGCAACCATCGACAGTATCATAGCAATTGAATAGCAACACCCTGGCAACCAGTCAGAACACACTAGCTACATTTCTGCAAAGCAAAATGCTAAAAAACATTTAGAAAACCCTAGCAACTGCATGAAAACATGACAAAAACCAAAGCAACCAGACAGTGACGCCCTGGCAACCAGTCACCCGGCAATCCTAAGACGAGCAGCACTCGCATCAAACTATTTTCCACATCAATCCCACAAGGCTGAAGGAAGAAGGAATTCTGCAGGGCTGAGCGATGTCAGTATGACCTTAGTGACCAGCTGCTGTTTATTAGAGACAGCCCCATACTGCACACGAGAAAACCTCAAACTAAATGACAGATCCAAGCAGTGAGGAAGGAACGACACCACCACACACACACACACACATCTCAGAACAGTCTATTAAGAGAGCTCCATCTGGAAAAACCAGGACACCTAAAATAAGCATGCATCCATCCAATTCAGAACATTAAACTTTGTGTTAAGTGGTCCAAAATTTTACACACATGCAAGACAATATGTCTTATCTTTAAAGTTTTCTTATTTAATTTTGAATGATCTGAACTCACCTTTCTGATCAAAGTTCAGTCAAACCCAGAGACCTGATTTGACTTATAACTCAATTTTGATGAAATGTACTCACTGCATTTTTGCCTTTGCACAGCTGCATAGCACTTCAAATACAGAGGACAGTTAAACAATTACAAGTACATACCCCTAATATAAAAAAATATAAAATTAAGTAAAACCCTAGAAACTAAGTAACAGTTAAAAACATATGGCAGCACCTTGGCATCTATCCAAAGCGCCATAGCAACTGCGTAGCAACACCCTGGCAACAAATAAGAACACACTTGATATTGCATTGCAACATGCTAAAAAACATTTAGAAAGCCTGGCAACTGAATAAAAACATGCTTAATACACGATATAAACCACATAGCAATGCCTTAGCAACCATCCAAAGCACTATGGCAACTGCATAGCAACAGCCTGTTGACCAGTCAGAACACACTTGATATTGCATTGCAACATGCTAAAAACCATTTAGAAAGCCTGGTAACTTAATAAAAACATGCTTAAAACACGATATAAACCACATAGCAATGCCTTAGCAACCATCCAAAGCACTATGGCAACTGCATAGCAACACCCTGTTAACCAGTCAGAACACACTTGATATTGCATTGCAACATGCTAAAAATCATTTATAAAAGCCTGTGGCAACTGAATAAAACATGCTTTAAACATGATATAAACCACATAGCAATGCCTTAGCAACCATCCAAAGCACTATGGCAACTGCATAGCAACAGCCTGTTGACCAGTCAGAAGAACACACTTGATTTGCATTGCAACATGCTAAAAACCATTTAGAAAGCCTGGTAACTTAATAAAAACATGCTTAAAACACGATATAAACCACATAGCAATGCCTTAGCAACCATCCAAAGCACTATGGCAACTGCATAGCAACACCCAGTTAAACAGTCAGAACACACTTGATATTGCATTGCAACATGCTAAAAATCATTTATAAAAGCCTGGCAACTGAATAAAAACATGCTTAATACACGATATAAACCACATAGCAATGCCTTAGCAACCATCCAAAGCACTATGGCAACTGCATAGCAACACCCAGTTAAACAGTCAGAACACACTTGATATTGCATTGCAACATGTTAAAAAACATTTATAAAAGCCTGTGGCAACTGAATAAAACATGCTTAATACACGATATAAACCACATAGCAATGCCTTAGCAACCATCCAAAGCACCATGGCAACTGCATAGCAACACCCTGGCATCCAATAAGAAAACCCCAGCTACTGCATAGCAACATCCTGGTAACCAGTCAGAACACACTAAGAAAACTCCTTCTTTACGACTAAAAAACATAATTTGCTTAATTTATTAAACATTTTTCAAATGAAGACTCGCCCAAATTGAAGGTTTTATTGGATTTACCTCACTTCTGGGAAAGATTTTGTTCCCAATAATAACCATAGTCAAGCAAACCCACACAAACACACTTTTAAATGACAAAGTACCTTAGATTTAACCCTTGTGCTGCATTAGATTTTTAACACCGTTGAGTGCATTAAGGACCAAAAATGGCCACATATTAAACATTGCCTAAAATATTATATATTATTATTATTTTCCACTTTTACCAAGTTAAATCTTTTAACCAGCATCAGTCCTCATCATAACTACCAAAAATTTATTCAATTTCAGGATTTTAACCCTTTAATTACCAGTTTTGTTTGCGAAACCATCGATTTGTATAAGAGGAAAAAACACAAAAATTCAATTATTTTCAATAAACTAAATGCAAAGAGAAAACTTTAGATTTGGATTATCACAGTCCCACTTTGCAAAAAATCCCACTTAGCGCGTTAGAGACCAAAAATGGCCACCTATTAAACATTGCCTATTGCCTAAAATAAGGTGCATTTCCACCCATAGGGAATAAATATGTAGTGACGTCATCTGGTGGAATACACTATATAATGCAAATATAATGCTTTTGCTTCAAAATGAAAGGATGTTTGTGCAAAAATCATGTTTCATGTATTACTGACAGCCTCAGATTTAAACAACGTTTTAATGGGTTTCAATGGGCCATTTTTGGTCTTTATGGTTCTGAGTGTTACTATTTGATCTACACAGTGTGTGTTATACATATTTGGCAAAATGGGATCACATTTTTTACATGTATCCAAAAAGTCACAATTTTGCCAAATGTCATACCATTTGCATTAAAACAGCCAAAATGGTCAAAGAAATTAAACTGCAAAAGGCCAAAAATGTCCCTAATGCAGCATAAGGGTTAATGTTTTTAGATAATGCCCATTAAATTGACTACAGTACCAGCTTTAACACAATAACAGAAAACTTTATGCATGTTTAGAATGTTAAAAATTGCCAAAGACAGATTTAGTCAGTTTTAGCTCACTTCTATACACATCTAAGTATAACTAAGTAAACCCACCCATCCCACACACACACACACAGAGAGAGCGAGAGAGCGAGAGCGAGTCAGGCAGCATCTGGAAGTTGGTGAAGCAGAGAAACCACAAAGTCAGAGGTCATACAATGAGAGACATTGATTTCTCATTTTAAGTTTATTCTGGTTTTACGGATTAGCAGGAAGGCCTAAATATCCAGAATACGCGTTTTTCCTTTTACTTTCACAGATGAACTACTACTACTTCCACTTAAAAAACCTTCCTGCACCCAATCAGTTTTGAATTCACATGCTGGTTATGATTGGTTAGTACCAGAACTGAGCTGAACTAAACTAGTTAAGAAGCCAAGAAGAAAGAGACACCCGCATCCAAGTCACATAAAGACATTAAATGTTCAGAGATTGATACAGAAACATTGACCCAACCGAGTTTAGGATCAGGACTATCTATAATCTGTGGGAATATTTACTTCTGTATCTGGTGATTTTATTTCCACGGAAATGACACACTTCATCGTTAAAAGATGTGCCGTAATGAACACAAACATGCACCAAAATAACACACCGCTCTGTTTTCCACAGAGCATCCCGTGTGTCCTAATTTAACCCTGAACTGTTCTACTTTAGGTCATGTTCACTCATGAGGGAAAACAGTGGCCAGCGGCAATGGCATCATGCGAACAGAGAGCCCTGGGGACGTGTGTGTGTGTGTGTGTAGAGATGGTCTTCAGAGAATATCAGCTCTTGGTTGGAACCGCACAGATTTTCCAAGAAGTCAAAAACCCTGAAGCTTTCTTTCCACCAGCAGCAGCACACGAGAACCTCTCAGACAATCTCTGCCGCTCTTTTCTGAACGTTTAACCTTGAAAGGTGTGCTTTTGATGTGTGGGAACTTTAGTAAGTGGTTAGACAACTAGTCATTTAGTCCACACATTCACATTCAAGTCACGTGCACTGTAAAAAAGTATTTTTGAATATCTAACCATTCTTAAAGGGATACTCCACTTTTTTTGGAAATAGGCTCATTTTAAAACTCCCCAGAGTTAAACAGTTGAGTTTTACCGTTTTCGAATCCATTCAGCCGATTTTCTGATATTTAGAAGAATGGTCTCATTGACTTCCATAGTAGGAAAAAAATATACTATGGAAGTCAATGAGACCAGAAACTGTCTGGTTACTGATATCCTTCTACATATCAGAAAATCGGCTGAATGGATTTGAAAACGGTAAAACTTAAAAGTTTAACTCTGGGGGAGTTGTAAAATGAGCCTATTTCCAAAAAAAGTGGAGTATCCCTTTAAATCAAGATACATTTACTTCAGGAGCTAAATGGTTAAGTCTTGTTTAAAATTTAAACGGTCAAATTTAAGTGAGTTTATGATTTAAACTAGAATAAATACCTGCAAATGGGGTCCGAAAAATAAATCTAATTCAAAGGGAATACATGATTATTTTTTCTGACAACACTGAATGATGTTTTGTTCTTGTTTTAAGCACAAACTCACTTAAAGGGATAGTTCACCCAAAAATGAAAATAATCCCATAATTTACTTATGTGAAGAGTTATATTATCAAATATCTTGGCTCTTCCATGCTTTATAATGGGAGTGAATGGTTCCTTCGTTTTTTCATCCATCATTAAAGCAATCCAGGGATTAATAAAGGAAGCGAAGAAAAATATCCATGTAACTTTAGAAACTATAATCACTGGCTTCCTGTAACTAACAACCGTACGCGAGTCTAGTCCCGGCGGAAGAGTGACCTCTGACCCGACGCATGACGCATTGATGAAATCCGATGCGCAGAGGATCGGGTAAAACAAACACCAGAGTCTAAAATTATTCAAGGGAAATGTGGGAGGAGCTTGAATTTGTTGTTTGAACTCTCACCTGAGTTTACGCTACTTCTACATTCTACGTCAGGTGTCAGGTCAGAGGTCACTGATAATGCGTGGGGTCAGAGGTCATTCGTCACGTGTCGGGTCAGAGGTCACTCGTCATGCGTCAGGTCAGAGGTCACCCGTCATGCGTCGGGTCAGAGGTCACTCGTCATGTGTTGGGTCAGAGGTCACTCGTCATGCGTCAGGTCAGAGGTCACTCGTCATATGATGGGTGAGAGGTCCATCATTATGTGTCGGGTCAGAGGTCAATCGTTATGTGATGGGTCAGAGGTCACTCGTGGGGTCAGAGGTCACTCGTCATGCGTCAGGTCAGAGGTCAATTGTTATGCATCGGGTCAGAGGTCAATCGTTATGTGTAAGGTCAGAGGTCACTCTTCCGCCAGAACTAGACTCGCGTACGGCTGTACCGGAAGCCAGTGATTATAGTTTATATATTATAAATATGGATATTTTTCTTACACAAACGCATGGCTTCAGAAGGCCTGATTTGAGTCGTTCGGATCACTTTTATGATGCGTGGATGCGCTGTTTTGGGCTTCAAAAAGAGCCAGGTTATCTTTTAATATAAATAAATAAATAAATAAAGAAAGAAAGAAAGAAAGAAAGAAAGAAAGAAAGAAAGAAAGAAAGAAAGAAAGAAAGAAAGAAAGAAAGAAAGAAAGAAATCAGAGTCATATACACCTAAGATGGCTTGAAGCTGAGTAAATGATGGGAAAATTCAATTTTTGGGTGAACTAACACTATAAATTTGATACATTTTAAGAAAAATATGTTTTGCAGTGCATGTAAAGTGGATTTAAATTGAATGTGAATGTCTGAACTCGCCTAAACACTGTTTAAACACTCCGTCCCACACATCAAAAGCACACCGTTCATGGTTAAACATCCAGAAAAAGTGCATCATCAGCAGCGTGATGTGCGTGTATCCGGGACTCACCTGTGTCTTGTCTGAACTGATGCATGGACTGCAGGTCAATGACGTACGGCGCGAGCTGCGGATCCACCTGTCCCAGTATGACGGTCCCGCGAGCGTCTCCCTTCAGGACGTTTTCGATGTGATGACAAACGGTGGCACTGTACGGCCTCCATCGGCCGTGTTCGTTCATCCATTCCCAAACCACCACCCGCGCCATGCTCTGAGACGAGTATCCTCCTCCTCCTCCCAGCGACGCCAGAACCCCGGAGCCGGGTCGAGCCATGGGAAGAGCGGCGTTCCGGACAATATGTGCTCCAAAAGAATGTTCTTAGACCGTGAACATTCCCAATTCTTCGTTTCTGCTGAAAGAACGACCACAAACAACACGAGCCGCTGTGGGAGTCAACGCACGTCCTGCGGAAAAACCAGTTAGGCTCCGTTCACATGAGGGATTCGCCCATGTAATCGAGTTTGCACGCATAAACTAGATTAGTCTCTAGTATTCCAGCTCTGGAAGTAATCATGCTCTCCAAAGTAAGTAATCCAGAACAGATGATCTGAGATGTTAGATCTCGTTTTGACGCTCAGAGGATCTTGTAATCCTGCAGTCCAGTTTTCTGGTCCGCTGTCAGACAGAGTCTGAGTCTGAGGAAACAGATAGAAGAGAGAGAGAAAATCAACTGAAGGTCACACTGGGGGAAGATTTCTTACCAATTCTAGACTGTTGATCCCAAATCACGTGATAAACATAGTTAGAAATGCAATCTCTTACTCATTTTAGGTTGATGTTTGCAATCAGACTACTTTTTCAGACCAACATGTTCATCACATTGTTAAAAAAAATTGATATAAAAATACAAAGAAAATATATTCCATTGGCTGAACGTATATAAAAAGTGACCTTTTTTAGAAAGTAAAATTTAAAATAAAGTAGAATCAATGAATTGACAATAACATGTAATCATGGAATCAATAGAAATAGTCTTGATTGACAAGCATTTTTAAATGTAATATAATCTAATTACAAGTACACTGTAAAAAAATATTGATGGTTTAACTTAAAAAAGTAAGTAACCTGGTTGCCTTAAAATTTTTAAGTTGATTGAACTGGAAAAAGTGAGTTAATACAATGAAGGAGATTAATTTAACCATCAGAAACTCAAAATAATAAGTTATCTCAACTAAATAAATTATTATAAAGTTGATTTGACAAAAGAAAATATGTTGTGATAACAGTGTATTTTTTACAATTTTACAGTGTAGTTAATTTTTGGAATCGGATTACATAATCCAGATTACATGTAATCAGTTACGAAGCCACACAATAAAAAATAAAGGTAATTGCGACCTTTTTATCTCAGGAGGGGGGAAAAAGTCAGAACAGCGAGATAAAAGTCGCAATTATCTTTTTTTTCTTCTTCAATTATCGATTTTGTTTCATTGCCGGTCAAAATAACTAAATCATAATTACTTAATCATTGGCTGAATAAAGCTAATGCAAGCAGAAACATTGATGACCTTTCTTCACAAGTGACCTTTCTTCACAGTTACACCAACTAAATTAAAATGTGTTATTGCTTTCATGTAAAATTATTCAGTTTTATTTTAAACATGAAAAAAGTAAGGCTAATTTGTTTTACAATTGTCTCAGGTGCATTATAAAGCAGTGAAATGCATACATGCATGGCAGGGATTTGTTTTAATTTAATTTAAACGCATTTAGATATTAGTTATACGATCATATTATTTTATGCAGCAGTTATAATGTTTTAAAACGCTGTAGTTCAGTGGGCAATGCTGTGAATCTCATCTACTGATGCCACATGCAGATCTGTAGGAAATCATGTCAGACATACGCATGTGAACATGAGAGACTGAAAACACAAATAGAGAGATATCCCTCCCTTTAATAACCCCTAATGAAAGATCCCGACCAGTGATCAATAACTCATCATAAATCCCAAATAAAGCCTTCATCTGTTCCTCGCGTCGCCGCGCGTGATGATGTGCGCGCAACCCGAACCCGCATCTATGGGAAATCAGCGCATATGTGGCCTCAAATCTGCTCTACTGTAACCCAGTTCTAGCCTCAGGTCCATGTAAACGTGTTGAGGAGCCGGTTCTGCTCTCGATTCATCTTCATTTACGAGCAAATGCGCTCGTTCTTCTCCATTTGAGCTCGGGATCCGCGTCTCCTCTTGATTCGATTCGATCAGAAACTCATCAGTGCATCACACCGGATCAGATGGGACGATTTTCTCCACTAAAAGCGCTTCACGCAGGTCCAGTCTTTCGTCAGTACTAGATATAAAAAGGGAAAATGCGCGCTCACTGATCTCTAGGAATAAACTGGACACACATGAGCCTTTTAAATTGGCTCCTCCGGACTACAACATCGTACATGCATTCGATTTGGTTTTATTTCATTTGAGGATTCACCTCAGAATGGAGGCAGAAATGAGGAGAGGAATCAGTCACCTGTGATGTGAAGCGTCTCCGCCGAACCGTGACGATGAACCGGAGGTTTGATCCAGAAAGAAAAAAAAGGTCGCAAAAAACATCTAACCGGCCTCAAGCGAGAGGCTGAGCAAAGAAAGTGTTTGTAGATCAGATTCCCGACACGAAATGAGCAGAAGAGGGTCAGAATGCACCGTGTTCTTCTGTGCATGAGCTGTATTGGCTGTTGCTCATGTTGTGCGCATCCTCCACCGCGCGACTGTTGCTCGTGCGCGCGCGCGTGCGTGTGTGTGAGCAGCTCTATTTACCTGAACATGGGAATTTCAGCATGAGAAAATCTGCTTTTCCGTTCTGACGATTGCACTTTAGAATAAAGAGGAACATTATCATGGTCATATTGCATATTAAAATAAATTACACTGGGGAAAAAAATGATGCAGAATCCATTTTAACTCTAGTGAAATGTCTAGTGAGTTTCATTGATTACAAAGAAATGGGAAGTAGCCTAACATTAAACGTGAAATTTTAAGTAGCAACACTGAAATAGTATTTTCTTGTAAGGCTTTAGTCCAATTTTACTACTTCAAAAAAATCCCTTTTACAGAACATTACTAAAACAACAGCAAAAATATTATTATGTGAACATCACAATTGTCAACTATAGTTAAAATCATCACAGCATGTTTCAATCTCAATACTAATTTTAACAATTAACACATTTAGTTAGCAAAAAAATACTAACATGAATAGGCCTAAACAAGAAATAATTGCATTTTTATCAACTATCATTAAGAATAATAGTTGCTGTATTTGATAAACAAGAACTTATTGTAAAGCGTTTATCATTTTTGGATCATTTTATAAGAATTAATATATTTTTAACCGTAAAAGGGGTGACGTATCCTGGGGGATACCAACATTAAATAATCAAAAACCGAATTTAAAAAAAAATAAAAAATCATGAAATTGTTTTATTTGTGTCATAATAATATGGAAAATAGCAATTCGGGAATTTTCTGATGTCTGTTTATGGTCTTGAGCTTTTGAGGGTTACGCAAGTGTGTTGTTGACAGGCCTTAATGGTCAACACGTCTGCCATTAGTTTGACACAAAAGTCCACTGACGCCGAGTTGAACTGAATGTGCAGTTTATTTAGATCCCAACAAGAACTAAACACAACAGACATGAACTAAACACAATAAGCAATAGACTTGAACATGAACTGAACTCACCGACAGCGGTAAAAGGGGACACGGGTCACATACGGGCTATATACACACACACAACACTAATGACTAACCACACACACCTGAACACAAACCAATACAAACGTTACACGATCACATGACTGTTAAGGGAATCACATGAAAAACAGGAACCGTGACTAACTACAAAACCCCAAACATCTGTTTTATAAGAGCTTGTTTCAGTCACAGCTTATTGTCAGAATTTTGAGTTTATATTATATTATTTCTCACAATTGTATGTTTTTATCTTGAAGTTCTAACAGTTTTTCCAAGAAGTGTGACATAAACTCACAACTGCAAAAAAAAATAAATAAAAAAAATGTGATACTAAAAGTTACCTTTTCTACTTTTTATTCCATAGAGGAAACAAGATTTCATAGTTTTATAAGAGAGTTAAAAAAATGTTAAAAAAGGAAATAAATCTAGGTCTATAGTAAAATCATAAAGAAATTTAAATGACATTAAAAAGCAAAATTTTATACTTAAAATACATAATGTTTAAAGCTTATATTTAAAAAAATATATCATAAAAAATAAAATTATATATATATATATATATATATATATATATATAATACTGTAATTTCAGGCCTTTTAAAACCAGGACCAAAAATTTTAAGAACATAAAAGAACATATTCATTGATCGGTTCATGATCAATGCATATTTCAATGCATATATATCAATGTATATATTATGATGATGATTGGAAGATGTCTTTTTTTCAGTAAAAGACCCAAATACATCATATTAATGTAATAATACTGTAATTTCAGGACCAAAAACTTAGAACTGAGACAACATTAACCAGCCAATAATAACCAGACTAAACCTCTAATAATGATTTTATCAAGTTGAGTCATTTATTTGTACGCCACTTTTCACATCATCACACCTTTTCCAAGCAGCTTTATATAAAGTCATACTGTTACTGTATGTCTATAATCGCTGTGCAATATGATGACATCACATAACTTTTATTTAATATCTACTCAATTCAACATTTATTAGTTTAAAAAGAACATGCCAAATCCCATCTGAATAAAGGACTTATATTGCAATATTGTTTTTAAGTTAGTCATTTTAATGCCACTCTCCCTAGAAATCATTCACAGTGTTAATTAATGCAGATTTATGATGATAAAGTTAATGAACTGACTCCAGGTTTGTACCAGGTCTGAGTTACAGGAACAGTGTGTGATGAAAACATAAAGAAAATGTTGTTATACAGCCAAGTAATATATCCATTCGTTCAAAATCGCATTCAGAAAGTTTAACGTGTCCACATAATAAAACAGTCCTTTGAGGAATAATCAACATAAAACTAATCAGCGACTGCACGTTCATCAATCCTGCTGTGAATGAGTTCATCTAACACACAGCGACCTCTAGAGGACATCTACTGTACTGCTCAAATCAACAGTTGCTAATGCTAACTCACTCTAGCATCACTTTGACCACAGAGGTAAGAGACTGTAGTATTAGTTTTGAAAACTTATTTTTATTCTTTATGTTTTAATTCTATTTGAGGGTGTATGATTTGTATTTGCCAAATTGTTTTTTTTTTATAGATGTTTAGATTATCTTATTTAGATGATGTTTTAAGTTTGTTCTTTATTTGTTGTACAGCACTTTGGTTTCAACATCTGTTATTTTTAAATGTATGAATGCAGGATATATATATATATATATATATATATATATATATATATACATATATGGGTGTGTGTGTGTGTGTGTGTGTGTGTGTGTGTGTGTGTGTGTGTGTGTGTGTGTGTGTGTGAGTGAGTGTTGAGTGTTGTGAGTGTATGTTTCGTATTGAGCATTGATGGAACAACAGATTTTGTGTGAAAATAAATCAAGTGGTTTGTTTGTTTGTTTGTTTGGGCATTTTACCCCAGACAACTAGCCCAGGCTACCTGCCATCTGCATCATAAATTCATAATATATACATTAAGGTTTTTTTACTTTAAAAAACGAAATAAAATCATTCTCTGGCTTACCTGGTGACTCGATGAGGTACAAGTAAATGTCCGGGTAAGTCACCTCTGGCCACTGGGTGGGGTTGTTTGACCAATTTGACGCTGGGAGAATAAAGGGACAGCTTCATTTACGCATCATGTGGCTGATGATATGCCTCTCTCAACCACAAACGCCTTCTTTCATAATTTTTTTTTTTTTGCATTCTTCTCTTTAACGTTTGTCAGTCTATAGAACTCGAAAGGTATTTTCACGATGCGAACGATTAGTACAGACCAAAACTCATTTTTCAGCTGAAATAATCAGCCAAATTTGCGAGTCCGTTCAGTTCAATGGCATTGTTTATGTTCTGTGCCTCCAAAATGGCCGACTTCCGGATTGATGACGCGTCGTGAAAACCCTGTATGCTGTATGATGCTAATTTTTTTTTTTTATCTTATTTTGTTTATTAAGTAACGAGTACACGAGTTAGATTTGGAAAGTGCGAGTTGTGAGATACCAATCGCCTCCGTGAGTCTGTCTGGCCTCTGCAGCCCACTTAATGTTTTAAACTTTTCAACCTGAGGGCTTAAAAATAACGATGAATTCTTAGATAAATAGCTAGGTCTTCACTTTGGAAGTGCCCAGAAACATGACAAAAAAATGAACACCCACTCACACCACATCAGACTTCCATTCTGAAATCCGCTCAGTAACTCCTTTAACTGTCTGCTAACTCCACACTGCAGGATAAACACCAGGCAAGGTTTTAAACGCCGCAGTAACTTCATCCAGCCACTAGAGGAGGCCATCTCACTCCTTTACTTATATTTTCATTTAAAATAACGGCTGAAGGGCTTGTCATGCTCGAAGCGGAGTAACCTGGGAGTAACCCCTTGCCTCGAGTATCTTATTGCTTTTTTAAAACGGTTACCACACAATAAAATTATTAAAGTAAAAAAAAAATGTATTAGTGCAACTTTCATGAAGTAAGATCACTAAAAGCCTTCCTTCCGCTAGAAAAAAATAGTCCCTGATCGTGAACAGCAACAGCCTCCTCTCTCTCTCTCTCTCTCTCTCTCTCTCTATATATATATATATATATATATATAATTATAAATATATATATATATATATATATACAAGAAACACACACACATATATATATATATATATATATATATAAGAAACTTTGCATCAAATAACAAGAAACTAGTTAACGCTGCTGACCCAAAGTTGGGTTAAAACAACCCATTTTAGAGTGTGTTCTTTATATTCACAATATAATCCTGAACAATCATATGTCTCAGTTTCTGCAAACCTTTCAACATTGATAATAATCATTATGTTTCTTGATCATCAGATCCTCATATTAGAGTGATTTCTGGAGGATCATGTGACACTGAAGACTGGAGTAATGATGCTGGAAATCACAGGAATAAATTACACTTTACTATATATTCACATGGAAAATGGTCCTTAAAAAAGTGTAATAATATTTCAGAGTTACTGTATTTTTGGATAACTTTGGATAACTGGTGAGTATGAGACTCAGAATAAGACAGAAAGAGAGCAGAAAAGAGATGTGTTTACTGCGGCTTAAGCAAACTTTTAAACATTTAGTGGAAGAAGTGAAAGGTGAATTGTGCAGTGTGTGATTTATGAATAACCATCCCTGACATCAAGAGCACGACAGAACCTGAAACCACGAGAGAGAGAAATGAAAGCATAAACTAAAATAGCTAAAAATCAAGCTAACAAAAATAACTAAAAAGAGAACAAAGGAAACGGCGAGTCAAAGTGGAAATACAGAAACTGACGGAGATTCAGTTCAGAGAAATGTGACCCGCATTTGATGAGTGTGTATGTGTGTGTGTGTGCTTTTATTCCCATGGGAAGCAGCTATTTTTACCTGACTGTCAGGAATGAAGCAGAACGACAGATGAAAACTGATAAAGGCAGTAAACGGGTATGAACCACCAGGCTAAATTTATTTTTGCAATATTTTTGTCTTTTTTTCATGCTCTCAATACATTCAGATACAAAAATTCAGGATTTCATTTTGTTAAAACATCTTTTCTTTGAGATCAAGAAGTTTCAAATGTTTAAATAAAATTAAGTACTATCAAACATGCGTAACTTTCAGTTCTCAACTCTAAAATGTAGTAAGTGTTTAAAGATTAACATTAAAAGTGTATTAAGAGGAAAATTAAATGTCTTTAAGGTTTGTTTTTTTGTTTTTGTCTGAAGTTTTCAGTTTTAATATTCCAAATTAATTAATTAATTTTCCGAATACAATGAGCCCTTATTTTAAAAATCAATGACAATTCCTCCTGAAATGCTTCCCTTAAACATCGTATTCCTACTTTTACTTTAACATAACATGCCAACACACTATAATTAAATAATTTCTCACATTTATGAGTATAGCGCTGTCAATATTTAATGGATTTATCAGTACAACCACAGTGATGTATGATAATTCACAATGCACATGTAAAACGGAAACAGTCTTAAACGTAAAAACTTCAGTGGCGGCCTTAAATTAAGTCATTTCAACTAAAATGATATAAAACTGACTAAAAATTGAGCTGAATCTCATGTAACTTATTTTTAAAAAGCCAAAACTTGTTTAGTAATGTTAAAGCATAAGTTTAACATTATATTTAATAGGGGTATCAGCTAAATTGGGCCACTATTTGGTAAATCGTGGGACAATAATACAATATTTGCCATTTCCATGTGTTTTTATGATTAATAATGACTGTTTTTGATAGATTTGTGTTGAAATCATTTAATAAAATATAATTATTTAGGCTCTACAGTTCTTGAAACATCAGTTGTGCCAATAACTGGTAAAATGGGCCAGTCAAACTGCAAAGGGAAATAGCAATTTATCATCAATTTTAAAACACAATTTCTTCTACAGCCACATACCATTTAAACTGCATTAAACAAACATATTTCATATGTGACATTTAAAAACAAAAATGTGTGTGTTTGTGAGTGGCCCATTTTACCTGATATCACACTCTAAAAAATGCTGGGTTGTTTTAACCCAACTTTGGGTCAAATATGGACTAACCCAGCCGTTGGGTTAAATTTTTACATTACATTTTTAACCCAACATTTCGGGTTTGTCCATATTTGACCCAAAATTGGGTTAAAACAACCCAGTATTTTTTAGAGTGCACCCTAATAATAAAAACATGCATATTTTTATCTCATAATTCTGACTTTTTTTCCCAGAATTGCACGTTTATAGGTCTATATCTCACAATTCAGAATGCATAACTCACAACTAGGTTCCATAAGCATGCAAATCATCTTAACTGATGAACTGCATCACTTATTGTGACAGATGAATCCGAGGCTGCTGCCATCACCGCGCTCAGATCACGCGTGTGTGTGTTCCTGGACAGATCTTTCATGGCGCTGTAGTAAACACATCTTCCGGCTCGGCCCTGTCGGTCTGACCTGCGCTTGCAGTCGCACAGCCTCTTGAAAGCAGCGCGAAACTTCTGCGACATGGCGTTGTAGATGATGGGGTTGACGGCGCTGTTGGTGTAAATGCACATGCGACAGAAGAGGAGGAACCAGGTGTTGAGATACGGCGGGTCCATGAGCGAGTTCACCACCACCAGAGTCCGGTACGGCATCCACAGCACCGCGAACAGAACCACCACCACCGCCAGCATCTGCGTCACCTGACGGACAGGACAAGAGAGAGAAGACATTTATTTATTCATTTAATTGGGGAAAAGCATGTTGATGAACATTAGTAGCTATGAAATAAATGTAAGCCTGATTATTGCAACATTGCTAATTTGCATCATAAACTCTCAGAAAAAAAGGTAGGGTACAAAAGCGGTAATATTTATACTAATATGCACACTTTTGGTACCAATCTGTACCTTTGAGGGACTAATATGCACTCTTTAGGTACAAAGATGTACCTTTTGAAAAGATTCTGAGACAGTGACAGCTTTTGTGCCTTTTTTCTGAGAGTCAGAATAATAGAGGTCAGCACAAGGTCACTGTGCAGTTTTCAGTTTAAGACATTTGTATTAAATAAATAAATACAAAATAATACATGCATTTTTCCATTGTGTATACTTTCTATAAAATTTCATACATATGAAAATAAATATATAAATATTTTCTTTATATTTTCTAGACTTACAGATGAAATGTATTGTTATTTATTGGCATTTATTGTCTATTTATATCAAATAAATTATACAGACATGAAAATAAATATTTAAATATTAATAAATATGTTTTCTTTATATTATCTGTTTATTATGTCAATTTAAGGTAAATAAATTGCATATGCATTAAAATAAATCAACATTAAAATAACTAATGATGTTGTTTAACTCAGTCTTTGTGCAATGTAATACTATAATACAAATAAATATTTAAATATCAATAAATGTTTTTTAAATATTTTCTGTTTATGTCAATACATTTCATATATGTATATATACGTATTATAATTTTTTCTTTATATTTTCAATTTATTACGTCAGTTTAAATCAAATAAATTACATAGACATGAAAATAAATATAAACTGTTTTCTTTCTTTATATCTTTATATTCTATAATAGACATACATTTGACACACACACACTGTGTTTATTAAAATTCTAAGTTTCAACTTGGATTTTTGAGTCATCACAACAAAAAAGACGCAAAATTTTAAATTGTGATAACTAATTAAAAAATCATTCTTTATAAGTGTTTTTTTTCTTTTTATTTCTTTCCTTCTTTCTATCTTTCTTTCCTTCTTTCTGTCCTTTCATTCATTCATTCATTCTTTCATTCTTTCTTTCTTTCTATCTTTCTTTCCTTCTTTCATTCATTCATTAATTTATTCATTCATTCTTTCTTTCTATCTTTCTTTCCTTCTTTCTGTCCTTTCATTCATTCATTCATTCATTCATTCATTATTTCTTTCTTTCTTTCTATCTTTCTTTCCTTTTTTCTGTCCTTTCATTCATTCATTCTATCTTTCTTTCCTTCTTTCTGTCCTTTCATTCATTCATTCATTCATTCATTCATTCATTCATTCATTCTTTCTTTCTGTCCTTTCATTCATTCTATCTTTATTTCCTTCTTTCTGTCCTTTCATTCATTCATTCATTCATTCATTTATTCATTCTTTCTTTCTTTCTATCTTTCTTTCCTTCTTTCTGTCCATTCATTCATTCATTCATTCATTCATTCATTCATTCATTCTTTCTTTCTTTCTTTCTTTCTTTCCTTCTTTCTGTCCTTTCATTCATTCATTCATTCTATCTTTATTTCCTTCTTTCTGTCCTTTCATTCATTCATTCATTCATTCATTCATTCATTTATTCATTCTTTCTTTCTTTCTTTCCTTCTTTCTGTCCTTTCATTCATTCATTCATTCATTCATTCTTTCTTTCTTTCTTTCCTTCTTTCTGTCCTTTCATTCATTCATTTATTCATTCATTATTTCTTTCTTTCCTTCTTTCTTTCCTTCCTTTCTTTCTTTCTTTCTTTCTTTCTTTCTTTCTTTCTTTCTTTCTTTCTTTCTGTAGAATGATAGACAGATCAAACCTGTTTTCTGGACGTGGCTGCACTGTTAGTTTTCCAGGACACCTTCACTGAACTCTTTCGTCGGCTCTGATGGACGGAGAGCCTTTGCTCGGAGAGATTCGACGGCAGCGGATCTCGAAACAAGACCCTGGCGATCAGACCGTACAGAACCGACGCCACGACGAGAGGAACCACATAAAACAAGGTGAAGTCCAGAAAGTAGATGGGCATATAGAGGTTCCTGGACACCCGATAGCCGCAGCGGACCACGACGCCGTTCCCATAAACCGTCTCATTGGTGTCCACCAGGAAAAACCACATGATGCAGTACAGAGACGTGAAGATCCAAACGCAGGCGATGATCTTCTTGGCTCGGGACACGGTGCAGATGAACTGGGCTTTGATGGAGTGGCAGATGGCGATGTAGCGCTCGACGGTGAAGGCCGTGATGGAGCAAGACGAGACGTTGATGCCCAGATACTGCAGGAACGTGATACAAACGCAGCCGGCGTATCCGTAGATCCACGAAGCCACGACCTCGGAGATGTTGGGCAAACCGGCGGCCAGGAGCACGGTCAGATCGGCCACCGCCAGACTCACCAGGTAGCAGTTGGTTGCGGTCATCATGTGCTTGCTACGGATCACCACTAAAACCACCATGGCGTTCCCGGCGATTCCCACCCCGCAGATCAGCAGAGACAGAGAGATGGTGACCGCCTGAACCTCCAGCGGGTTCTCCGGCATCGTGGAGTTTCTGTCGGGATGTGTCGAGGTGCTGTTATCCGTCGTGGCGTTTCCCATTCCAGCCGTTTCCAACCAAACCCAGGAGAAAGTTTGAGAACAGTGAGATTAAGTGCACACGTCTGAGAAGATATGCTCACGGAGATACTGGATGATCCAGCGAGAGGAAAACGAGGCGACTTCTTCTCCAGAGAGATGCTGCATCTACTGAGAAAACAAGCCTGTGTCTTCTTCTCTCCTCCTCCTCCTCCTCCTCTGTCACTCACTACCAATGAATCCTCTCTCTCTCCTGATTCTTGTCGAAAGCTTTGTGTTCGGTTATAAATACACTCTAAAAAATGCTGGGTTGTTTTAACCCATCTTTGGGTCAAATATGGACAAAGATAGCCATTGGGTTAAATGTTTAAATTACATTTTAACACAACATTTGGGTTTGTTCATATTTGACCCAAATTTGGGTTAAAACAACCCAGCATTTTTTATACTGTAGTTAGTTAAATGCATATTTAAAGGGGGCCTATTATGCAAAATTCACTTTTATCAGGTGTTTGAGTTTAGATGTGTCCACAGTGTGTAAACAACCAGCCTATAAAAGTGAAAATCCACCCACTCCCTTTTTGTATAATCCCATGAAATAAATGTAATTAATGTAGGAATATGCTGAAAAAAGTCGTTAAAGAGTTACAATTTTGCACTAATTATTTACACTGGACTGCTTCACAAATGTGGGTCAGTTCAACGCTGGATTTGCACAAAAGTTAATCACAAAAGATTAACCTGACTTGCATGCTAGTCAATGATGCTAGTCAACTTAACTCCACACCTACTACATAAATGCATCCACTAACCTTTCAGAAACGTTCAGTTGCATTGTAAAAGTTGTAACTTCTTCCCGAGTCTCTCCATCACTGTCCGACAACTTGTAAAGCTGAACACTGGTCCGCTACTGATCGTTTCTAACATTTTGGCTGCGTGAGATTCTCCAGTTTTGTTGTTGCCAGAGCACGCGATGCACGAGCTGTAAAGGCTCCGCCCTCTTCTGGAAAAGGGGCGGAGTGAAGCAGCTAAATTGCATTTAAAGAGACACACAAAAAGAGCATGTTTTTGCTCACACCCAAATAGGAGGAAATTTGACAAGCTATAATAAGTGATATGTTGAGTAGTTTGAGCTGAAATTCCTCAGATATATTCTGGGGACACCAGCGGTTATATTACATTTTGTAAAATGGGCCAATCATTATGAATTTATTCCCTAATATTAAATGTTCAATGACAGGAAGATTACTGAGGTAAAGCAGGCACTTGTCAGCTCTCATGAGATATCAGCCGTCTGGAAGATAAAACAGTTTCACAAATGTGAACATCTTCATCTCATGTGAGTGGACATTGTTTTAAACAGATTTTACATAAGTACTAAAGATATTTCATCATATACTCACCCTCATGTCGTTCCAAACCTGTCTGACTGTGGACCACAAAAAAGATATATGAAGAGTTCAGATGCAAAAGCCTCTAAATGCCATTTGAAATTTTCTTCTTTAATGATGATTTTTATCAAACTTGTATATTTAAGTTCAGTAATTTCACTTAAATAACAATTAATAGGTAATTATCATTGCCATTTAAGTGAAATTACTGAACTTAAATATACAAGCTTGATAAAAATGATCATTCTAGAAGAAAATTTCAAATGTCACTTAGAGGCTTTTGCATCTGAACTCTTCATATATATATATATATATATATATATATATATATATATTCTTCAAATCTTCAAATGTAAATCATGAATGTTAGTCTGAAGAGATACTCTGATATGAGACCCAGATCACAACTCTGATGACCAGCTGATCTCCAGTCTGATATTATATAAAACACGGCAGGATCTTTAAATGTAGTAGATTCATCCAGCCACAAGAGGGAGCCATCTCACTTCTAATACTTGAAAAACTCATTTAGCAAAACATGTTACAGCTACCCAACCCAACTAACTTACTGTAAGGGTTTCAAGAATAAAATATAAAATATGTACACAAAAATGACAAATCACAATGAGATTAAATCTGACTCTCACCCCTGGTTTAGTCCCAGACTAAAATGTATGTTTGACCCATTTTAACTGAAAGCAACTTGCACCTGTCTTAAAATATGTCAGTGCCATTGTTTAGTCTCAAGATGCACACCAGTAATGTTATTTTCTAAGGCACGTTTATAAAAGCTTAAATGCCCTAGTTGAAGGTCTGATCTTGGCTTAATCTAAACCCAGTCTGTGAAACCAGGCCTCAGATTATTGTGCTGATGTGGTTGGAATGATTCGTGGTTGGCTGGTCTTAGCTAGTTTTAGCTGGTTTTAGCGGGTTTCTGCACTGATTTGAGTGTTTCTGGTACTTTAAAGTGGCTGAGACGTGGTGTTGAAATCATGCAGGTAGAATGCTGACACAGGTAAACCAGTGCTGTATCAAAGCTGGTGTGGTTAGTGTGGTGGTTGTAGTGGCAAGTAATGGCATATTGAGCTCAGTGTTGTCTCGGGGAGATCGCTGGATCTGTTTGCGTGCCGTGCGCCGAGTGTCGGAGTGAGATGAGCTAGTCGCGCTGGATCTGTTTTGTCCGGTGCGATGGTTTCTTTCACGGTGAAAAGGTTTCTTCTTGAGGTCTCGGAGAGTCTCGGGGAAGAGTTGGAGATCGTCGCTGAAGGCGTATGATCTGATTTCCAATAGCAGAATTCCAGCTGATATACTGCTGGCTTTCATAACTCTGCGCAATGGAAGTCCATTGCGGCTTCAGCGCAAAAAATGTTCGACTTTGTTCCTAGCTTTAGACCTAGCTTTAAAACCATGTTAGGGGCAGTAGATTATGTGTCAATGTCAATGCCTGCTCTCTGCTCGTCTCCATCACCCTTTTTTCATTTTTTTTTCTCGGTCTCCTCATCTTACCCCGTCTTTTCCCCTCCCAAAGCTGAGCTTTTTTAATTTACTGAAGGCTAAAAATTGTATTAAAGTTCTCGATATGTACACATTCATTAGTTACATTTGTTAACATGAACTAATAATGAACTACACTTCTACAACATTTATTTATCTTAGTTAATGCAGTGAAACATAATTAAAATCAAAAGTTGTGTTTGTAAACATGAGTTAATGCACTGACTGTGAAACAACATGAACAAACAATTGCCATGTGTATTATTATTAACAAATACAGTAACACATGTGTTGCTCATGGTTAGCTAAATGCATAAATAATAAACAAATCAACCTTATTGTAAAGTGTTACCATGAAATCAAAGATAAAAATTCCTTACAATTCAGAGTTGGACATTGACTTAAGATTTCATTTCACTAGATGTATTTCCCCAAGCTAATAACACTTGCCTTGGATAAAAACATTGTCAGACTCAGAATGCGGCTGAAAATGAGTTATACTTTTGTAGTTCAGCATAACTCGCATGCTGCCGCAACCATGGTAGGATAAATAACGTTTCCATATTAGCTTAACGTTACCCACCATTACTCCTGTAGTTTGAAGACTCGTGCTGGTAGAAACTTTAGCTGGACCCGAGAGAGAACCGATGAACTGCTGCTCCAGAAGATGCTCAATGTCAGCTAGAAAACACACACACACAAGAATAACAGTAAATAAATATCACTGATTTAATTTCGTTAGTTTGATGATCTCCTTCCTGTTTACTGCTCAAACAATGTTCACTCATACATGCTGAGAAACACATTATTAAAGTCAATGAAATACTGTTAAAGAAATGAAACAGCGACTTATCTGATATATCGAGGCAGATTTGGCAGAAGTTTGTACTTTGTAGCCTCAGGAGCAGCAACCAACAAAACCAGTGAATCTTTCATCTTCACACACCTGTTGAATATAGTATCAGAAAACAAGATTGTTCAGGCATTCAAGATTAAAGTTGTTGGCGCACTTGTTGGTTCTGCGGTATATAACTATGCGGCAATGTGATCAAGACAAAAGAAACAGTTCACAAAAACATGTAAATACGGTCATAATTTGGTAACACTTTACTTTTATGGGGTGTGCATAAGACTGACATGACACCTTCATAATCATGGCATGACATATGTCTTGAATATGAAGTTTATGCATGTTTATGACAACTGTCATTAAGTGTCATCCGCTCAATTATGACATTTTGAATGCAATGAATGACACTGTGCTCTGGCCTTCAGTAGGGATCTGCGCAGCGCAAAAAAAATGTTCGACTTTGTTCCTAGCTTTAGACCAAGAAATAGCTTTAAAACTAACACTGTCAATGTCAATACCTGCTCTCTCCTTATCTCCATCACCCTTTCTTTTTCCTCGGTCTCCTCATCTTACCCTGTCTTAGATCTATCACTCATAATTTTCATCTGCATAAAAAACTCATCAACACGACTACAGTCATATACAGTCGACGGTGCTTTCGGTGGTGGCAGGAATGAAAGAGGAAAGAGAAGAGATTAATAAAAAGAAGAAATCAATAAAAAGAAGAAATCAATAAAAAGAAGAGGGCAGGGCCAGCAATGATCGGATGAATTAAACAAAAGTTGTGTTGTGCTTGTGTTGAACCATACAGGAGTGTGTGTTTACTGATGGATTTTGCACATGAAAATAAACAGACCTGTATTACAGGTTCTCATAATGAGACACACCTTTTTAGAGTGTCGTGGCATTTTGTGCTCGTCACTACCGAAGTGTGTTTTGTAACAGGATTGTATCAGTAATGTCGTATTTTGTTGGATATAGTGGACTGAATCTTACTGAGGACCGTGAAAAGGGAGAGTAAATGAGGGACTGAAAAGGATGATGGGATACATGAGGGTGGTCTGAGCTGGTTTGTATAGTGCTTTAATGGCTGAGATATTGGCGAGTCAAACTCGTGCTGGTATAAACTTTATCTGGACCCGAGAGAGAACCGATGATCTCTTCAACAGCGGCTCCAGAAGATGCTCAATGTCAGTTAAGAAACTGCAGACTGACTGAATGTATCGGTAGGTCTCAATACGAGATGTCACTGTGAGGGAATGAAATTTCGCAGTGAAATGCAGCTTCTTTTCCCTTTTTCCGTTCATATCAATGAAATTGATCAACATTAGGCAAACCACATCAGACGCTGACTGTCCAAACGTGTTCTGTGTTACAGCATCAGGACTGAATCAGCCGGCATTATAAAGGAGTTTTACAACCCAAAGTTCATCCAAAAGCTCAATCTCAGCGGCCCAAGAACTGACAGGCAAGGGAACTTTCAGTCCCATCACATTCCTCATTATTCTCGCTCATGACAATGCAAAATAAGAATCTTCTCTCTTCTGTTGAACGTCATTGATACTGAAGTTTGTCCAAACGGCTGTAGTTTCTGATGCCAGTTTCCATACAGACATTCAGACGAATGGACCGCACCAGAGAACTGTCACATTCAGTCATTTGAATAAATAAAAACACTAAACACAAAATAAGTGTACATTTTTTTTTTTTTTTTTTTTATTCTTTACATTCGTTTTTGATGATTAAATTTCATTTTTCGAACGGACAGAGGCTCAGAAGGAACGGACACAGGCTGTGTCAAAGATTGAAATCCAGCTGAAAACAAACCACTGACACGGGTAAACCAGTGCTGTATCAAAGCTGGTGTGGTTATTGTGGTGGTTGTAGTGCCAATAGCATATTAAGCTCAGTGTTGTCTCCGAGCTAGTCGCGCTGGATCCGTTTTGTCCGGTGCGATGGTTTCTTTCACGGTAAAAGGTTTCTTTCTTGAGGTCTCGGAGAGTCTCGGCGAAGCGTAGGAGATCGTCGCTGAAGGCGTAGCGATCTGATTTCCAATAGCAGAATTGCAGGTTATATAGAGAGATGGCCCCTGCCCACTTCGGCAGCGCTTTCATAACTCTGCTCAGAGCTGCTTTGTGTTGCGCGTATTTAGTGTTGTCGCGTCTTTAGTGTTGCGCTTTTTTTTTGGTGTGCTTGTGTCTAAAATTATGTTAAAAGAGAGAAAGTAAGCAAGCTACATCCTGCTAATTCAGTGTTAATGAACTAATTGTTGTTGTTTGTTTATTTATGTTAGTTGCTAATTCAGCATTTAGTGAAACATAATTAAATCAAAAGTTGTGTTGTAAACATGAGTTAATGCACTGACTGTGAAACAACATGAACAAACAATTGCCATGTGTATTATTATTAACAAATACAGTAACACATGTGTTGCTCATGGTTAGCTAAATGCATAAATAATAAACAAATCAACCTTATTGTAAAGTGTTACCATGAAATCAAAGATATAAATTCCTTACAATTCAGAGTTGGACATTGACTTAAGATTTCATTTCACTATGTATTTCCCCAAGCTAATAACACTTGCCTTGGATAAAAACATTGTCAGACTCAGAATGCGACTGAAAATGAGTTATACTTTTGTAGTTCAGCATAACTCGCATGCTGCCGCAACCATGGTAGGATAAATAACGTTTCCATATTAGCTTAACGTTACCCACCATTACTCCTGTAGTTTGAAGACTCGTGCTGGTAGAAACTTTAGCTGGACCCGAGAGAGAACCGATGAACTGCTGCTCCAGAAGATGCTCAATGTCAGCTAGAAAACACACACACAAGAATAACAGTAAACAAATATCACTGATTTAATTTCGTTAGTTTGATGATCTCCTTCCTGTTTAATGCTCAAACAATGTTCACTCATACATGCTGAGAAACACATTATTAAAGTCAATGAAATACTGTTAAAGTAATGAAACAGCGACTTATCTGGTATATCGAGGCAGATTTGGCAGAAGTTTGTACTTTGTAGCCTCAGGAGCAGCAACCAACAAAACCAGTGAATCTTTCATCTTCACACACCTGTTGAATATAGTATCAGAAAACAAGATTGTTCAGGCATTCAAGATTAAAGTTGTTGGCGCACTTGTTGGTTCTGCGGTATATAACTATGCGGCAATGTGATCAAGACAAAAGAAACAGTTCACAAAAACATGTAAATACGGTCATAATTTGGGAACACTTTACTTTTATGGGGTGTGCATAAGACTGACATGACACCTTCATAATCATGGCATGACATATGTCTTGAATATGAAGTTTATGCATGTTTATGACAACTGTCATTAAGTGTCATCCGCTCAATTATGACATTTTGAATGCAATGAATGACACTGTGCTCTGGCCTTCAGTAGGGATCTGCGCAGCGCAAAAAAAATGTTCGACTTTGTTCCTAGCTTTAGACCAAGAAATAGCTTTAAAACTAACACTGTCAATGTCAATACCTGCTCTCTCCTTATCTCCATCACCCTTTCTTTTTCCTCGGTCTCCTCATCTTACCCTGTCTTAGATCTATCACTCATAATTTTCATCTGCATAAAAAACTCATCAACACGACTACAGTCATATACAGTCGACGGTGCTTTCGGTGGTGGCAGGAATGAAAGAGGAAAGAGAAGAGATTAATAAAAAGAAGAAATCAATAAAAAGAAGAAATCAATAAAAAGAAGAGGGCAGGGCCAGCAATGATCGGATGAATTAAACAAAAGTTGTGTTGTGCTTGTGTTGAACCATACAGGAGTGTGTGTTTACTGATGGATTTTGCACATGAAAATAAACAGACCTGTATTACAGGTTCTCATAATGAGACACACCTTTTTAGAGTGTCGTGGCATTTTGTGCTCGTCACTACCGAAGTGTGTTTTGTAACAGGATTGTATCAGTAATGTCGTATTTTGTTGGATATAGTGGACTGAATCTTACTGAGGACCGTGAAAAGGGAGAGTAAATGAGGGACTGAAAAGGATGATGGGATACATGAGGGTGGTCTGAGCTGGTTTGTATAGTGCTTTAATGGCTGAGATATTGGCGAGTCAAACTCGTGCTGGTAGAAACTTTATCTGGACCCGAGAGAGAACCGATGATCTCTTCAACAGAGGCTCCAGAAGATGCTCAATGTCAGTTAAGAAACTGCAGACTGACTGAATGTATCGGTAGGTCTCAATACGAGATGTCACTGTGAGGGAATGAAATTTCGCAGTGAAATGCAGCTTCTTTTCCCTTTTTCCGTTCATATCAATGAAATTGATCAACATTAGGCAAACCACATCAGACGCTGACTGTCCAAACGTGTTCTGTGTTACAGCATCAGGACTGAATCAGCCGGCATTAGAAGGAGTTTTACAACCCAAAGTTCATCCAAAAGCTCAATCTCAGCGGCCCAAGAACTGACAGGCAAGGGAACTTTCAGTCCCATCACATTCCTCATTATTCTTGCTCATGACAATGCAAAATAAGAATCTTCTCTCTTCGGTTGAACGTCATTGATACTGAAGTTTGTCCAAACGGCTGTAGTTTCTGATGCCAGTTTCCATACAGACATTCAGACGAATGGACCGCACCAGAGAACTGTCACATTCAGTCATTTGAATAAATAAAAACACTAAACACAAAATAAGTGTACATTTTTTATTTTTTTTTTATTTTTTTATTCTTTACATTCGTTTTTGATGATTAAATTTCATTTTTCGAACGGACAGAGGCTCAGAAGGAACGGACACAGGCTGTGTCAAAGATTGAAATCCAGCTGAAAACAAACCACTGACACGGGTAAACCAGTGCTGTATCAAAGCTGGTGTGGTTATTGTGGTGGTTGTAGTGCCAATAGCATATTAAGCTCAGTGTTGTCTCCGAGCTAGTCGCGCTGGATCCGTTTTGTCCGGTGCGATGGTTTCTTTCACGGTAAAAAGGTTTCTTTCTTGAGGTCTCGGAGAGTCTCGGCGAAGCGTAGGAGATCGTCGCTGAAGGCGAGCGATCTGATTTCCACTAGCAGAATTGCAGGTTATATAGAGAGATGGCCCCGCCCACTTCGGCAGGCTTTCATAACTCTGCTCAGAGCTGAATTGTGTTGCGCGTATTTAGTGTTGCGCGTATTTAGTGTTGCGCGTATTTAGTGGTGTGCTTGTGTTAAAATTATGTTAAAAGAGAGAAAGTAAGCAAGCTACATCCTGCTAATTCAGTGCCAATGATTTAATTGTTGTTGTTTGTTTATTTATGTTGTTGTCCATTGATCAAACTTCCATGCCTCTTACTTGTGTACCAATTACTTATGCTCGGACTGTCGAAAACACTCGGTCTCTCTTGCGCACTGACACACTCAGTTTCTTTTGCGCACTGACACACTCAGTTTCTTTTGCGCACTGACACACTCAGTCTCTTTTGAGCTGTTTGCTTTGCTTTTCTCCAGTTTGGCTGAAATCACTTTATTTTTAACAGTAAATTGACACGGTTGTCTTCAGTGTGATATAGCAACAACAAAAAATGTAATTAAATAGAAAGTTTAACGAATATTTAATTAAAAATCCAATTAAAATTAACTGCTGTAGTGTTTGTGCATTGGTGTCTTTTGTGTCCATGTATTTGTGTATGTTTGTCTAATAATGTCAAACGTTTTGTTAAAGATTATTACTTCTTTGACAAAAAAAAAAAAAAAAAAAAAAAAACCCAAAACAAAAACACCTTAACATTTCCCGTAGCTATACCAGTCAGGCCAGTTAGATATTTTGCTGCATTCTCTTCAAAGGCAGTCTTTGCAGATTTAACTTTCTCACAGATGCCATAACCATTTGATGCTCTCATGGAAACGACTTGCACAGACAACATCTCGATTTTGAGTCATTGTTATTTGGCGCCCAAGAAACGAAAAATCTGGTTATGGTACAGTGATTAGTTATGAAATCTTACTACATAGATTCAAACTTATTTTATCCTCCTTATGAAAGTTTATCTGCTCGAATTATTTACATTCATTAAACACTAATTAAAAACAAGACGTTTGTACTGATTATTGTTGTCCATAAATCGAACTTCCATGCCTCTTATATAATTAAAAATATTATTCTGCAGCAATTAATTAGGCTAATGCCCGCACACACTTGGTCTCGCGCGCAATGAAACGCTCGGTCTCTCTCTCGCGCGCAATGAAACACTCGGTCTCTCTCTCGCGCGCAATGAAACACTCGGTCTCTCTCTCGCGCGCAATGAAACACTCGGTCTCTCTCTCGCGCGCAATGAAACACTCGGTCTCCGGCGATACGCTTCACCACACCGGACTGGACAAAAGGGAAGCGAATGAATTAAATATTTCTAGTGAAATGGTGTTTTTTTTACGTGAATCTCAACGGTCCAAGAACTTTCAGGAAAGGAAATTTCTGGAAAACAGCCTCATCAAATTCCTCATAATTCTCATTCTTAAAGATGATAGATGAAACATGATGACGCAAAATGAAGCATCTTCTCTCTTCTGTTTTCCAAACGGCTGTAGTTTCTGATGCCAGTTTCCAGATAGACATTCAAATGACCGCTATTAACTGGTCATTTTATTATTATTATTATTATTTCAGTCATTTGAATAAATAAAAACACTAAACGCAAAATAAGTGTACATTTTTTATTTGTATTCAAAAAACAAAAATCTTTACAATTGTTATTGATAATTAATTTCATGTTTTATCAGATTTCAACTTGTTGATGTGCTTTGGTCAAGCGCTGATATTCGCTGATCTCCAGAATCAAAGACTTTCCACCCGATCCAATCAGGTGCACAGCTGAAGTCAGGCGTATCCATGTAAACCCAGATGAGAACAATTCATCCAAGTGTAGTATACCTGAACCAATCATGATCGCTGTCAAACAAAGTTTTACACACAGCCATAGCTTTGGAGAAGACACGGATTGCAATCCAGCTGAAAACAAACCACTGACACAGGTAAACCAGTGCTGTATCAAAGCTGGTGTGGTTAGTGTGGTGGTTGTAGTGGCAAGTAATGGCATATTGAGCTCAGTGTTGTCTCGGGGAGATCGCTGGATCTGTTTGCGTGCCGTGCGCCGAGTGTCGGAGTGAGATGAGCTAGTCGCGCTGGATCTGTTTTGTCCGGTGCGATGGTTTCTTTCACGGTGAAAAGGTTTCTTCTTGAGGTCTCGAAGAGGGAAGAGTTGGAGATCGTCGCTGAAGGCGTATGATCTGATTTCCAATAGCAGAATTCCAGCTGATATACTGCTGGCTTTCATAACTCTGCGCAATGGAATAAAGTCCATTGCGGCTTCAGCGCAAAAAATGTTCGACTTTGTTCCTAGCTTTAGACCTAGCTTTAAAACCATGTTAGGGGCAGTAGATTATGTGTCAATGTCAATGCCTGCTCTCTGCTCGTCTCCATCACCCTTTTTTCTTTTTTTTTTTCTCGGTCTCCTCATCTTACCCCGTCTTTTCCCCTCCCAAAGCTGAGCTTTTTTAATTTACTGAAGGCTAAAAATTGTATTAAAGTTCTCGATATGTACACATTCATTAGTTACATTTGTTAACATGAACTAATAATGAACTACACTTCTACAACATTTATTTATCTTAGTTAATGCTAATTTCAGCATTTAGTGAAACATAATTAAAATCAAAAGTTGTGTTGGTAAACATGAGTTAATGCACTGACTGTGAAACAACATGAACAAACAATTGCCATGTGTATTATTATTAACAAATACAGTAACACATGTGTTGCTCATGGTTAGCTAAATGCATAAATAATAAACAAATCAACCTTATTGTAAAGTGTTACCATGAAATCAAAGATATAAATTCCTTACAATTCAGAGTTGGACATTGACTTAAGATTTCATTTCACTAGATGTATTTCCCCAAGCTAATAACACTTGCCTTGGATAAAAACATTGTCAGACTCAGAATGCGACTGAAAATGAGTTATACTTTTGTAGTTCAGCATAACTCGCATGCTGCCGCAACCATGGTAGGATAAATAACGTTTCCATATTAGCTTAACGTTACCCACCATTACTCCTGTAGTTTGAAGACTCGTGCTGGTAGAAACTTTAGCTGGACCCGAGAGAGAACCGATGAACTGCTGCTCCAGAAGATGCTCAATGTCAGCTAGAAAACACACACACACAAGAATAACAGTAAATAAATATCACTGATTTAATTTCGTTAGTTTGATGATCTCCTTCCTGTTTAATGCTCAAACAATGTTCACTCATACATGCTGAGAAACACATTATTAAAGTCAATGAAATACTGTTAAAGTAATGAAACAGCGACTTATCTGGTATATCGAGGCAGATTTGGCAGAAGTTTGTACTTTGTAGCCTCAGGAGCAGCAACCAACAAAACCAGTGAATCTTTCATCTTCACACACCTGTTGAATATAGTATCAGAAAACAAGATTGTTCAGGCATTCAAGATTAAAGTTGTTGGCGCACTTGTTGGTTCTGCGGTATATAACTATGCGGCAATGTGATCAAGACAAAAGAAACAGTTCACAAAAACATGTAAATACGGTCATAATTTGGTAACACTTTACTTTTATGGGGTGTGCATAAGACTGACATGACACCTTCATAATCATGGCATGACATATGTCTTGAATATGAAGTTTGTGCATGTTTATGTGTCATTCGCTCAATTATGACATTTTGAATGCAATGAATGACAAATATTTGAGATGTCTTTGTTAAGTCACCTTGATGTATACCAATACTTCATAACCTGTCAGTGTCTTTTTCATGACAATATGACATTAAATGAAGTTAATCTGTCATGTGGTTGGCTTTGACATTGGCTGTCATGAGGCCATTATAACTGTCATGAATATTTTTCGTGACCTCAAGTACAGTGGTACTAATTGAATTTGTCATTAAAATGTTATAATGGCTTCATGACAGCCAATGTCAAAACCAACCACCTGACAGTTTAATGTAATGTTAACCCATAAAGCTAGGTGGTTTGTTAAGTTTGATCATTAATCTGCTATGTCATGTTTATGGCAGGTTGTGTTGTCTTAATAATGTCAAGTTTTCATGACAAAGACACTGACAAGTCATGATGTATTGGTTTATGTCAAGGTGTCATAACATCTCAAACAATGTCATATTTGCATTCAAAATGTCATAACTGAGTGAATGACACTTATTTAATGACAGTTGTCATAAACATGCATAAAACTTCCTTCATATTCATAACATATGCCATGACTATGAAGGTGTCATGTTAATCTTATGCACACCCCTTCAAGTAAAGTGTTACCAAAGCGGCTGACCATTCTTCATGAACCTACCTGAGTCTATTCTTTCAACCCCAAGGACAGTCCTGGACAGATCTTTTGTGTTGAACTTGTATTTTGTCTAAACCACTGTAGTTTCTAACTAAATGCGGTCTGGGATTGCTGAATGGGGTCTTTTGTTCCACAGAAGAAAGTTGCAAACTGCTTTGGATAAAAGCATAACATTTTTACACACACATTATTATTATATAGTAATAATAATCCCGCCACCATGGGCCTCAAGTGTTTTAGACCACCACCGGTGTTCTGCAGCGTTTTTGACTCTTTTAGACCACCACCGCCACATTATATACATTATTATGTGGGGTCTCCAGCGTTTCAAACCACCACCGGGGTTCTGCAGCATTTTTGACTGTTTTTGACCAGCGCCAGCAGGGTTCTGCATCATGGGCCTCCAGCGTTCATGTTCATGTAACACGTAGTACACTTTAAAGGGATAATGAATGAATTAATATATTTTAAAGAATTAGTTTTTGGTTCATGTTAATTTCTAAATTACCTTTCTATTTTTTTTTATTTACTGCATAAGTAATACGACCTTTTTTATCTTGACATACTTTATGTAATTAGAAATGTAAATTTCTGACTCTTCTGATTTATTTCTGCTAAATCAAAGCTCCCAGTGAATGAATGGACTGAAGAGCTAAAAGACATAACATTGACAATGATGCTGTTTTATTGGATTCTAGAAGGTGTTTTCATCGGTAATCTCACATCATAATACTACAGTAAATTAATGACTTTTGGTATCTTCAAATCACTGTCAGTGAACAACCCCTTGAAAACACAGATATTGACTGTACATTTGAAGCTTTTTTTACACTGAAATAAATAAAAACACTTGCTCCGCTTCATTTGACATCTGGGATTATCACATGCACAGTAAAGAAGCTTTACAAATGCGTACAAGCAATTAGACATTTATTAAATATCACAGACAATAGATAATCCAATAGGAATGAGAATATAAAGAGAGGAGAGAGAATTAATGCGAGCGTACAAAGATTAGCCACTTACTGCACAATCGACTGATCAATACACGCAGTGATCGCTCGGGTCATGTGACCTTAAAATCAGAAATATTAATACACAAATTCAGAGCAGCAAAGAATTCAAGATTCACACGATGGCAAACATTTGAACTATAAATATAATCAATCAATATAATGTGCAAATCTAAAAACCTCTAAAATTTTACATTAGTCTCTAATTCAGACCATCCACTTCCATAAAAACATCTGCTGTTTAATAACCACATGATTCGTCTGGAAAATACTAAAGGCCGTAAACAAAATCACATCAAATAAAACCAAAATTGGCACAATTTACTTTAAATTATAAAATCAAGTATAATTCAAGTCATCATGCAGCAGAGAGTTCATCGAGTGAAGAAGTGCTGATATACGTGTGTATCAATCCATGCAAACTCATCTCACACACACACACACCAGACTGGGACAGCAGTGTGATAGCATCACACACACACACACACACACACTCTTCTCTGGCCTTCAGTACGGGATCTGGTTCTGATAGTACTGGATCATGTCATACGTTTTGCTCCTGAAACAATGAAAACACACTTCATGTAATTCCTATATTATTTATACATGTTTACATGTTCATCTCTCTTTAGTGTGTAATGTTGCTGTTCATCCCTCCAGCAGGAGTTCTTCTCTATATCAGTGTTTCTGAACTCCTGAAACGCCTCCATTGTAGTCTTGAGTCGAACACGTCACAATATTCCTCATTATAATAATTAATGCGCAGAATAAAGGGGCGGGGCCATGTTGAGTGAGTTAGTAGTGTGTTAAACTGGCGGTTATCGTAAGAGGCGGGACATTTCACAAACACACTCGAAGCGCTCGACCAATCACAACACACTGATCCAGCCGACCAATCAGAGCACAGTGTCCTTTTCAAAAGGAGGGGCTTCATAGAGACAGGAAGTGAACAGAGCGTTACTGACAGACTGGGAAGAGAGGAGTCGCAACAATGGAGAATAATGCATGAAACCTGTTCTAGTAGAGCCTGAAAACAACATCAAGACTTTAAGAAAATAAATATTAATAATAATGGCCTCTTTAAAGTGCTCATATTATTCTCATTTACTAGCTCATAATTGTGGGGTTTTGCTAGAATACATTGACATGATTTTAAGTTAAACACATTGTTCCTCATTCGGTTCGTTACAGCGGCACCTGTTTTCTACACTGTTATAGTTCCTGTCTCTTTACGGCGTCACTATTGTTTGTTTTAATTATTTACTGTATTTTTTTTATTGTAATTTATTTTAATTATTCTTATTTCTTTTGATTATTTTAATTTCTTCTATGTAAAGCACTTTGAATTACCATTGTGTATGAAATGTGCTATATAAATACAGTAAATTGCCTTCTCAGTGAAAAAACAGCGTCGTTTTTGCATAGCAAATCACTCCCCCATAATGAGTGGACTGGGTTTATGTAAGTGTGCATCACGGTGACAGGGCACGAAATAAGAAAATCACAGAAACAAGAGCAAGACGACAAATGAGGCATTTCAGGAGAGTGTTTTCTGTTGGAGAGGTTCACACAGAATGTGTTTACCCGCACAAACAGCTCATAATACACACTAAACTAAAGGAAAAACTAAATCAAAACACATTCTAGGTTCCCTTTGAGCATCATGTTGAATGTCCATATAAAATATGTTCAGATAAATCCTAGTAAACACACACACACACACACACACTGACCTGCTGCTCAGGAAGCAGTTCTGAATGACTTTGATGATGAAAGCCGCCGCTTCCTTCTCACTCACTCCAGGGTTAAAGCGCTGCCTAAACACACCATTCACTTCAGATCTCAAGCCGCTTCATATTCATACAGCACGAAACATGACAATAACTTGCAAACTTCCTCAAATATGAGACTAACTTCATTTCAGATGTAAAGCAGCTCTAAAAAGACAACGGTGTTGTTATTCAGATCAGTTCAGTTGATTCAGTTTCTAAGAAAGAACTTGTCAAACTTAAATACTTGTAAATATGTCATTTTAGTGTTTTCGGAGATTTTCTTGCCACGATGCATTTTTTATAATTTTCAGTAATTTACATTTTATTAAACGTATTAATTCCCCATGACAACAAATATCGTCATATACTGATCTGAGTTTATTTCTTTGCAATGTTTGTAAAGTACTGATTTCACTAATAAAAAAGCTTCTTCCATTGCTTAATTTATCCAAAAATGTATATTTTTCAATATAAATCTGACTACATTTGCATGCACATAAAAATTCTGCTCCTTCACAGTTGCTTCAAACTCACTTGAGCAGTTTGATGGCCTGACCGCGGAAGCAGGGCAACCCTGTATCCAACATCAGCGTTACCAAGGCAACCACAGCATCCATGTACGGCCTGCAGTGTGACAGAGAAATGCATTCAGGAAATCAACTCCATCCATTTTTGATAGACACGTTCACACACACACATCTCACCTGACGGCCAGGTATCCACGCACACACATCTCCATGAACCATTTAAAGGGCGTGGCCTCCATCTTCCCGCCCATGATCATCACCATCTCATCCGTCAGTTTGATGTCCGGCTCCCAGCCCAGATTCCCACCCGGAGAACTCTCAAACATGAAGCCGAAATCTGAGGAGCACACACACACACACACACACGATAAACACTCATGATACACCCAGAACAGAGCGGTGTGATGGTTTGAGCTCTCACCGATGTGGATGAGGTGTCCGTGTCGGTCCAGCATGATGTTCCCGTTGTGTCGGTCCTTGATCTGGAGCAGGAACAGCAGAAGACTGTACGCAGCCATACTCCTGATGAAGTTATACCTCGCCTGCAGAGAGAGCGAGTGTGTGTGAGTGTGTTTCTCGACTCCAAGGCCCCTTCATCGTTCACAACTGGTTTTGCTTTGGATAAAAGCAAATGCGTAAAATCCATAAATGTAAATGTACAGCTATATTTGAAGTCCGCCTAGCCCAAAGCTTTGCTTTAAAAAATTATCTTAATCTATAGGCACTCCTAATTTAAAAAAAGTTACAATTAAAATAAATAAATATAACTTACTTTATTTTAAATTAAATTAACCAAATTGTTAATAGCCATTTTTCAGGGTTGTTACACTTCTAAAACCAATCTTGAGTTTTACACGTTTATTTACTGGATAAGATTTAAAAATAAAGATTTTTTACTTCATTTCAATAGTGCCTGATATGATATATTGGAGCTTGGCATTTTATAGAGCAATTCATATACTATAATTTTTCCAGGTCTAACTACTTTTCCAAAATTAAATTAAATAATAAAATTAATAAAAGGTAAAATAAAAATAAAATACAGTTCGAAATACATAGATTTATAGTTGTTTTAGCTTATTTTACTTAATTTTTATATTACCTGATAAAATATATTACTATAGTAATTTGTCTACAATTATTTTAATTTTCATGAATTTTCCAGGTCTAGGAAACATTTTAAAATTATGGCTTCCCCATATTTTACAGGTTTTCCAAGACTGTAGAAATCCTGGATTTCCAAAAAAAGAGAAATAAAATTAAAATAAAAAATAAATTACAATTAAATTGAATTAAATTGGCTTTTTAGTCGTTTAAGTTGATTTTACAGTGTTTGTCTGATTTGAAATCATCATGTGGAAGTCTGCTGACGCCCTCTAGTGGACGCCGGACTCCTGACTGAGACGCACACAGAAACACAAATTCGAGGCGTTTCTCACCTTCTGGAAGGCCAGAGTGGATTCGTCTCCGTACTGGTTACGGAAATAATCGTACATCCCGAAATCCGTCTGTCGTCCCAGCTGATCTCTGGACTTACAGTCTGGGATGCACTCGATAACGCCACACTGCGGGACACACACAGGACTGTTACACACACAACACTGCTGGTGTCACACTAATAGCCAACTCCAGACAAGAGCATCACCCTGCGACATTTCTCTCTGGTTCACTCTCACAACCTGTAAATCACATCAGGAGCAGCAAACAAACATAAACCACCATAATAAAGGGAATTAATATGCAATACAGGGAGTGAGATGTGTGTGTTTTGTGTTCGTCCCTTCAGGTAATGATCATCTGCTGCTTCAGTGATATTTACAATCAATAAACACACACTGTACGGATGTCTTATTTTATTAGCTGTTTAAGTTTAGCCATATAAAGATGGTCAGTTACACAATCACCATGGATGACGGAGTGTGTCTGGCTGTGTGTTTGCAGTGGGACCGGTTTAGACCAGAACAGACCAGGACTACAGCGGTTCAGTTCTTCACTACTGTATGTATAATATAAATATTTATATTTAATATATTTAATAAATATTTAATATTTATATATAAATATTTATATTTAATACACTACTGTATATTAAATATAAATAAATAAATAAATATATATTTTTAATAATTTATTAATTTGAATACTAAAGATTAAAATTAATTTGAATTAAAATGGCATTATTTAAATAAATACAAATAAACATAAAAAATATATATGCAAATAAAAAATATATCAAATATTTAAATACATAAAAATAAATAAAACAAACAAAATAAACAAAAAATTAAATTAAAATAAAACACAACAAAATAATTAAAAAATAACAATTTATCAATTTGAATACTAAAGATTAAAATTAATTTGAATTAAAATTACATTATTTAAATAAATACAAATAAACAAAAAATATATAAAAATAAAAATATATTTAAACTATTTAAATAAATAAAAACAAAACAAAATAATTAAAAATAATATTTATTTGAATACTAAAGATTAAAAATTAATTTGGATTAAAATTACATTATTTAAATAAATAAATAAAAATATATATATAAAATATATATATATATATATATATAAATAAAATAAACTCACCCCAGGTGCCGTCGCTACCACCCTGTATGGAAACACGAACAGGTCGAGTCCCACCAGCTGGAAGATGTTCTTGAACAGGCCGATGATCTGCAAAGCCAGCATGTCCTGCAGGAGGAAATCAGAAACACATCTGAACCGCATCTAAACCACACTTTACTACTTAAATATGTTACATCTGATAAATGTGATTTAAAGCACAATGCATATTTAAATGCAATGAATTTGTTAATATTTTCTAAAAATCTACAGTTTAAATCTACTGACTCATATTATGCACACGTTTCTGTTCTGTTTATATGTGCTAACACTGTAACACAGTCATGCCAATAAAGCAATGTAAACTAGAAAAAAAGAAAAGTTAGGGGTTTTAACAGGTATCACATATGAATTGGATGCAACAGAATCTTTTTTTTAAAAAGATGCAAATGTTCAATAAACAGACCTTTGTTAATATTCATACTACAATACATTATTTCACAAACTATTACAGTAAATTCTCCTATTAGTGTATGATGATGATGTGTGTCACAGTTGTGGATACAGACAGTATATATCAGCTATTTTACTACGGCTATGAGTTTGTTGGCTCATCCGATCATATTTCATAGCCAAAAATGTAAAGTAATACAGTAAGTACATAAAGGACAGCAAAAACAAAGCACATGAGACGTCAGAGTGAAACTGATACCTGTCTGCAGTCGTCTCCCACTTTAAAGATGGCCGCCTGCCAGCAGATCTTCTGCGCGTCCTCTCCGCTTTCTTCATCCAGCGAGTCCGAGCGACACAATAAACCTACACACACACACACACGTCATACTTTGTGTCGGCGTGATTGAAAAGCACCATTATCCCTCAGACTTTCATCTTAAATTCCTAAAATTATTATTTATTAATATTATTATAATACAAAAGGCAAAATCGTTCACATTCGATGGCTGCATAATTGCTAACAATGATGTAATATTAGTAAACTGTGATGCAGAAGTATGGCTGTTTGCTTCAGGAATGAAATAACCGTGTTTGTGCATTAATGATTTGCATACCCTCTTTCTCGAGTTCACTCACTCCACAGCGTTTCACCTTGAATTTGGCCAGATACGGCGCTTTAGCAGCGCTGAGAGGGAAAACACACAGACACACGAGTTATTGTGCATCTAAACCCCATCAAACACACCTTTCATGAGGTGTGTATTAGAGCCGTTTCTGAATCTGAAAGCTCTGCAAAGTTTCAGTGTAGATAAATAGAGTTTTTGTCTCCTAAAAGTCATCAGTAATTCAATCTCACTTCCTGCTGATTCAGGTTTGTAACTAATTTGCATAATGCCCGCCTCTGGTCTTGATTGGCTGAACAGCGTCTCTTAGGTCCGCCCTCAATCACTGTAGTGTATCTGAGAATCGTTACTGTTTGTATCAAGAGCTGAGATTTAGATTGATAATGAGCGCTTGCTTTCTGGCCAATCAGAGCAGAGCAGCTCTCAGAGAGGCGGAGCTTAGAGAGACTGAATCCTCGATCGAAGAGCTGATGCTGCAGTGGAGATTATGAGAACATTAAAGTGTTTTTGACCTTGAATGCATGTGAACCAGTTGTAGGAGACACCAAAACAAAACCAAGAACTTAAAAACAGCATAATATGGGCACTTTCAGTGGGGATTGTACCTTTGCATTGGCGTTCCAGATTTGTAGTCAATGTCTAGGACTATGGCCTCAGGGTTACTGGGCAGATAACAGCCTGAGAAACATCAAATTAACGGTTTTGTAACTAAAAGTGCTTGTAATATCAGCCGAGAACAAAGAGTGATGTGATGATGAAGAGAGACTGAAACCTGGCTGGACTTTGATATCCGACAGCGCTCGCAGACACGCTCTCTTCCGCTCGTCTCCTTTAGGAATGGGCCTGAAACAGGGAACAGAAGATCTCAGCTTCACACAGGAAAATCAGTGTCATCTCAAGACTAAAACAGGAGGTGCCAGCCCGCATTCAGTGATGTTAGACATCAAAACCTTCGCTGTCTATTCCCACAGAGAAGAAAATTGATGTCCATGTCTTTCTTTCTTCAGTGGAAAAGAAATGAAGGTTTTTGATGAAAACATTCCAGGATTTTCTCCATATAATGGACTTCAATGGGGTCCAAACGGTTCAAGGTCCAAATGAGAGTTTCAGTGCAGCTTCAGAGGGCTTTAAACGACACCAGACGATGAATAAGCTTATCTAGCGAAACGATCGGTTTAAAAAATAAATAATTTTTTTTTTTTTTAAATAAAAAAGTTTACGTTTTATAAGCTCAAATGCTCGTCTTGCTCTGTTAGGGTGTGATGCGCGTTCGTGACTCTCCTATTCGAACTCGTTCATCAAAATGAACGAATCTTTCCCCGAGTCAATTCGTTCATTTCAATCGTTGAGTGAACCAAATGAATCGGAAAAAGGTTCGTTCATTTTGATAAACGAGTTCGAACAGGAGAGTCACGAACGCGCATCACAGAACAGAGCAAGACGTCCATTTGTGCTTATAAAACTTAAACTTTTTTTTTTTTTTTTTTTTTAAATGAGCGCTCGTTTCGCTTGGTAAGACCCTTATTAATCGTCTGGTGTCGTTTAAAGCCCTTTGAAGCTGCACTGAAACTCTCAGTTGAACCTTGAACCGTTTGGACCCCATTGAAGTCCATTATATGGAGAAAATCCTGTAATGTTTTCATCAAAAACCTTAATTTCTTTTCGACTGAAGAAAGAAACACATGGACATCTTGGATGACATGGGGGTGAGTAAATTATCAGCAAAAGTTTTTTAAAAGTGAACTACTCCTTTAACTAGCATTTTGGGGAAAATAGTGAAAATTGCCGTAACACAACCAGATGCTAACGGCAGGTTACTCTTACTTTATAATGGCTGAGACATTGGTGATCTTGTTGAAGAAGTCAAACTCGCGCTGGTAGAAATCTTTCGCTGGACCCGAGAGAGACCCGATGATCTCTTCGACCAAATGCTCCAGAAGCTCCCCGATATCCGCTAGAGAAAACACACACAGAATAAACATCACAACCTTAATAACCAATGATCTTTGCAATGGACAATAACTCTATTCTAGATCTGCTGTAAAGCCTAAACTATCTCTGTAACTTTATTTTCCTGTAATCACTGTAAAGCTGCTTTGAAATGGTCAGTATTGTTAAAGCGCTGTATAGATGAAGACGAGCTGATTGGTGGAGAGGACGTACGGTCCTTCTGGTGTCCCTCCTCGTCGGTGTAGATGTTGGTCTTCATGTTCCAGATGAACTGATGTGCCAGAAGCTGAGACTTCTGTGCCGCCCACAGGATGTATTCTCTCACGTACCCCATCTACACACACACACCAATCAACATGTCAGGGAGAGAAAATGGGGAATGCAATAGGGCCTCCATATGCAAAATATTAAAATGATGCATGAAACTTGATTTATACTTTTACAAATATAACTTTGCATTTCAAGTAATGACGACCAAAAATGTTTAAAATGCCTCTATTATGCGTTTTCAGATTTGATCTTTCATGAAATGTGTATTAGAGCCGTTCGTGAATGTAAAGTTTTTGTCAAGAGAGAGTAAAGAGAGTTTTTGTCTTTTAAAATAATGACGTGATTCTGAACTGAAACGAGTCGTCAGTAATTCAGTCTCAGTTAGGTTTGGAACTCATTTGCATAATGCCAGCCTCTGGTCTTGATTGGCTGAACAGTGCCTCTTAGCTCCGCCCTCAATCACTGTAGTGTATCTGAGACTGGAAGAGTTTGGTTTGTGTTGTTCATGTGGAGAAGACAAAAGCAAATCCACTCTGATGAGATTGATACGGTAAAACACACGCCAACGTTACTGTTCGTATCAAGAGCTGAGAGTCAGATATGATAATGAGCGTTTGCTTTCTGGCCAATCAGAGCAGAGCAGCTCTCAGAGAGGCGGAGCTTAGAGAGACGGAATCCTTAATCGAAGCGTTTCAGACACTGAGCTGCATTAGAGATTATGAGAACATTAAAGTGTTGTTTGACCTTGGATTAATGTGAACTAGCTGTAAGAGACACCAAAAATCAAACTAGGCACTTTTAAATTAGCATAATAGGGGCACTTCACACTTTACCTTGTCATAACGGAGAGCTTGAACAATTTGTGGGATGTAAAACAGAATAGCATCCTGTTGAACGAGAGTAAAATATACATTCATAAAGACACAAAATGATGCAAGATAAAGAGCTATAGAGAAATATAGATGATGATGATGATGGCGTACAGGAGGGAAGGAGCGCAGGACTTTGACGGCGTATTGTGCGGTCAGCGGATGTGGCGGATACATGCTGGAGAAATACGACAGGCCCGTGGGAGGATCAGCCGGAGCCCAACACAAGATGTGACTCAACTCAGGAGAATCGGCATCAATCGTGTGCCACGTCACCAAGAACTGCAGCGGGAAACACACACACACACACGTTCAGTTACCAGTGCAGACACAAGATCTGATAAATCAAACTGTCAGTATTTTTAAGGGAGCACAGAGCTTATGAGTAGTGAACAAATAACACGTCCATGAACTTTTATTTACTGATTATCAAAAGCAAGATTTTAGGTTAAAATGTATATGAATGCATGAGAGAAAAGTGTTTAGTTTCCAGAAACCAAGGGTGTGCAATAATATCATGATTATTGTTTTAACGATATGTGATCTGACATTATCAAGTGTGTCCATCACTTTACATAAACACAACTAGCACACTTAGACTGCGTCATTTACTGGATTATAGAATTCCCTCAATATTTAAGATAAGGGGGCTTTTATATTTCTATAATTTAATATAGTTAATTAATATCACACGAAGAGTGCTGTTTTTCTCCAAATATCAGTATGATTACAAAAGTGATTTAGATTTTATACACATTAATATTAAGTGACTTTTAGACTGTTTTTGCTCTATTTAGCAAATGAAAATAGTTCCAAACTAAACCACAGTACTATTTTGCATCTGTCAGCAACACACAGCGGTGAAAGATTGTAAAGGTTGAATAAATGATTCAATGACTCACTCATTAAGAGAGTCAAACACTTTGTTTCTGAGCGAATTGGCCTTTTGAATGAATCGGTTGAAACCACTGATCTATAAGACATCATTATATGGATCAGAGGTTGAAACTCAAATGACTCACTCATTGACAGTGACTTGCTGCCACCTACTGGCGGTTTTAATTTAAAATGTAACGCATCTTTTCATCTTTTAAATAATTTCAAAATTTCAATATTTGTTTTAGGTTCAAAATTTTGGGCAGTTGCATGTAGCGGTGTGTAATATTGACAAACATTATATATTAATAAGAATAAGTCATTATAAATTAATTATCTTAATTAAAATAGTATCTTAATACATATTTCAGAAATATCCAGAGGACAAAAACTCCAGGAAATGCAGGCTGTGTAAATGAGACCCTTGACAATACAACATATTGAAGAAAGTGTAGTTCTGAACCTCACGTCAAATTAAATTAAATGATGTCTATTAGACTAAGGTCTATTACTCATTCATGTCTTTCTGTTGGATTCTGGATGTTCACCTTCACAGCCTCAGGAACATCACTGACCGCTCCCGGATCCAACCGAACCAAGCGGGTCACTTCTGAGAAAATGGCTTCGGTGTTCTTGAACCTGGAAAATATCAGTTTCAGTACCATTTCATATTATTAGAGTAATGCATTCATTCTTGAAGCTCTGCCAAAATCACGAGTTTGATTACAGTAATGCATGATCAGATGCATGTAGATCTTGAACGAAATGCAAGTCACCAAATGCATGAAATATAAAATGCACAAAATATAAAATCCATCACCACATGCATAAAATATAAAATGCACAAAATATTAAATGCATCACCACATGCATGAAATATGAAATGCACAAAATATAAAATGCATCACCACATGCATAAAATATAAAATGCATCACCAAATGCATAAAATATAAAATGCACAAAATATAAAATGCATCACCACATGCATAAAATATAAAATGCATCACCAAATGCATGAAATATGAAATGCATCACCACATGCATAAAATCTAAAATGCATCACCAAAGGCATAAAATATAAAATGCACAAAATATAAAATGCATCACCACATGCATAAAATATAAAATGCATCCCCAAATGCATGAAATATGAAATGCATCACCAAATGCATGAAACATAAAATGCATCACCACATGCATACAATCTAAAATGCATCACCAAATGCATAAAATATAAAATGCATCACCAGATGCATAAAATATAAAATGCATCACCAAATGCATGAAATATGAAATGCATCACCAAATGCATGAAACATAAAATGCATCACCACATGCATAAAATCTAAAATGCATCACCAAATGCATAAAATATAAAATGCACAAAATATAAAATGCAACATTAAATGCATGAAATATAAAATGCATCACCACATGCATAAAATTTAAAATGCATCACCAAATGCATAAAATATAAAATGCATCACCACATGCATAAAATATAAAATGCATCACCAAATGCATGAAATATGAAATGCATCACCACATGCATAAAATCTAAAATGCATCACCAAAGGCATAAAATATAAAATGCACAAAATATAAAATGCATCACCACATGCATAAAATATAAAATGCATCCCCAAATGCATGAAATATGAAATGCATCACCAAATGCATGAAACATAAAATGCATCACCACATGCATACAATCTAAAATGCATCACCAAATGCATAAAATATAAAATGCATCACCAGATGCATAAAATATAAAATGCATCACCAAATGCATGAAATATGAAATGCATCACCAAATGCATGAAACATAAAATGCATCACCACATGCATAAAATCTAAAATGCATCACCAAATGCATAAAATATAAAATGCACAAAATATAAAATGAAACATTAAATGCATGAAATATAAAATGCATCACCACATGCATAAAATTTAAAATGCATCACCAAATGCATAAAATATAAAATGCATCACCACATGCATAAAATATAAAATGCATCACCAAATGCATGAAACATAAAATGCATCACCACATGCATAAAATATAAAATGCATCACCAAATGCATAAAATATAAAATGCATCACCAAATGCATGAAACATAAAATGCATAAAATATAAAATGCATCATCAAATGCATGAAACATAAAATGCATAAAATATAAAATGCACAAAATATAAAATCTACGAAACACCAAATGCATAAAATATAAAATGCATCACCAAATGCATACAATATAAAATGCATAAAATATAAAAAAATCAAATCACCAAATGCATAAAATATAAATGCAAACGTCATGCATGCACTCTCTCACCTGGCCGGCAGCTGTAGGGCGAGATACGGCGCGATGCTCCACGCTAGATTAACATTGTCCTTCCACTGTTTCTCAGTCAGGCTGATGTATTTGGACCTCCAGTTGGCGATGCTGGTTTCCACAGACTGATCTGCTGATATCTGGAGCTCCTGGCTGCCCAGAGGATTGTACCAGGTGGTCAGACGCTCCACCTCACTGGCCTAACAACCACAAATAACATTGTTTCAATCATATACTAATTAAAAACATACACAAGTCATGATATCTGGAGTAAAGAGACACATATTCTTCATTATATCACTGTAATCTCACCAGCAGGGCCAGCAGGAGCGTTCTGCGCTTCATGAAGTATTTGTGCAACTGCGTTCCTCTGTTCGTCTTCTTTGACAGACCTACAAAAATATTTCATACGAGTAGGGCATATGGTGAAGTAATATTTTTCATGTTGCATTTGTTCCTCATGTTTTGATTCTTACGTCACTCCATCAATATTATTATTCTGACATGTGGACGACAGATTAAAGAGTGAGCAGATGTGGCCAAACATTTGACTGGAAGTGCTACAACAACATGCGGTCACAATCACACGCCGTGCCCCATTTTTATGGGGGCCAAATCATAAATAGAAATAAATAATGAATGTGTGAGTGTGTACCTGATTTCTTGGAGAGTGTGGAGAGTCCGCTGGACAGTGGGTATGTGTTGATCCAGCCCTGATTGGCCTGTTGTCTGGATCCCACAGCCGCGTCTAGACTGTTCCTCGAGTCCGTCACGGCCATGACAGACAGACTGTTCACAGACACGTCCTGAGGGTCTGCGCAAACACAGGGTTTATGGGTACTGAACACAGAACATGTCCATTACCTTTTCTTTTTTTAGGTTAAAATTCGATGATGTGTGTTAACCTGGTGGGACGAGCTGAACGGCTGTGAGGTACTTCTTATCCGACAGCAAACACGCGTAGAACTTGATCATGATGCTGATGTCTTCGCGCAGGCGTTTCTCCGGCTGAGTGGGGAATCGGGGAGCCACACTGAAACACACACAAAACACGTTCGGTTTGCTGCACGAGTCGAGACGCTACACATTTCCCCCGCCGGCGTGGATGCTCATAATACCTGAAGTAATCAAAGGCTGTGGAGTAGATCTTCTCTCTCAGGACATTACGGATGGTGGCATTGGTCACAACATCAGCATGCAGAAGAGTCAGACCAAGAGTCAGGAGCCTAATTACATACAACAACACGTGTTTATGTGTGTACAAATACAACACACTTTTTATTCCTGGTCTGATTTGATGCTAATCGATGTATATGTGCACATAAGCTAGTTACAAAAGTGGATCAAAACCTTTCATTGAAGTAATACATGAATTTTAAATGAAAGAATACATGAACAAGAATGAAAATGAAGCCCATTTAAATACAGTTGAAAAGATTTTTTTGCATTTTGATATTATTTATGTCAAAAAAATGTGACAAAGCACATTTTCCACATAATGCAAAAGCATATATATATATATATATATATATATATATATGTTTATTTATTCTTTTTGGCCCTAAAAATAGACTTTCATCATGGAAATTTAATTAAATTAATTTATAAAAATGTAACAAAAAATGAATTAAAATTAATAAATAAAACAAATTTATTGGTCCTAAAAATAGACATCCTTTTTAGAAAATAATAAGACTACGTTATTTCTTATTTAGGTCACAAAGCAAATAAATATTTAAATGAATTAAATTAAAATTAATAAATAAATAATAACGACTTTCTTTATCAAAAAAAAAAAGATATTTTTGGATTATTTTGCATGAGATTCACTCACCAACAACCTATTGAAATGAAATAATGAAATGAAATAATAAAGAAATTAAATAATAAAATAATGAAATAAAGCCTATCAAGATACCTAACCTGATTGGTCGGCTTTTATGACATATAAAAACCAAAATAATGCAGTGTTCTGGGATAAATGCGCTCACGGTGTGTTCGTAGCTACATATGATGCTAATTTGACCATTTATAATGTATATGTGCACATGAGCTAGTTACAAATAATACATTTGAAGTGGATCAAAACCTTTCATTAAAGTAATACATGAATTTTGAGCAATACCCGACAACTTTGATGAACTTTTTTGACGTTGACTACTGTAGTTTATGGTGTAAATGCTGTAAAACACGCGTTTCACCTGAACCGGGGTCCTATCGCGGCTACGTGTCGGTTCAGGCAGCTCTTGGGTCCACCGACACTGATGGACAGGGCTTTCTGCAGGAGAACCGTGAAGATCTCCACCTGATCCACACTGCAGTACTTCGCGATTTCAAATCTCTGCACTAGGAACTAAACACACACACACACACACACACTGCAAAAATCACTCATATGGGGAATGCAATGATGTGTGATCACTTTGATGGCTGTGTTTAAAATGAAATAGTTTATTACATACAAAACAGTAACTAATGCCTACTGTTTTATACAAATAGTATATACGATTTTATACAATATTTTATTCAAATGGTGGTACTCAATACATTGTATGTTTAGCTAGCCGAAAATGGTAAAAAAAAGCAGCAAAATAAATACATATGTGATTAAAATGGTTATTATTCTAATAAATACAGATGATGAAATTAAATTAAAATAAAATAATTTAATAGGGCTGTGCAAAAATTAATCGCGATTAATCGCATCCAAAATAAAAGTCTGTATTTACATAATGTATTTGTGTGTGCTGTATATTACTATTTTGTATATATAAATACCTATGCATGCATGTATATATTTAAGAATTATTTGCGCTTAAATTCTGTATATGTATATACAGTAAATACATAATCTATATTATATAAATATAAATATTTTATATACGAATAACACATTTTCTTAAATATATACATGCATGTGTGTGTGTATTTATATTATATACAGCACACACAAATATATCATGTAAACACAGACTTTTATTTTGGATGCGATTAATCGCAATTAATTTTTGCACAGCCCTAAAATTTAATAAAAAAGAATTAGATTAAAAAAAAAAATGTCTTTTGTTATATTATATTTTTTCTTATGTTAAAAATGGTTTATTAAAATAGTTATTAAATCTATTGAATGGATTAAGCAAGATTAAAATAAATAAAAATGATTCATAAAAATATTAAAATTAAACAAAGAACGCATTTAACAGTACATTATAATAGTGAGTCGAGAAAATAATATAATAATGCAACATAAAACAAATTTTTGATTTATAATATTAATTTCTCAGTGTATAAATTTGGTGTTGATAAAATACAGATGCCTTTTAAATTTTTCTTTAAAAAAGCACTAACTTTATCCCTTAAAACTTATCTTTGATCACCAAAATTACATATTTAAACGGTTTTTTTTCCCTACGATTTCAAAGCGTGTTTTTGAGCCCGTCTTTGTTTCACTGCAGTTTTAAGGAGGAAATACTCAGCAATGCTGTCCACTTATCAACTTACACATGGTGTGTGTTAAAGCGGATTAAACACACCACATAAACAACATTAAAAACTGGATTTACACCACAAGAAATTTGATTGATTTTAACAACAATGTGAAAAGCACTGTGTAAAGTCAAGTCAGTTTTATGTACACACACTATGCATACTATATTCTGCATATATCGTAAGAGCAGTAGTACGCAGTAATCCAGACCTCGATCCAGAGTGAATGCGGTGTGACGTTGGGTGGACGAGGCAGGGGTTGACTCTCTTCTGAAGCCGCTAAAGGATCGGCCTCTGACTCGGTCTCCGAGAACAAGCCCATCTTCAGCTTGATGGTCATCTGCCAGGCGTCCGCCATCTCACGCATGAACTGCACACACACACACACACACACGTCATGAACACAGTGTGAAAGGGTGAAAGGGATAGTTCACCCAATATGAACATTAGCCCATGATTTACTCACCCTAAAGCCAACACAATCTGAGTTTTATTAAAACATGTCCTGGCCCTTCCCAGCGATATGGGAAAATAAAAGCTATTACTTGAAGTTTCACGGTACACACACACAAAAAAAAAAAAACACATTCACTGGCATTATAAAGCTGGGAAGAGCCAGGAATTTTTTATTTTTTAACTGAAAGAAGACTGTCATACACACCCAGGGTGAGTAAATCACAGCTAGTTTAACGGTACCTGGACTTCAGCTCCACTGCGCGCGGCGAGAAGCCATTCCCAGCAGGCGATGGCCGTCTCCATGCCCTGCTCCGTGAACATCTTCAGCGGAGACGAGCAGAGGTGATGCAGCAGCTGGAGATCGCAGTCTGGGACAGAGGCGTTCGTGTGTGTCACGAAAAACATCATGGAGTCGATACGGCCTGTGTGACGGCGTGTGTGTGTGCGCTACCTTTAGTGCTGATGAACAGAGCGGTCATCTTAAACATGTTCTGCATGAAGGCGTCAGAGTTTTTGGCGTCCAGAGCGTCGCTCATCTGAGAGATCATCAGTTTGCTGGGGTTCGACTCGCTGTGTGTCGCCTCGGCAAACTGCAGCATCCCAGCCACCTCAACACACACACACACACCATCAAATGCTCTGCTCTTGCATTACGGACACATAAACATGTCCAAGTCATATTTCACCTCAAAAACAAGAATGAAAGAAGTATTGAAAATGAAGCCCATTTAAAAACAGTTTAAAAGATTTTTTGCATTTTGATATTATTTATGTGACAATAAAGCACATTTTCCTCATAATGCAAAAGCTATATATATATATATATATATTCCTTTTGGCCCTAAAAATAGACTTTCATGTAAAAAAAAAAATGTAACAAAAAATGAATTAAAATTAAAATTAATAAATAAAACAAATATATTGGTCCTAAAATAATTGGCCCTAAAAATAGACTTGCTTTATAGAAAATAATAAGACTATGTTATTTCTTATTTATGTCACAAAGCAAATAAATATTTAAATGAATTAAATTAAAATTAATAAATAAATAATAAAGATTTTCTTTATAAAAACATAAGATATTTTTGGATTATTTTGCATGAGATTCACTTACCAACACCCTAATGAAATGAAATCATAAAATTAAATAATAAAGAAATGAAATAATGAAGAAATGAAAATGAAGAAATGAAATAATGAAGAAATGAAATAATGAAATGAAGAAATGAAATAATGAAGAAATGAAATAATGAAATGAAATAATGAAAAAATGAAATGATGAAATGAAGAAATGAAATGAAATTATGAAGAAATGAAATAATGAAGAAATGAAATGATGAAATGAAATGAAATTATGAAGAAATGAAATAATGAAATAAAATGAAATAATAAAGAAATGAAATAATGAAGAAATTAAATTAAATGAAATAATGAAATGAAATAATGAAGAAATGAAATAATGAAGAAATGAAATAATGAAATGAAATAATGAAATGAAATAATGAAGAAATGAAATAATGAAATGAAATGAAATAATGAAATGAAATAATGAAGAAATGAAATAATGAAATGAAGAAATGAAATTAAATAATGAAATAATAAAAAAAATGAAATGAAAATGAAATGAAATAATGAAGAAATGAAATAATGAAATGAAGAAATGAAATAATGAAATTATGAAGAAATGAAATAATGAAGAAATGAAATAATGAAATAAAATAATAAAGAAATGAAATAATGAATAAATTAAATAAAATAAAATAATGAAATGAAATAATGAAGAAAAGAAAATGAAATGAAGAAATGAAATAATGAAATGAAATAATGAAGAAATTAAATGAAATAATGAAATGAAATGTTGAAGAAATGCAATGCACTTTATTGTCCCCCAAGGGGAAATTTGTGTTGGAATGGGTTTACATTGACAGAATCATTGGAAGCGTAACAGACAACTAAAAATTCTACACACAAATATAAATAAATAAATAAATACACCCTATGGACTGCGCTCACCTCTCCGGTGTAGCGGTTCCGCAGGTTGAGCGACGCCATGAAGTTGGAGTAATCCTTCTTCACACAGGTGGGTCGCTCCGTCAGCTGGGTAACCTGAGGATGAAGGAACCGATTCGGTCTCTTCAGCCGCAAACATTACCAGTGCACATTCCTGGCTAGTCCTAGAAGTAAAGGCCAGGACCTCCTCGTCCCTATAGAGCATCAGTGGGACTACACTGACCTCCACTGCTGTGAGTGATCAATCATATATGGGTCTGTAACTGGAACAAGAGTTCAACTAGAGTACCAACCTGAGGAAAAGCTGCCTGGGACGAGGGGGAGGGACACACGGCAGGCCACACCCACCAAACCCAGGGCCACCCAATCACAGCGCACACACAGATGAGTTAGCAGAGACGCAATGAGGTAACGGCACAAACAAAGAGAATGACAAATGATACGCAAACATGCTGGAGAATGACATACAAAGACCAACACAACAGGCATGACATGAACACAACAGTGCTAATGAATATTCATAAAGTCTTACTGCATGAATCATTACTATTATAGCTCACATTTAAATTCATATCTGGTTAGTTTTAAGCAGCACACTGTGAAAAGCACAATGTGTGTAACGCTCTTCACAACACACACCGTTTCTAAGAATGTTTATAATGCATTATAGTCCATATTAAGGTCAAATTTGCAGTGCATTGTGGGATATAGTGCATAATACAGTGTTATACTGAACACTAGTAAATGCAGCTAGTCATTGCACACATGCAATTTACATAATATTTAATACATTATTACTGCGAATATGATCTTCAAAGCTGCTTTGAAACAATGTGCATTATGAAGAGAGAGCCATATAAATACAACATCAATAATCTGTGAAATGTGATCATGTTAATATTATATACATTTCCAGATGTTCTGTCAATCAGTTTGTGAATTTAGTGATTTCAACATGTATTTTGAGCATGAGTCATAAATCATAAATAATAAATCTTCTTTCTAAGGTGATTGAGTTTTTATTCCGAGGACCGACCGCCGTCTTACCTTCATCTGCCCAAACACCTCAGTTACCATCTCAGTAACCATCTACCGTAAGACACAGCATCGGTTACCCTCGGGACGAGTGTGTGTGTGTGTGTGTGTGTGTGTGACGTGTGTTCTCTCACCCCCAGCGTGGTGCTTTGACGGTTGTATCCCGCGAAGCTGAGAATGCTCTCGGTCGCCATCGCCAGACCCGTGTGCTGAGACAAACCCGACAGCCAGTTCTGATGCTTGTTCAGATACTCCTGACACACACACACACACACACACACCAGTGTTGGTCAAGTTACTTGGAAATAGTGATTGGTTATTGATTACTGATTAGGGATGGGCAACGATTAATCGTGATTAATCGCATCCAAAATAAAAGTTTGTGTTTACATAATATATGTGTGTGTAGTGTGTATAATTAATTTATTTAAATATAATATAAATTTTAATATAATTAATTATATAAATACCCACACATGTATTGTATATATTTAAGAAATATGTGCATGTATATATTTTATATATATTTATTCACAATTAATATTATATATATAAATATTTGATATATTAATAACACATTTGTCTTAAATATATACAAGCATGTGTGGGTATTTATATATACAAATTAATTATACACACTACACATACATATATTATATAAACATAAACTTTTATTTTGGATGCCATTAATCGCGATTAATCGTTGCCCATCCCTATTACTGATTACTTCTCCAAGAATGTAATCCAGTTCCTTTACTAGTTACTTTTCAAAAACATGACGCACGAACTGAATTCGCTAAAGCAATAGACCTTTCAGCCTAATTCTATTCTTTCTGCATATTCCATCATCTAAAATGTAATCAAATGAAACATTCTCTTTTTTTAAACTTGTTTCAATATTTGAACTTTATTCACACAGCAAAAATTAAATTAAATGCAACAGAAAACTGTTTAACATTTAAACCTATTTTCTGCACATTGCACCATATTTGAATGAAATAAAGAAAGTCCCTCTGTTCACTTAAATTCATACATATTCCAGCATATGAAATAAATATATTTTTTGGTAAAATCCTTCAATTTGAATAGATAATAAATTAATTTTAAAAAGAAAGTCTCTCCTGACTGTATTCCCAAATTATTAACACTTGTGTCTTTTAACAGTAAAATGCAGGTAGGGATGGGCAATGATTAATCGCATCCAAAATAAAAGTTTGTGTTAACATAATATATATGTGTGTAGTGTGTATAATTATTTTGTATATATATAAATGCCCACACATGTATGTGTATATTTAAGAAAAATGTGTTATTAATATATCAAATATTTATATTTATATATAATATTAATTATGTGTAAATATATATAATGTATATACATGCAAATATTTCTTGTGTGTGTATTTATATATACAAATTAATTATACACACTACACACACACATATATTATGTAAACACAAACTTTTATTTTGGATGTTTTATTTATAAAGTGCAGTGTTATTTTACATTATGATTACATTTTCTGTACCCGAAAATCTTAAAACACTATTTAAATCTTATTTTTATTTAGTTTTGATTTTTTTTTTTGAGTGTTTACTTGTCTTTAATGCTTGAAATGTATATTAGTTAGGCTTTTTAAACCACAGGAAAACGTTCCTTGTGTAAGTGTTCTTTAGCCGCTTGATTTTTGTTCATGATATTCAGGTACAATAAGACTAAATGTGAATGGAATCTTTTTTTTTACCTTATTGGAATCGATAAGCAGAATCGAAATCGAAATCACACCCCTAGTGTATAGTGTGTGTGTGTGTGTGTGTGTGTGTGAGCTCACCTGGAGATGAGACTTGGTGACGGAGGCGGCCCACTTCATGGCCTCCTTCAAGATCTCTCCACAGCGAGCGGCGAAGTCCTTCACGATGCTCTGGACAACAAACAACATTTCAAAACACTGGACCTGATCGTGAGTACGTTCCCGTCTCGGACGCCCGTCTCACCTCTCGCGCCTCGTGCGTGTCCGGGACCGTTATCCTGTACGGCGTGTCGGGAATGTCGTAGTACGGCTGATCTTTGTGAATATCCTGTTTAACATGAGGTCAGGATAAGTGAATGACATGTGAGTTATATCGGTCACGTGTGTGTGTGTGTGTGTGTGTTGTACTGACGGCGCTCAGCGACAGAGAGAGAGTCTGCAGGATGTCCAACATGGTCTTCAAAACTCTCCCACTCCACAACAGATGCGGAAACCTAGACGGCAAACACATTGTGTTCAAGCAATTAATGTTTTACTAGAGCAGTAATACTATTATAATAAAAAATAATATTATTGTTATTATTATCACTACTACAATTAAAACCAATTATTAAATTAATACAATTAAATAAATATTTTACTATAGCAGAAATACTACTAATAATCATTTATTTTTTATGTTATGATTAAATTAATTTAATAAAATGCATAAATATTTTACTATAGCAGTAATACTACTGTAATAAAAAAATATCATTGTTATTATTACAACAATTAAAATAAATTATTAAATGAATACAATTAAATAAATATATTACTATAGCAGAAATACTACTAAAAAGCTTTTATTATTTTTATTATGATTAAATTAATACAATAAAATTTCATAAATACATATTTTACTATAGCTATAATACTAATGTAATAAAATACAAAAACAATATTTTTATTAAATTAATACAATTAAATCAATAAATATTTTACTATAGCAGAAATACTACTAATAATCATTTATTTTTTATGTTATGATTAAATTAATATAATTAAATGCATAAATATTTTACTATAGCAGTAATACTACTGTAATAAAAAATATTATTGCTATTATTATTACAACAATTAAAATAAATTATTAAATGAATACAATTAAATAAATATAATACTATAGCAGAAATACTACTAAAAATGTTTTATTATTTTTATTATGATTAAATTAATACAATTAAATTCATAAATACATATTTTATTATAGCTATAATACTAATGTAATAAAAACAGTTAATAATAATAATAATGATAAATCACCATAATTTTTTTATATAATGATTATTAATACATCAATATAGAGCAGGGGTCTCAAACTCAAAATATAGCTGCGAGCAGCGATGGCGGGCCCAAGCCGGTGGCACCGCAACCCCGGTTCCTTTAGTTACCTAAAGGCACCCGGGTGGCGGTGCCGAAAGCTTTGGCCCTTTTATGATTAAATGTTAAAACGGCTTGCCATACTCTGTCATTTCGACTAGTCACAACTATGTTACAGATATCTTAAATGATAATACAAACTATCCAAAATGTAATTACGAATAGACAGAAAGACGTTGTTGATATCTACAATGTTAATTCCGGATAGGCAAACTTAGCTTTTAAATGTTAAAAGGGCTTGCCATACAGGGACGTAGGCACAGAGAGAGGCTCACCATATTCAAACCAAAATATCTGACTTCCTCTTGGTCCGAGCTAATGACTATGTAATAGAAAGTTGTCCGGCTTGAGGAGTACAATGTAAATACCGATTTTTGTAACTGTAGATAAAACTAACAACCCCACTTTTGTCAAAAGGTGGCGCTATTTAGTCCTTGCACCATGCCCGTTTCTGAAACTTTGCACATGTCTACTGGCTAATAATTGGTTTTAGTTACTTGTCCTCGAACAGAGCCCTAATCTGTTTATATTTCAGTTACACATTCTACATTGATTAAAAAAGAAAAATCAAATGTGTTTTTAATTCATACAGAAATAAAATATTTATAATTCAGCTGAGAATAAAGTTAGTTCAAATTTTAAGAAAAACAAATATATGATCTGAAATATAGCACATTCATTTTTAAATTCATTCAGGTTCAATTACCAAAAATACAATCTTAATTTAATTTAAAGCAAATAATAAATCTAAAATATATGGGTTATATGCATATTTTGTAAAAAAAGGGAAAAAAAAAGAAAGAAAGATATATATCCAAAAACACAAGGCCTTAAACTTTAACAAGGGTGCAACTCTTATCACTACAACAAACATAGTCACACACACAAGTCAAGTCACTTACATTTTAGATGCAATATTGACTTTTTAAATGCAATATTGACTTTTTTCTGTTTCAGCAGAGAAAATAGTTAAACAAAGATCACAGCGACCCATCGCGCATCTCAAAGCAATGTGTTTTCTCATTACTGAATGATTCAGCATTTTGAATCCATGACTCGTTCATTAAGACGGTCATCTGGTGACACCTTATGGTGATTTAGGGTTATGTTTAAAAGTATCGTTCTTTACAGCGATTTTTAATTGACTCCTGTTAAACCAATCTCGTAACATTATTGTGTAACCGATTTAATTTGATCAGCCTTACCTAGGGTAACAGCCCTATAGTGTCTTATTATTCTAAATTATTGAATTTATTGATTAAATTTACTAATGAAAAATGAAGCATAGATTTATTAAGACTAGGCTGCCCTGCAGATATTAGGCTACAATATGCAGATTTAAATATACCATTTATCAAATAATCTGTTTATTTTTAGGTTACACATTACATTGTTTAAAAAATAAAAATCAAATGTGACCCGCTCTGGCGAAATGAGTCGGAAGTTGCAACCTTCCATTTTAAGATATGGGCCGATTATGTGGAAAAACCATGAAATAACAAAAAAAAAATATATATATATATTTTTGCTAATTTCAAAGAACAGACATTCAAAAATAATCTCACAGGGTTTCGTAGTCGAGATAATTGAGTAAAGGTATTTAAATAACGATTAAAGTTGTCAAAGCTTTAAATTCGCTGAAATAAACATTGCTCTTCTCAACTCCCCTCGTCACCTCTGAGCATTTCCCGGGTATCCCCTGAAACGTTGAACTCACTGGAGGCTTCTAACCTAAACTGCGTGAGTATATTTATCTGCAAGAAGAATATAGCCTATGTAAGGCTGTAACGATCGCGACACTCAGATCCACGAACCTGTGTCGCGGTGTGAGAAGACAGAATCACGACACCGACACGTCCCTTCAACTCCCGAAGTTATCCTTCACGTCCAGACCCAATGCTTACAACATCTTTAAAATTACTATTAGTATTATTTGAAGTTAACATTATAAAATACACCACAAAACTTAAATTATTACTAATTTTTTTAAAATTGGGCAATTTCAGCATTATGGAGGAGATCCAATTCCCAGATAATTAAATATTTTAATAAATTGGCCTATGTGAACCACACTGCACAAACAAAAAGTAATACTCACCGGATGAAGAAGGGTTGACTCTCTCCAGAACATAAAATCTTTATTTTATTTTCCGTGTTCGCATTTATGAGGAAAAACAATCCGAACGTGACCGTTCTCTGGAAGCAGCACTAAAACTTTCACATAGCTTAAACATGCAAGCACAAAGCCTTTCTTTAAAGTAAATTTCGTTTTAAAATAATTATCTTAATTTAAATCAATGTTTCATCAACCAATTACTAGGATTTAATAATAAGAAATAAATTGCAGACAATAGGCTAGGCCTAATCACGACGCGGAGACGCGCGGCACGTGAACTGAAGCTTGTCTCATGAACCGAAAGTCAGCGTATAAGGTATCCTCACAGACATATATATTGAAATGTCTACTTTTAAAGACAACCATTCAAAATGAAAGAAAACAGACTGCTCTCTGCTTATGTGGGCTAATCCGTATGAAAACTGAATTTCTCTCTGACTCCTCTTCAATCTTTCTGATTTTAGAACATTTTTGTAAAAGTGACTTTTTAATTATTTATTTCAAAAAAATTAAAAATAAGTTGAGTTTCAGCCTCGTTAAATTGCATTTATATATGTTAATCTATTTGGTCAAATTAAGCTATATAAAATAAATAGTTTATCCCTTAAAATGCTATGGATTTTGAAAGATATCAAAAAAAAAAAAAAAAAAAAAAACGGGCAAAAAAAATTTTAAAGCGATTTTCTTAGGTTTTCAATTGGAAAAAAAGGGCAGACGACCAGAATTCAAATCTGTATATCTTTACAACCATTCAAGGTATGACCAAGGTATCATTTGAAAGCTTACAGTGTCCTCTTTTCATTAATATCAAAATCTCAATTTTTAAATTTGGGTCACTGTGACTAATTTTGCTGGATCAGGTCGGTCACAAATGTGTTTTTTATTGTAGTATTATTTTATACAGAAATACATTATAATTATATATAATATACAAAATATAACCGTGGGCGCGATTAAACAGTGTTACAATAAAACTCAACATTGTGTTTTTTAAAAATAAATTCAAATAATACAAATCCCGAAATTGCGCTAATTTTAAAATTAAACTAAAACTCATGGCTGCACAAGCATTCATAACTGTGCGCGCCAACAGCGAGGAACCAGCAGAACAGAGTGAACGTTCATTCTGTTTAGTTCAATCCTACTTAATAGGAATTTATTTAAAATGCTTGCTCTACTCCACAACATTAATGTCTTGTGCGGATATCTGTATTTTGACTTTCGGTTTTAAGTAAGCGATTTAAAAGTTCCCGAGTCCCAGCGGAGTCACACGTTGATTAACCGGTGGGAATATACACAATAGGCCTAACTGATATTGAACACAAGAGGGCAGTATAGCACTACGTATGACTCAGATTATTTTTTCTTCTTCTGAATTTTACAACCTGGCTGTTTTTGAACGTAAACATAATTCTTAAATGAAAAAAGGGAAAAACTGCTTTAATTATAATATTTGTATAATTTAATTTAGAAACAAATGATGTATAATTACATTTTTAGAAGATATGAGGCTTTTAGTGTTTACTTTTTTGACATTACTTTAATCTTTTGCCAAAGTTGCACATGCCTACTGGCTAATAAATGTGATGTATCTGTCGAGCTATCTGTATCTATCTGTTTCAAGCAATTTCAAGCATGCTAAGAGTCCCAAAAGTATCAAAAAGAATGTTAAAGTTTGATTTGTTGCCACAGCAACAGTATCAAAGATATCAAGAATCCATTCACAGGTCTACATCTGCTGTATTTTTACATTATACAGATGAAGTTTGAAGCAAATCGGTTAAAAATAAGAGGTGATATCAAAGCATTTTGAAAGTGACACACTTCCTGCTGCCAGTTGGTGGCGCTATAACTTTGACTCACAATAGTCACATCCATGTAATCAGCCTCTTACAGTGAACACACTGCTGAAGTTTCATCAAGATCAGTTAATGTATGCTGAAGTTATAACACACTTCCTGTTTCACGTTTCTCGCCATAATTTTGTTTCCTCGCCACGGCCAAACCGTTCGAGATATCAAAAATCCCCTCGCAAACTTTCATCCTCAATGCCTTGACTTCATGCTGACCGAGTTTCGTGCCGTGTGTTTGAATTCTCTAGGAGGAGTATTGCACATTCCATTGCGAGCGTTTTACAAACAAACCTCAATAGCCGACTTCCTGTTTGGCTGGGGTAAAAAGTAAGAGCGTGAGGTATAGATGAAACGATGAGATCAACATGTGTACCGAGTTTCATATTATTACATGCAAGCGTGTTTGATTTATGGACCAAGTGTTCGGACCCCGTTCCAGGGGGCGCTGTCTAGCCCCCCTGCCACACCAGGTACCATCTTCAGCCCGGCTCTGATGGCTGTGGATCTGACCTGTGTGCAAAGTTTCAAGAGTTTTCAAACCCGTTAAGGGCCCCAAAAGCCGCTAAGAGTCTCAAAATCATAAAAAAAAAGAATTTTAAAGTTTGATGCGTTGCCACGGCAACAGTATCAAAGATATCAAGAATCCATTCACAGGTCTTCATCTGCTATGTATTTACATTATACAGATTAAGTTTGAAGCACATCGGGTAAAAATAAAAGGGTGAGTTCAAAGCATTTTGAAAGTGACACACTTCCTGCTACCAGTTGGTGGCGCTATAACTTTGACTCACAATAGTCACATCCATGTGATCGTCCTCTTACAGCGAACACACTGCTGAAGTTTCATCAAGATCAGTTAATGTATGCTGAAGTTATAACACACTTCCTGTTTCACGTTTCTCGCCATAATTTCGTTTCCTCGCCATGGCCAAACCGTTCGAGATATCAAAAATCCCCTCGCAAACTTTCATCGTCAATGCCTTGACTTCATGCTGACCGAGTTTCGTGCCGTGTGTTTGAATTCTCTAGGAGTAGTACTTCAAATTCCATTGCGAGTGTTTTATGAACAACCCTAAATAACCGACTTCCTGTTGGGCTGGGGTAAAAAGTAATAGTATGAGGTATATATGAACGATGAGATCAACATGTGTACCGAGTTTCATATTATTACATACAAGCGTGTTTGAGTTATGGACCAAGTTTTCGGACCCCGTTCCAGGGGGCGCTGTCTAGTCCCCCTGCCACGCCGGGTACCATCTTCAGCCCGGCCCTGATGGCCGCGGGTTCTGACCCGTGTGCTAAGTTTCAAGAGTTTTTGAGCATGTTTAAGGCCCCAAAAGTGCCCGAATAGTCGTAATAAATAATAATAATAAATAATAAATATAGCTGCGAGCAGCGATGGCGGGCCCAAGCCGGTGGCACCGCAACCCCGGTTCCTTTAGTTACCTAAATGCACCCGGGTGGCGGTGCCGAAGGCTTTGGCCCTTTTATGATTAAATGTTAAAACGGCTTGCCATACTCTGTCATTTCGACTAGTCACAATTATGTTACAGATATCTTAAATGATAATACAAACTATCCAAAATGTAATTACGAATAGACAGAAAGACGTTGTTGATATCTACAATGTTAATTCCGGACAGGCAAACTTAGCTTTTAAATGTTAAAAGGGCTTGCCATACAGGGACGTAGGCTCAGAGAGAGGGCTCACCATATTCAAACCAAAATATCTGACTTCCTCTTGTCCGAGCTAATGACTATGTATTAGAAAGTTGTCCGGCTTGAGGAGTACAATGTATATACCGATTTTTGTAACTGTAGATTCAAACTAACAACCCCACTTTTGTCAAAAGGTGGCGCTATTTAGTCCTTGCACTATGCCCGTTTCTGAAACTTTGCACATGTCTACTGGCTAATAAATGTGATGTATCTGTTGAGTTTCAAGCAATTTCAATTTCAATTTGACTGTTGAAAAGAAGTGCGCCGATTAGATACTCAGGATCGGTATCGGCTCTGACACTGCCATCTTTGACGAGGCTGATTCAAATTCTATATTGTGCATATACTATTCTATGTTAGGCACAAAGGCACAAAAACTTTCTAAAGTACCATAAAGTTTTTGTGTACTGTATTATTAGTGTTCTGAAGCTATGTGATATAGAAATTAATATTTAAGTCATTAAATTCAAGAACACAAACTTTTCCCTCTCTGCGCCTGTCAGTCATTCTCCATTCAGCATTCAAACAGCACGTCACATTCGGTTACAGTCAATGATGAAACGATCTTCAAGATGATTGAATGTTAATCCTATTATACTGGATCTTTAAGATAAAGGTCTAAAGGTCTATATTTTCGAATGAAGAAACTTTTTCTTGCTGGACTTTATTGCTGTAACTTAATCGTGTTACTTTCTACCGGGTGTCGGACGCTGTCGGTTAGATCACAACACTAGAGTCAGAGCACTATAATTGTTCTTCACGCACACAGTAACTGAAATTTTAAAACCTTTAAAAGAAAAGGCTCAATAAACTATTGCATAGATAGATAATGTATAATACACTGTTCATAAATATGTATTTCCTTTGTGCTTTGAACTTTTCAATACGGACTCACTGCGCTGTAACTTCATGTGGCTTCAAGCACATCATTCTCCGCTCGGGATGCACATAAGTGCTTTGTGCTGCACCGTATTGGAGCCGTAATATCATAATGCAGTGACGTAATGACAGATTATTAATTGCCTTTCAATTATATGTTGCTGCGTCATTAAACATCTGTCCTATGCATTTCAAACATTTATAGCAGCCATGGCTATATTTTTTTATGATTTTTGTTATCTGTTTTTCATGAATGTATTTTTCAAAAATAAGAGCAATGTGTATTATCTATTATTAATATGGTTTATAATAGCATTTTTGTCATAGATTATGACAAAGTAATCATATGATCCACCAGCGAGGAACCAGCAGAACAGAGTGAACATTCTTTCTGTTTAGTTCAATCCTACTTAATAGGATTTATTTAAAATGCTCGCTCTACTCCACACCATTAATGTCTTGTGCGGACATCCGTATTTCGACTTTCGGTTTTAAGTAAGCGATTTAAAAGCTCCCAAGTCCAGCGGAGTCACACGTTGATTAACCGGTGGGAATATACACAATAGGCCTACCTGATATTGAACACAAGAGGCAGTATAGCACTACGTATGACTCAGATTATTATTTTTTTTATGAATT
>NW_024121221.1:0-47549 GCF_016745375.1 Pimephales promelas | reverse complement strand
ATGATTATTTTTCTGACAACACTGAATGATGTTTTGTTCTTGTTTTAAGCACAAACTCACTTAAAGGGATAGTTCACCCAAAAATGAAAATAATCCCATAATTTACTCAGCCAAACTCAATCAGAGTTATTATCAAATATCCTGGCTCTTCCATGGTTTATAATGGGAGTGAATGGTACCTTAGTTTTTTCATCCATCATTAAAGTAATCCAGGGATTAATAAAGGCCTTCTGAAGCGAAGAAAAATATCCATGTAACTTTAGAAACTATAATCACTGGCTTCCTGTAACAACAACCGTACGCGAGTCTAGTTCCGGCGGAAGAGTGACCTCTGACCCGACGCATGACGTATTGATGAATGCCGAAGCGCAGAGGATCGAGTAAAACAAACACGACCAGAGTCTAAAATTATTCAAGGGAAATGTGGGAGGAGCTTGAATTTGTTGTTTGAACTCTCACCTGAGTTTACGCTACTTCTACATTCTACGTCAGGTGTCAGGTCAGAGGTCACTGATAATGCGTGGGGTCAGAGGTCATTCGTCACGTGTCGGGTCAGAGGTCACTCGTCATGCGTCAGGTCAGAGGTCACCCGTCATGCGTCGGGTCAGAGGTCACTCGTCATGTGTTGGGTCAGAGGTTACTCGTCGGGTCAGAGGTCACTCGTCATGCGTCAGGTCAGAGGTCACTCGTCATATGATGGGTGAGAGGTCCATCATTATGTGTCGGGTCAGAGGTCAATCGTTATGCGATGGGTCAGAGGTCACTCGTCATGCGTCAGGTCAGAGGTCAATTGTTATGCATCGGGTCAGAGGTCAATCGTTATGTGTAAGGTCAGAGGTCACTCTTCCGCCAGAACTAGACTCGCGTACGGCTGTACCGGAAGCCAGTGATTATAGTTTATATATTATAAATATGGATATTTTTCTTACACAAACGCATGGCTTCAGAAGGCCTGATTTGAGTCGTTCGGATCACTTTTATGATGCGTGGATGCGCTGTTTTGGGCTTCAAAAAGAGCCAGGTTATCTTTTAATATAAATAAAGAAAGAAAGAAAGAAAGAAAGAAAGAAAGAAAGAAAGAAAGAAATCAGAGTCATATACACCTAAGATGGCTTGAAGCTGAGTAAATGATGGGAAAATTCAATTTTTGGGTGAACTAACACTATAAATTTGATACATTTTAAGAAAAATATGTTTTGCAGTGCATGTAAAGTGGATTTAAATTGAATGTGAATGTCTGAACTCGCCTAAACACTGTTTAAACACTCCGTCTCACACATCAAAAGCACACCGTTCATGGTTAAACATCCAGAAAAAGTGCATCATCAGCAGCGTGATGTGTGTGTATCCGGGACTCACCTGTGTCTTGTCTGAACTGATGCATGGACTGCAGGTCAATGACGTACGGCGCGAGCTGCGGATCCACCTGTCCCAGTATGACGGTCCCGCGAGCGTCTCCCTTCAGGACGTTTTCGATGTGATGACAAACGGTGGCGCTGTACGGCCTCCATCGGCCGTGTTCGTTCATCCATTCCCAAACCACCACCCGCGCCATGCTCTGAGACGAGTATCCTCCTCCTCCTCCCAGCGACGCCAGAACCCCGGAGCCGGGTCGAGCCATGGGAAGAGCGGCGTTCCGGACAATATGTGCTCCAAAAGAATGTTCTTAGACCGTGAACATTCCCAATTCTTCGTTTCTGCTGAAAGAACGACCACATAAACAACACGAGCTGCTGTGGGAGTCAACGCACGTCCTGCGGAAAAACCAGTTAGCCTCCGTTCACATGAGGGATTCGCCCATGTAATCGAGTTTGCACGCATAAACTAGATTAGTCTCTAGTATTCCAGCTCTGGAAGTAATCATGCTCTCCAAAGTAAGTAATCCAGAACAGATGATCTGAGATGTTAGATCTCGTTTTGACGCTCAGAGGATCTTGTAATCCTGCAGTCCAGTTTTCTGGTCCGCTGTCAGACAGAGTCTGAGTCTGAGGAAACAGACAGAAGAGAGAGAGAAAATCAACTGAAGGTCACACTGGGGGAAGATTTCTTACCAATTCTAGACTGTTGATTCCAAATCACGTGATAAACATAGATGTTGATGTTTGCAATCAGACTACTTTTTCAGACCAACATGTTCATCACATTGTTAAAAAAAATTGATATAAAAATACAAAGAAAATATATTCCATTGGCTGAACGTATATAAAAAGTGACCTTTTTTAGAAAGTAAAATTTAAAATAAAGTAGAATGAATTGACAATAACATGTAATCATGGAATCAATAGAAATAGTCTTGATTGACAAGCATTTTTAAATGTAATATAATCTAATTACAAGTACACTGTAAAAAAAATATTGATGGTTTAACTTAAAAAAGTAAGTAACCTGGTTGCCTTAAAATTTTTAAGTTGATTGAACTGGAAAAAGTGAGTTAATACAATGAAGGAGATTAATTTAACCATCAGAAACTCAAAATAATAAGTTATCTCAACTAAATAAATTATTATAAAGTTGATTTGACAAAAGAAAATATGTTGTGATAACAGTGTATTTTTTTTACAATTTTACAGTGTAGTTCATTTTTGGAATCGGATTACATAATCCAGATTACATGTAATCAGTTACGAAGCTTGTTTCCGCCACACAATAAAAAATAAAGGTAATTGCGACCTTTTTATCTCAGGAGGGGGAAAAAAAAGTCAGAACAGCGAGATAAAAGTCGCAATTATCTTTTTTTTCTTCTTCAATTATCGATTTTGTTTCATTGCCGGTCAAAATAACTAAATCATAATTACTTAATCATTGGCTGAATAAAGCTAATGCAAGCAGAAACATTGATGACCTTTCTTCACAGTTACACCAACTAAATTAAAATGTGTTATTGCTTTCATGTAAAATTATTCAGTTTTATTTTAAACATGAAAAAAAGTATAGGCTAATTTGTTTTACAATTGTCTCAGGCGCATTATAAAGCAGTGAAATGCATACATGCATGGCAGGGATTTGTTTTAATTTAATTTAAACGCATTTAGATATTAGTTATACGATCATATTATTTTATGCAGCAGTTATAATGTTTTAAAACGCTGTAGTTCAGTGGGCAATGCTGTGAATCTCATCTACTGATGCCACATGCAGATCTGTAGGAAATCATGTCAGACATACGCATGTGAACATGAGAGACTGAAAACACAAATAGAGATATCCCTCCCTTTAATAACCCCTAATGAAAGATCCCGACCAGTGATCAATAACTCATCATAAATCCCAAATAAAGCCTTCATCTGTTCCTCGCGTCGCCGCGCGTGATGATGTGCGCGCAACCCGAACCCGCATCTATGGGAAATCAGCGCATATGTGGCCTCAAATCTGCTCTACTGTAACCCAGTTCTAGCCTCAGGTCCATGTAAACGTGTTGAGGAGCCGGTTCTGCTCTCGATTCATCTTCATTTACGAGAAAATGCTCTCGTTCTTCTCCATTTGAGCTCGGGATCCGCGTCTCCTCTTGATTCGATTCGATCAGAAACTCATCAGTGCATCACACCGGATCAGATGGGACGATTTTCTCCACTAAAAGCGCTTCACGCAGATCCAGTCATTCGTCAGTACTAGATATAAAAAGGGAAAATGCGCGCTCACTGATCTCTAGGAATAAACTGGACACACATGAGCCTTTTAAATTGGCTCCTCCGGACTACAACATCGTACATGCATTCGATTTGGTTTTATTTCATTTGAGGATTCACCTCAGAATGGAGGCAGAAATGAGGAGAGGAATCAGTCACCTGTGATGTGAAGCGTCTCCGCCGAACCGTGACGATGAACCGGAGGTTTGATCCAGAAAGAAAAAAAAGGTCGCAAAAAAACATCTAACCGGCCTCAAGCGAGAGGCTGAGCAAAGAAAGTGTTTGTAGATCAGATTCCCGACACGAAATGAGCAGAAGAGGGTCAGAATGCACCGTGTTCTTCTGTGCATGAGCTGTATTGGCTGTTGCTCATGTTGTGCGCATCCTCCACCGCGCGACTGTTGCTCGTGCGCGCGCGCGTGCGTGTGTGTGAGCAGCTCTATTTACCTGAACATGGGAATTTCAGCATGAGAAAATCTGGTTTTCCGTTCTGACGATTGCACTTTAGAATAAAGAGGAACATTATCATGGTCATATTGCATATTAAAATAAATTACACTGGGGAAAAAAATGATGCAGAATCCATTTTAACTCTAGTGAAATGTCTAGTGAGTTTCATTGATTACAAAGAAATGGGAAGTAGCCTAACATTAAACGTGAAATTTTAAGTAGCAACACTGAAATCGTATTTTCAAAAATACTAACATGAATAGGCCTAAACAAGAAATAATTGCATTTTTATCAACTATCATTAAGAATAATAGTTGCTGTATTTGATAAACAAGAACTTATTGTAAAGCGTTTATCATTTTATAAGAATTAATATATTTTTAACCGTAAAAGGGGTGACGTATCCTGGGGGATACCAACATTAAATAATCAAAAACCGAATTAAAAAAAAAAAAAAAATCATGAAATTGTTTTATTTGTGTCATAATAATATGGAAAATAGCAATTCGGGAATTTTCTGATGTCTGTTTATGGTCTTGAGCTTTTGAGGGTTACGCAAGTGTGTTGTTGACAGGCCTTAATGGTCAACACGTCTGCCATTAGTTTGACACAAAAGTCCACTGACGCCGAGTTGAACTGAATGTGCAGTTTATTTAGATCCCAACAAGAACTAAACACAACAGACATGAACTAAACATGAACTAAACACAACAGACATGAACTAAACATGAACTAAACACAACAGACATGAACTAAACACAGTAAGCAATAGACTTGAACATGAACTGAACTCACCGACAGCAGTAAAAGGGGACACGGGTCACATACGGGCTATATACACACACACAACACTAATGACTAACCACACACACCTGAACACAAACCAATACAAACGTTACACGATCACATGACTGTTAAGGGAATCACATGAAAAACAGGAACCGTGACTAACTACAAAACCCCAAACATCTGTTTTATAAGAGCTTGTTTCAGTCACAGCTTATTGTCAGAATTTTGAGTTTATATTATATTATTTCTCACAATTGTATGTTTTTATCTTGAAGTTCTAACAGTTTTTCCAAGAAGTGTGACATAAACTCACAACTGCAAAAAAAAAAAAAAAAAAATGTGATGCTAAAAGTTACCTTTTCTACTTTTTATTCCATAGAGGAAACAAGATTTCATAGTTTTATAAGAGAGTTAAAAAAAATGTTAAAAAAGGAAATAAATCTAGGTCTATAGTAAAATCATAAAGAAATTTAAATGACATTAAAAAGCAAAATTTTATACTTAAAATACATAATGTTTAAAGCTTATATTTAAAAAAATATATCATAAAAAATAAATATATATATATATATATATATATATATATATATATATATATATATAATACTGTAATTTCAGGCCTTTTAAAACCAGGACCAAAAATTTTAAGAACATAAAAGAACATATTCATTGATCGGTTCATGATCAATGCATATTTCAATGCATATATATCAATGTATATATTATGATGATGATTGGAAGATGTCTTTTTTTCAGTAAAAGACCCAAATACATCATATTAATGTAATAATACTGTAATTTCAGGACCAAAAACTTAGAACTGAGACAACATTAATCAGCCAATAATAACCAGACTAAACCTCTAATAATGATTTTATCAAGTTGAGTCATTTATTTGTACGCCACTTTTCACATCATCACACCTTTTCCAAGCAGCTTTATATAAAGTCATACTGTTACTGTATGTCTATAATCGCTGTGCAATATGATGACATCACATAACTTTTATTTAATATCTACTCAATTCAACATTTATTAGTTTAAAAAGAACATGCCAAATCCCATCTGAATAAAGGACTTATATTGCAATATTGTTTTTAAGTTAGTCATTTTAATGCCACTCTCCCTAGAAATCATTCACAGTGTTAATTAATGCAGATTTATGATGATAAAGTTAATGAACTGACTCCAGGTTTGTACCAGGTCTGAGTTACAGGAACAGTGTGTGATGAAAACATAAAGAAAATGTTGTTATACAGCCAAGTAATATATCCATTCGTTCAAAATCGCATTCAGAAAGTTTAACGTGTCCACATAATAAAACAGTCCTTTGAGGAATAATCAACATAAAACTAATCAGCGACTGCACGTTCATCAATCCTGCTGTGAATGAGTTCATCTAACACACAGCGACCTCTAGAGGACATCTACTGTACTGCTCAAATCAACAGTTGCTAATGCTAACTCACTCTAGCATCACTTTGACCACAGAGGTAAGAGACTGTAGTATTAGTTTTGAAAACTTATTTTTATTCTTTATGTTTTAATTCTATTTGAGGGTGTATGATTTGTATTTGCCAAATTGTTTTTTTTTATAGATGTTTAGATTATCTTATTTAGATGATGTTTTAAGTTTGTTCTTTATTTGTTGTACAGCACTTTGGTTTCAACATCTGTTATTTTTAAATGTATGAATGCAGGATATATATATATATATATATATATATATATATATATATATACATATATGTGTGTGTGTGTGTGTGTGTGTGTGTGTGTGTGTGTGTGTGTGTGTGTGTGTGTGTGTGTGTGTGTGTGTGTGTGTGAGTGAGTGTTGAGTGTTGTGAGTGTATGTTTCGTATTGAGCATTGATGGAACAACATATTTTGTGTGAAAATAAATCAAGTGGTTTGTTTGTTTGTTTGTTTGGGCATTTTACCCCAGACAACTAGCCCAGGCTACCTGCCATCTGCATCATAAATTCATAATATATACATTAAGGTTTTTTTACTTTAAAAAACGAAATAAAATCATTATCTGGCTTACCTGGTGACTCGATGAGGTACAAGTAAATGTCCGGGTAAGTCACCTCTGGCCACTGGGTGGGGTTGTTTGACCAATTTGACGCTGGGAGAATAAAGGGACAGCTTCATTTACGCATCATGTGGCTGATGATATGCCTCTCTCAACCACAAACGCCTTCTTTCATAATTTTTTTTTTTGCATTCTTCTCTTTAACGTTTGTCAGTCTATAGAACTCGAAAGGTATTTTCACGATGCGAACGATTAGTACAGACCAAAACTCATTTTTCAGCTGAAATAATCAGCCAAATTTGCGAGTCCGTTCAGTTCAATGGCATTGTTTATGTTCTGTGCCTCCAAAATGGCCGACTTCCGGATTGATGACGCGTCGTGAAAACCCTGTATGCTGTATGATGCTAATTTTTTTTTTTTATCTTATTTTGTTTATTAAGTAACGAGTACACGAGTTAGATTTGGAAAGTGCGAGTTGTGAGATACCAATCGCCTCCGTGAGTCTGTCTGGCCTCTGCAGCCCACTTAATGTTTTAAACTTTTCAACCTGAGGGCTTAAAAATAACGATGAATTCTTAGATAAATAGCTAGGTCTTCACTTTGGAAGTGCCCAGAAACATGACAAAAAAATGAACACCCACTCACACCACATCAGAATTCCATTCTGAAATCCGCTCAGTAACTCCTTTACTGTCTGCTATCTCCACACTGTAGGATAAACACCAGGCAAGGTTTTAAACGCCGCAGTAACTTCATCCAGCCACTAGAGGAGGCCATCTCACTCCTTTACTTATATTTTCATTTAAAATAACGGCTGAAGGGCTTGTCATGCTCGAAGCGGAGTAACCTGGGAGTAACCCCTTGCCTCGAGTATCTTATTGCTTTTTTAAAACGGTTACCACACAATAAAATTATTAAAGTAAAAAAAAAAATGTATTAGTGCAACTTTCATGAAGTAAGATCACTAAAAGCCTTCCTTCCGCTAGAAAAAAATAGTCCCTGATCGTGAACAGCAACAGCCTCCTCTCTCTCTCTCTCTCTCTCTCTATATATATATATATATATATATATACAAGAAACACACATATATAAATAAATATATATATATATATATATATATATATATATATATATATATATATATATAAGAAACTTTGCATCAAATAACAAGAAACTAGTTAACGCTGCTGACCCAAAGTTGGGTTAAAACAACCCATTTTAGAGTGTGTTCTTTATATTCACAATATAATCCTGAACAATCATATGTCTCAGTTTCTGCAAACCTTTCAACATTGATAATAATCATTATGTTTCTTGATCATCAGATCCTCATAGTGATTTCTGGAGGATCATGTGACACTGAAGACTGGAGTAATGATGCTGGAAATCACAGGAATAAATTACACTTTACTATATATTCACATGGAAAATGGTCCTTAAAAAAGTGTAATAATATTTCAGAGTTACTGTATTTTTGGATAACTTTGGATAACTGGTGAGTATGAGACTCAGAATAAGACAGAAAGAGAGCAGAAAAGAGATGTGTTTACTGCGGCTTAAGCAAACTTTTAAACATTTAGTGGAAGAAGTGAAAGGTGAATTGTGCAGTGTGTGATTTATGAATAACCATCCCTGACATCAAGAGCACGACAGAACCTGAAACCACGAGAGAGAGAAATGAAAGCATAAACTAAAATAGCTAAAAATCAAGCTAACAAAAATAACTAAAAAGAGAACAGAGGAAACGGCGAGTCAAAGTGGAAATACAGAAACTGACGGAGATTCAGTTCAGAGAAATGTGACCCGCATTTGATGAGTGTGTATGTGTGTGTGTGTGTGTGTGCTTTTATTCCCATGGGAAGCAGCTATTTTTACCTGACTGTCAGGAATGAAGCAGAACGACAGATGAAAACTGATAAAGGCAGTAAACGGGTATGAACCACCAGGCTAAATTTATTTTTGCAATATTTTTGTCTTTTTTTCATGCTCTCAATACATTCAGATACAAAAATCTGGATTGCATTTTGTTAAAACATCTTTTCTTTGAGAACAAGAAGTTTCAAATGTTTATATAAAATTAAGTACTATCAAACATGCGTAACTTTCAGTTCTCAACTCTAAAAGAGCATTTATGTAGTAGTGTTTAAAGATTAACATTAAAAGGGGACATTAATAATTTAAATGTCTTTAAGGTTTTTTTTTTGTTTTTTGTTTTTGTCTTTTTGTCTGAAGTTTTCAGTTTTAATATTCCAAATAAGTTAATTAATTTTCCGAATACAATGAGCCCTTATTTTAAAAATCAATGACAATTCCTCCTGAAATGCTTCACTTAAACATCATATTCCTACTTTTACTTTAACATAACATTACATGCCAACACACTATAATTAAATAATTTCTCACATTTATGAGTATAGCGCTGTCAATATTTACTGGATTTATCACTACAACCACAGTGATGTATGATAATTCACAATGCAGATGTAAAACGGAAACAGTCTTAAACGTAAAAACTTCAGTGGCGGCCTTAAATTTAACTCATTAAAATTAAAATGATATAAAACTGACTAAAAATCGAGCTGAATCTCATGTAACTTATTTTTAAAAAGCCAAAACTTGTTTAGTAATGTTAAAGCATAAGTTTAACATTATATTTAATAGGGGTATAAGCTAAATTGGGCCACTATTTGGTAAATCGTGGGACAATAATACAATATATGCCATTTCCATGTGTTTTTATGATTAATAATGACTGTTTTTGATAGATTTGTGTTAAAATCATTTAATAAAATATAATTATTTAGGCTCTACAGTTCTTGAAACATCAGTTGTGCCAATAACTGGTAAAATGGGCCAGTCAAACTGCAAAGGGAAATAGCAATTTATCATCAATTTTAAAACACAATTTCTTCTACAGCCACATACCATTTAAACTGCATTAAACAAACATATTTCATATGTGCCATTTAAAAACAAAAATGTGTGTGTTTGTGAGTGGCCCATTTTATCTGATATCACCCTAATAATAAAAACATGCATATTTTTATCTCATAATTCTGGACTTTTTTTCCAAGAATTGCACGTTTATAGGCCTATATCTCACAATTCAGAATGCATAACTCACAACTAGGTTCGATAAGCATGCAAATCATCTTAACTGATGAACTGCATCACTTATTGTGACAGATGAATCCGAGGCTGCTGCCATCACCGCGCTCAGATCACGCGTGTGTGTGTTCCTGGACAGATCTTTCATGGCGCTGTAGTAAACACATCTTCCGGCTCGGCCCTGTCGGTCTGAGCTGCGCTTGCAGTCGCACAGCCTCTTGAAAGCAGCGCGAAACTTCTGCGACATGGCGTTGTAGATGATGGGGTTGACGGCGCTGTTGGTGTAAATGCACATGCGACAGAAGAGGAGGAACCAGGTGTTGAGGTACGGCGGGTCCATGAGCGAGTTCACCACCACCAGAGTCCGGTACGGCATCCACAGCACCGCGAACAGAACCACCACCACCGCCAGCATCTGCGTCACCTGACGGACAGGACGAGAGAGAGAAGACATTTATTTATTCATTTAATTGGGGAAAAGCATGTTGATGAACATTAGTAGCTATGAAATACAAAATGTAAGCCTGATTATTGCAACATTGCTAATTTGCATCATAAACTCTCAGAAAAAAAGGTAGGGTACAAAAGCGGTAATATTTATACTAATATGCACACTTTTGGTACCAATCTGTACCTTTGAGGGACTAATATGCACTCTTTAGGTACAAAGATGTACCTTTTGAAAAGATTCTGAGACAGTGACAGCTTTTGTGCCTTTTTTCTGAGAGTCAGAATAATAGAGGTCAGCACAAGGTCACTGTGCAGTTTTCAGTTTAAAACATTTGTATTAAATAAATAAATACAAAATAATACATGCATTTTTACATTGTGTATATTTTCTATAAAGTTCATACACATGAAAATAAATACATAAATAAATGCTTTCTTTATATTTTCTAGACTTATATATGAAATGTATTGTTATTTATTGGCTTTTATTGTCTATTTATATCAAATAAATGATATAGACATGAAAATAAATATTTAAATTAGGGCTGTGCAAAAGTTAATTGCGATTAATCGCATCCAAAATAAAAGTCTGTTTTACATAATATATTTGTTTGTGCTGTATATAATTATTTTGTATATATAAATACCTATGCATGCATGCATATATTTAAGAATTATTTGCTCTTAAATTCTGTATATATATATAAATACATAATCTATATTATATAAATATAAATATTTTATATAGGAATAACACATTTTCTTAAACATATACATGCATGTGTGTGTATTTATATATACAAAATAATTATATACAGCACACACAAATATATATGTAAACACTATGTAAAGACTTTTATTTTGGATGCGATTAATCGCAATTAACTTTTGCACAGCCCTAATTTAAATATTAATAAGTATGTTTTGTTTATATTATCTGTGTATTATGTCAATTTAATATCAAATAAATTGCATAGGCATTAAAATAAATCATAACTATGTTAACAAAGTTTTTGTGCAATGTAATACTATAGTAAAAAATAAATATTTAATTATTAATACATATTCTTTTATATTTTCTGTTTATTATGTCAATACATTTCATATGTATTAAAATTTTTTCTTTATATGTTCAATTTATTATGTCAGTTTAAATCAAATAAATTACGTAGACATGAAAATAAATATAAACTGTTTTCTTTCTTTATATCTTTATATTCTATAATAGACATACATTTGACACACACACACACACTGTAAAATACTATGTGTTTATTAAGATTCTAAGTTTCAACTTGGATTTTTGAGTCATCACAACAAAAAAGATGCAAAATTTTAAGTTGTGATAACTAGTTAAAAAAATAATTCTTTGATAGTCTTTTTTCCTTTTTTCTTTCTTTCCTTCTTTCTGTCTTTCTTTCCTTATTTCTTTCTTTCCTTCCTTCCTTCCTTCCTTCCTTTCTTTCTTTCTTTCTTTCTTTCATTCCTTCTTTCTGTCTTTCTTTCCTTATTTCTTTCTTTCCTTCCTTCCTTCCTTTCTCTCTTTTTTTTCTTTCTTCCTTTCTTTCCTTCCTTCCTTTCTCTTTTTTTTCTTTCATTCCTTCTTTCTGTCTTTCTTCCTTATTTCTTTTTTTCCTTCCTTCCTTCCTTTCTCTCTTTTTTTTCTTTCATTCCTTCTTTCTGTCTTTCTTTCCTTATTTCTTTCCTTCCTTCCTTCCTTCCTTCCTTCCTTCCTTCCTTCCTTCCTCTCTTTTTTTCTTTCTTTCTTTCTCTCTTTTTCTTTCCTTCCTTCCTTTATTTCTTTCAAATGGACATGATAGACAGACAGATCAAACCTGTTTTCTGGACGTTGCTGCACTGTTCGTTTTCCAGGACACCTTCACTGAACTCTTTCGTCGGCTCTGATGGACGGAGAGCCTTTGCTCGGAGAGATTCGACGGCAGCGGATCTCGAAACAAGACCCTGGCGATCAGACCGTACAGAACCGACGCCACGACGAGAGGAACCACATAAAACAAGGTGAAGTCCAGAAAGTAGATGGGCATATAGAGGTTCCTGGACACCCGATAGCCGCAGCGGACCACGACGCCGTTCCCATAAACCGTCTCATTGGTGTCCACCAGGAAAAACCACATGATGCAGTACAGAGACGTGAAGATCCAAACGCAGGCGATGATCTTCTTGGCTCGGGACACGGTGCAGATGAACTGGGCTTTGATGGAGTGGCAGATGGCGATGTAGCGCTCGACCGTGAAGGCCGTGATGGAGCAAGACGAGACGTTGATGCCCAGATACTGCAGGAACGTGATGCAAACGCAGCCGGCGTATCCGTAGATCCACGAAGCCACGACCTCGGAGATGTTGGGCAAACCGGCGGCCAGGAGCACGGTCAGATCGGCCACCGCCAGACTCACCAGGTAGCAGTTGGTTGCGGTCATCATGTGCTTGCTACGGATCACCACTAAAACCACCATGGCGTTCCCGGCGATTCCCACCCCGCAGATCAGCAGAGACAGAGAGATGGTGACCGCCTGAACCTCCAGCGGGTTCTCCGGCATCGTGGAGTTTCTGTCGGGATGTGTCGAGGTGCTGTTATCCGTCGTGGCGTTTCCCATTCCAGCCGTTTCCAACCAAACCCAGGAGAAAGTTTGAGAACAGTGAGATGAAGTGCACACGTCTGAGAAGATATGCTCACGGAGATACTGGATGATCCAGCGAGAGGAAAACGAGGCGACTTCTTCTCCAGAGAGATGCAGCATCTACTGAGAAAACAAGCCTGTGTCTTCTTCTCTCCTCCTCCTCCTCCTCTGTCACTCACTACCAATGAATCCCTGTCCTCTCTCTCTCCTGATTCTTGTCGAAAGCTTTGTGTTCGGTTATAAATACACTCTAAAAAATGCTGGGTTGTTTTAACCCATCTTTGGGTCAAATATGGACAAACACAGCCATTGGGTTAAATGTTTAAATTACATTTTAACCCAACATTTGGGTTTGTCCATATTTGACCCAAATTTGGGTTAAAACAACCCAGCATTTTTTTAGAGTGTAGTTAGTTAAATGCATATTTAAAGGGGGCCTATAATGCAAAATTTACTTTTATCAGGTGTTTGAGCTCAGATGTGTCCACAGTGTGTAAACAACCAGCCTATAATGGTGAAAATCCACCCACTCCCTTTTTGTATAATCCCAAGAAATAAATGTAATTAATGCAGGAATGTGCTGAGAGTTACAATTTTGCACTAATTATTTACACTGGACTGCTTCACAAATGTGGGTCAGTTCAACGCTGGATTTGCACAAAAGTTAATCACAAAAGATTAACGTGACGGTGCATGCTAGTCAATGATGCTAGTCAACTTAACTCCACACCAATTACATAAATGTATCCACTAACCTTTCAGAAACTTTGCATTGTAAAAGTTGTAACTTCTTCCAGAGTCTCTCCATCATTGTCCGATAACATGTAAAGCTGAACTCCGCTACTGATCGTTTATAACATTTTGGCTGTGTGAGATTCTCCAGTTCTGTTGTTGCCAGAGCACGCGATGCACGAGCTGTAAAGGCTCCACCCACTTCTGGAAAAGGGGCGGAGTGAAGCAGCTCATTAGCATTTAAAGGGACACACAAAAAGAGCGTGTTTTTGCTCACACTCAAATAGGAGGAAATTTGACAAGCTATAATAAGTGATATGTTGGGTATTTTGAGCTGAAATTCCTCAGATATATTCTGGGCACACCAGAGATTATATAATATTTTGTAAAATGGGTCAATCATGATGAATTTATTCCCTAATGTTAAATGTTCAATGACAGGAAGATTACTGAGGTAAAGCAGGCAGTCGTCGGCTCTCATGAGATATGGTAAATAAAAAGCTGGAAAATAAAACAGCTTTCTCATAAGTACTAAATATATTTCATCATATACTTGCCCTCATGTCGTTCCAAATCTGTCTGACACTGGTCCACAAAAAAGATATAAAAATAAAATAAAAGACAATGGAGTCTTCAAAAAATCTTCTTTTGGATCCACAGAATAAATCACACTGGACTGGAATGACATGAAGGTGGGCAAATAATGCCAGAATTTGATCTTAACTATCCCTTTAAGGCTTTTACTCCATTTTTCTACATTCAGGAAGTAAACTAGCAAAGAGTTCACAGATCTAATAAAGAAAGACTTCAAATGTAAATGATGAATGTTATTCTGTAGATACTCTGATATGAGACCCGGATCACAACTCTGATGACCAACAGATCTCCAGTCTGATATTATAAAAACACGGCAGGATTAACAATCTTTAAATGTAGTAGATTCACCCAGACACAAGAGGGAGCCATCTCACTTCTAATGCCTGAAAAACTCATTTAGCAAAACATGCCAACCCAACTAACTTACTGTAAGGGTTTCAAGAATAAAGTATAAGATATGTACACAAAAATGACAAATCACAATGAGATTAAATCTGACTCCCACCCCTGGTTTCACAGATAAGGCTTAACGTTAATGTATGCAGACTAAAATGTATGTTTGAGCCATTTTAACTGAAAGCAAATTGCACTGGTCCTAAAATATGTCAGTGCCATTGTTTAGTCTCAAGATGCATAGCCTCCCAGTAATGTTATTTTCTAAGGCACGTTTATAAAAGCTACTTAAATGTCCTAGTTGAACTAAGGTCTAATCTTGGTTTAATATAAACCCAGTCTGTGAAAGCAGGCCTCAGATTATTGTGCTGATGTGGCTGGAATGATTTATGGTTGGCTGGTCTTAACTAGTTTCTGCACTGATTTTGGTGTTTCTGGTACTTTATAGAGGCTGAGATATTGGTGATGTTGAAATCATGCAGGTAATTATGATTAGGCTGTGCTGGAATAACTGGGGCTGGTCACATTTGCATATTGTTGCCTGTGGTTGGTTTGACTGCTTCTATTGCTCTCTTCATTTGTAGTCGCTTTGGATAAAAGCTTCTGCTAAATTATTAAATGTAAATGTCAAATTTCTTGTCAACTGACAATATTAATCTTTTCATGGGTAAATATTTCACCTTTAGCCTACCTTTGTTCTGTTTGATGGGGGCGTTAACACTTATCTTGTTAAAACATGAACACATGCCTCTGGTTCAGGACTCATTACAGTATTTTTCCATTGAATGTTTGTAAGCATAAAGCATAAAAACTCTAGCAACATTAAACTTGTGTTTCGTTTGAAGTGCTTGTGTTAAAACAGGCTGGATTGTCTGTTTACTGATATTAAACATTGGTTCATGTGACTTGGGTTGAATGGGGTTATGTGGTGTTAGGGGAATTCATAGACAGACCTGTATTACAGGTTCTCAGCGGGACATCATGAGTCATTTAGTGCTTGCTGAACTGAGTTTTGTCACAGTCTTTACAGGTGAAACTCGAAAAATTAGAATATCGTGCAAAAGTTCATTTTTGAAATGTGAAACAAATTAATTACACTCATTACATGCAAAGTGAGATATTTCAAAGCTGTATTTGTTATAATTTTGATGATTATGGCTTACAGATATGAAAACCTTTTCACAATATTCTAATTTTGAATTTGGGGTTTTCATAAGCTGTAAACCATAATCATCAAAATTATAACAAATAAAGGCTTGAAATATCTCACTTTGCATGTAATGAGTCTACATAATATATTAGTTTCACCTTCTAAGGTGAATTTGAGAAATAAATGAACTTTTGCACTATATTCTAATTTTTCGAGTTTCCTTTATATTTGTTTTGTTGGATATTGGTTTGAATCTTATAGTGTGGACAGTGATTAGAACTGATTATGGGATACCTAATCCCAAGCTGGTCTTTGTGCACTCATTTCAGTGTTTCAAGCACTTTATAATGCTGAGAGACTGGTGATGTTGAAGTCAAACTTGTGCAAGTAGAAATCTTTTCGCTGGACCCGAGAGAGATATGATCAACTCTTCAATCAAATAGAAGCTCCACAATGTCAGCTAGAAAACACAGAAAACACACACAAATCCCTCAGAGTAAACCAAATATCACTGATTATCTTTCTCAGGGGTTTAGTTACGGTCTCTGGTGATCTTCCGGCTTAAAGCTCTTCAGGATGTTTTGTGACGTGTCTGTCGATGGCTCACAGAAGCTCCTGTAAGTTTCCCATCAATAACGTGGTGTCACTGAAACAAAAACAAAACAAACACACTTCATTTGAAAAAACACATTATGGGCCGAATGTTCATTAAAGTTCAATGAAATACAGTTGTTGAAATTAAACATTGTTACTTCCCCGTGATAACAAGCAGATCTGGGTTTGCTGAATGAGATCTTTTGTTCCACAGAAGAAAGTTGCAAACTGTTTTGCATAAAATCATCTTACATTCTTATACTTACCATCACATTATCATCTGTTCTCCAAAAACCTACCTGAATTTACTCCATTTGCAAAAGATCCATTGCGAGGTAACTAAATGTTTGAAGTAAAATGCAGTTTCTTTTTCTTTTTCCATTCATACCAATAAAATTGATCACTATGTGAATGAGGCAAACCACATCAGACGCTGACTGCTGTCCAAACGTGTTCTGTGTTACAGCAGCAGGACTGAATCAGCCGGCATTAGAAGGAGTTTTACAACCCAAAGTTCATCCAAAAGCTCAATCTCAGCGGCCCAAGAACTGTCCCATCATCACATTCCTCATAATCCTCGCTCTTGAAGATGATAGATGAAACATGACAATGCAAACTGAAGGATCTTCTCTCTTCTGTCGATCTTCAGTGATACTGAAGTTTTTTCAAACAGCTGTAGTTTCTGATGCAAGTTTCCATATAGACATACAGACAACCGCTGTCAACTGGGCCGCACCAGAGAACTGTCACATGCAGTCACTTGAGTACATAAAAACACACACAAAAATGTAACTATTTAATTTTTATTTTTCAAATTATGTGACCATTGGATGAAACGACCTCTGCATGTAAGAGAGAGGGCCTTGGAAGAGAGACTCCTGGTGCTTCTCTGAGGTTGATGAAGCACATCTAGGTCTTGGAGTAGAGTATCTTTTTCGCTTCTCTGAGGATTAGGGATTTGAGGGACTCTGGAACCAAGCTGAACAAACCTGAACCAATTTGGTAAGCAGCTGAAATCAGGAGTTTCCAGCCAAACCCAGTTGACAATTCAGCCAAGTCAGATATTCCTGAACCAATCATGCATGCTGTCAAAAGTAGTTGTGTGCACTGCCATAGCTTTGAAGAAGACAGAGCTGTCGGGTTTACAGTGGTGGTGTCGTGATCAAGTTGTTGAGCTGCTGCTTTGTTCCAGTGTTGAAATTTAATAAACACCTCAACCAAAGATCTTACACCTGATCCAATTCGACAAACAGCTAAAATCAGCAGTAGCCAGCTGAAACATGCTGAGAACACCTCAATCAGGTTCAGGTTACCTAAAAGAATATGGTATACACCCGAAACAATACAGCTAAAGCTAAACCTAAACCAAAAGTAAACCACTGCTGTAGCTTTGAAAAACACAAAGCTTGCGGGGTTACTGTGGTGGTTGTTTCAGGTGTAGTTTCAGGCATGTTGACCACAATGAATCCAGGTGAATCAGACATTCGCACTTGTTGAATGAGAGGATCTCGATCTTCCAGTGCCATTTGGCCAAAAGCACTCCTTCGGGCAATATCTAAACTCACCTGTGTCGTACTCAGTGATCGCTCTGTGTGTTCACGTGGCAGCGATGGAGCAAACATTTATCTGTAGACCAGTCTGGATTCCTTTTCCTTCTCCGTGTCAACCTGGAATGAGTGCTCTTTATATAGTGACTCGGCAGGAGCACAGCAGGTGGCAGATCTTTATTGGTCAGAAAAAGAAAAGAAAAAACACGTCATCTCACAAGATTTGACGTCACAAGAATTCCAACTCAAAGATTCCTTTTCATCGAAGAGAGTACATTTACAGGAAACACATCTAAACATCTCTATGCTCTTTTTATCAATGATGAATGTTTTTCCATCAAAGAACAGGTAAACATTGTTTTTGGAAAAAATAGACTTCAGAAAACACTTAATATCCTATAATTAGCCAGAGATTAAAATGCAAAACAAAACAAAAAAGCTCTTGTGTGCTTGACTGCTTGTGAACACTTAAGTTGGGCTTCTATTCACAATTCGTTTGAATCTTTTAATAAATAAAAGACCAGAACATGTTTAAACAACAAAACGGGTAAACGTTAATAGCAGTAAAGCAAAACATAATGCACTCAGAAACAATATGCAATCAGAAAATCAAAGATTGTAATTGGCTACTGGTTTCCATATCTTTATCCTTACAATGGAAGTTTTAAACTGGGAAATCTGTAAATGTTTGAACCTTTTTTAATAGTTGTGTTTAAGTCCCTCAATAGTCCTCAGTGTGAAAAGATGGATCTCGAAATCATACAGTCACTGCTGTAAAAGGTTCAAATATGCAAAAGATGCTGGAAAACTGGACCTGGATGTTTTTTTTTCTGAAGAATATTTAGCAGTTTCTGTTTCTGATAAACAAGGGACTCAAGAACAACCATCACAAAACAGTCCTGGATCATCCACGTAATCACACACAGTATTAAGAATCAATAAACTTTTGGACGGGATCATTTTTGATATATTCAGCTTTTTTTTTCTCTTGTCAACTATATGTAAACATATTTTATGTAATACATCTTATATTATTTTAGTCAAAAAGTTTTCACAACAAACATGTGACTTGGGTTGAATGGGGTTGTTTTTGTACCAGTGTGTTAGGGGAATTCATAGACAGACCTGTATTACAGGTTCTGTTTGTCATCATGAGTTATATAGTGCTTGTAAATACTGAGTTTTGTCACAGTGTTTTATATTTGTTGTGTTGGATAATGGTTTGAATCTTATACTGTGGACAGTGATTAGAACTGATTATGGGATACATAATCCCATGATCTCACTGATTTCAGTGTTTCAAGCACTTTATAATGCTGAGAGACTGATGGTGTTGAAGTCAAACTCGTGTAAGTAGAAATCTTTCGCTGGACCCGAGAGAGAACTGATCAGCTCTTCGGCAAACCACATCAGATGACTGCGGTCCAATCGTGTTCTGTGTTACAGCATCAGGACTGAATCAGCCGGCATTAGAAGGAGTTTTACAACCCAAAGTGGATCCAAAAGCTCAATCTCAGCGGCCCAAGAACAATCCCATCACATTCCTCATAGGCTTCACTCTTGGAGATGATAGATGAAACATGACGATGCAAACTGAAGGATATTCTCTCCTCTGTTGAACTTCAGTGATACTACAGTTTGTCCAAACGGCTGTAGTTTCTGATGCCAGTTTCCATGTAGACATACAGACGACCGCTGTCAACAGAGAACTGTCACATGCAGTCATTTGAGTACAGAAAAAAGTAACTATTTTACCTTTTAATGAATAAAGCTAAATGAATAAATGTAAATATGGAGAACACTAGGGTGTCCAGCCCGCAGGGTGGACTGTATCAACCCCAGGGGTGGCAAGGAGGCTTGCCACGGGAAAGACTGAGAGAGGCTTACAGCGTAAATACACATGTGGGGGTCGCCCAGAGAGGCAACCATGCACAGGGGGTTAATAAGCCAACGCACAGGCAGAGACACTGACGTCAACATCTGCAGTGCTGGAGGAACTCAGGGCTTGTCAGGGAAATATGGCACTTATCCAGTCCATAGAGTGGAGCAAGCGTAGACACCGGAGCAGATCCAAGTTGGAGATTGTAGAATCTGTGTCGCCCAGCCTGCAGCTCTGCAGATGTCTGTTAGCAAGGCGCTATGAGCCCAAGAGCAAGGTCGACCTTGCTGCTGGTATGCCAAAGCAATTGCGTCTATTATTCATTGAGACAACCTTTGCTTGGAGTAGGGTTGGGTATCGTTTGAATTTGAACGATTCTGATTCCGATTCCGATTCCTTGTTTCGATTCCGGTTCCTAACGATTCTCGATTCCGATTCTTTTAAGAGGCAGGGTCAAAAAAGTTTAGCTAACCTTGCTAACCAACGGCCTTTCTGAAGGAAATAATCCTTTCTGAAGGAAATACTCCTTCTGTAAAAATACTCCTTTTGTCACAAAATTTGCATTTTGCCGAGATTTCGTTATTTTTAGAAAAGTGAAGCCACACTTTGGACCGCCGACGTAAGCTACTCATGTTCAACTCGCGCGGTTATGCCAACACTTCCAGTAGACGCTTCTTCGTTGGTGTTGTTCAGCGGTTTCTTCTTCCGCTCGGTGGACTGTGAATATCGAAACTAGGAATCGAAATTTTAACTTTTGAACGATTCCGGGAAAAACGAAAAGTTAGTCTCGGTTCCAATCGATACGGGATTCTCGATCAGCCTTTCCCTTCAGCTTCCCACCATAACATCCAAATTAGCTGAACCCACTGGGGATGGAGTCTCCTGAAGCCATGAGAGCTCGTCGGCTGCACAGTTCAGGTCTCCCGGGATATAAATGGCTCGAAGCGACCTCAGACGCTTCTGCATCCATAGGAGGTGGCGGGCGAGATGCGACATACGCAGGGAGTGTAGAGCACCTTGTCGGTTGATATACAATGCTGATCGGACTAGTACGAGTTGACCCTTGAGAGTTGAGTTGAACTCGATTTTTATACTCCTTTTCAGAGTACTTACAGTACATTTTAGATATGTATTGTTTCATAAAGACAGTTTAAATTAATTTGGGAAAAAGTGAGACATGCCATTAATGGTGTATTTTATCTCACTCTTTTGTTATATCACCACCAGTAGTTTGACTATTATTTTTCCGTGTTTGTCCTAGGCCCTGTGGACAAGTGAGTTATATTCGGTACCTGAGAACAGCAAATATTTCTTGTCTAACGTTTTGATTCGAGTATACATAGTTCCCACAGGCAAAAAAATTGTCACGTGACCTCCCCGGAGACGCCATCTTTGAGGGCAAAACCGCTGTGTTTACCATAGGCGTTTACAACGTTTCATCAGAGAATGTCGTTTTACAAACAAATATTTATGTCTGTTTATATTGTTATGCAAATCATGAAAAGACAAAGTGTAATAGATTATAAAGAGACTATTAAAACAAGACATAGAGAGGTACAATGCGAAAATTTCATTCATAAATGGTGTGTATCCTTATGCAACAAAAGAAGCACTGAGCACCGATTATGCAACTTTGCCTCAGATACAGTATTTTCATGTGTACAATTATCTGGTATTGGTGAGGAGTTTTTACACATGTGAGCAATTCCAAGCCTGGAAATCACTGGAGGTGTACGATCAGATTGACGTGGGGTTGGTTTGGTGACGTTTGCTCAAGTGTAATCAATGGAAAAGTAACTTAAGTCATCATAGCGAAGTAGCATGATGCTAATCTGTCTATTAAAAAGCCATAGCCTGCACAACTTAATTCCTATGTTCCCCAGTCACCGGTGATTTCTGTAATATGCATGTACTTGCGGGCGTCATGGTTCGGTGCATGAATATTAAAATAAATAACTCGCGTGCAATTTAATTAATGTAATAAATGAGGAACTACATTATACGCGGGATCTTTAGGGACATAATCTGAGATTGCAATGCTGGAATGTGAGATCAAACAGTGGAAACAATGTTGTTTTGTATGTTTTTAATACCTCGTCATTTTGTTCATACAGGACATTATTCAAACTGCAACGTGTTAACTTATATTTATTTACACTCGCAATAAAACACAACATTGTGCTTTTGTCAAACAAATTCTTGCGTGTTTTGAGTGAGTTTCTTTCCTGTTTATGCTCGCCAGCCATAATCTCCGTCGTTGTTCGGACAAAAGCTAGTCTTCTCACATCCATATGGAGTCTAATGACGGGTATAGTGTAAAATCCCGATTTAACTGAACCTCCGGCACGATTTTATCATCCATTGACTCAGCAGGAGATGACCATTTTCACTTTATAGCACGAAACTCATTTCACTTCGTTCAACTCGTATTGCTTCTTCTTATGTTTTGCCCTAAGCAATGGCGCCGGGTCGGCAAATGCCCGTATGTTGTGACGTCATGTGGGAACGATGTATAGACCATTTCACAAGACGTAAACAACACTGGTCCAGAAGCACTTCCTGTTTCAGTTTGTAACTGTTTTCTTTATTTCACATGTTGTTTGTTTACCTTTTTGATTCAGTTTTAAATGTTCTGTTGGTTGTATTTTATCCCAGCTTTTATGTAGTGTTAAAAAACTGAAACAGGAAGTGCTTCTGGACCAGTGTTGTTTACATCTTGTGAAATGGTCTATAAGCCCTGCAAAATTTGTAAAGTTTCTGTGTTTTTCTTAAAAAAAATGTTTGGATGTGTTTTATGTGATTTAATCTGTTTGTCTAATTAGTAGTTTATTTAGAATAGTTTGACTTATTTTTTATTACTCTGTTTTTGTTAATCAGGAGCTGAAGGCCTCTGGTGTAGGGAAGCTAGCTGTCCGTGCCCTTTTGGTGGTGTTTCCTTCAGCAAGTGTTTTGCCTTTGGCACCTGCTTTTTCCTCACTTAGCATGTGTGTGTGTGTGTGTGTGTGTGTGTGTGTGTGTGTGTGTGTGTGTGTGTGTGCGTGTGTGTGCGTGTGTGTGTGTGTGTGTGTGTGTGGAGTAGAATTTGGCGAGTGTTGTGGTTTTGGGATACTCACTGCCTAGTTAGCCACCCTACTGGTAAGCCTCAGCCTGAAAGTCCTTTTTGTGTTTTCTTTATTTTGTCTGGTACACACCGTAGCAGTGTAAACTCTAGCCCTTTAAGCCAAACGTTTTATACATTTTAAATAATTACTGTTGTGAAAATAAAGTATTTTGGTGTTATATCCAAGTCTCTTGTCCTCTGTGGTAGAAAACCTGTATGTCTTATGAAATTCCTGTTCATGAAATGAGGTGGTGTAGTCTGCTCTTTATCTTGCTCTGTTTTGTATGCAAGTGTAAATGAGTGACTGTGAGTGTGTGTGTGTAAGCACTCCACTTCATAAACTCTTGTCCTACCTTGCCATACGGTCATTCATGTTGACCGTCCTGTTCTCTGGTAAGTAGTTGTAGACATCCAGTAAAGTAAAATCCTGTTGAAAACAAAAGAGCCAAAACCAGACAAATTTGAGCTGGTATTTTAGCCTGACATGGTTTTAAGTGCAAGTTGCTTTCAGTTAAAACATCAATTTTAGCCTTTGAAAATGGGGGTGAAAGTAATAGAATTAACAGCTGAATGAATAGAGTCATTTATGTGTACAAGCCTTATACTTTGTTTTCAATATTCTTCCAGTAAATTAGTTGGATTGGGTAGCTGTAACATGTTTTGCTAACTTTTTCCAAGTGCAAGAAGTGAGATGGCTCCCTCTTGAGGCTAGATGAATTTTCTGCATTTAAAAAGGTGTTCATCGTAAAGTGTTAACTTCAGACTATTAAAGGAGTAGTTCACTTTAAAAAAAAAAAAAAAAAAAAACTTTTGCTGATAATGTACTCACCCCCCATGTCATCCAAGATGTCCATGTCTTTCTTTCTTCAGTCAAAAAGAAATTAAGGTTTTTGATGAAAACATTCCAGGATTTTCTCCATATAATGGACTTCAATGGGGTCCAAACGGTTTAAGGTCCAAATGAGAGTTTCAGTGCAGCTTCAAAGGGCTTTAAAGGGATAGATCACTTTGAAATTAATTTTTGATATGTTTTATCTTACCTCAAGGGGATCCAAAATGTAGGTGTCTTTGTTTCCACAGTATTTTCAATTTTGACATTTTTTGGTCAAACCGTTGTTGTCTATCAGTCATACACTGGAGGTGAAGGGGGTCCTCAATTGGTTCACCTCAAAGAGCAGCACAGAGAAGTCAAAATTAAACATGATTTAATGACTCGTAAATGTAAGCACGGCCTAAGACACGAAACGAGCGATTTGTGTGAGAAAACGAACAGTATTTATATCGTTTTACCTCTTGTAATCATAGCCATGACAAAATGATCTGGAAAATGATCCGGAAGTGATCCCTTGCGCGCCGACGTCACTCTTTGTTTATACAGAGATTTCGGAAGTTTTACCTTTCACTAAACATATTTAGATATACGGGAAACTGCAATGGAAGACGATTTCGGGATATCTAAATATGTTTAGTAAAAGGTAAAACTTCCGAAATCTCCGTGTAAATATTGAGTGACGTCACACGCAAGCGATCACTTCCGGCGTAACATTGAACTGATTCAATTCGGTTCAGTTGGACATTGAACAACTGATTCAGATCACTGTGATTACACGAGGTAAAACGATATAAATACTGTTCGTTTTCTCACAAAAACCGCTCATTTCGTGTCTTAGGCCATCAATGTGTACTTACATGTACGAGTCATTAAATCATGTTTAATTTGGACTTCTCTGTGCATGCTTTTTGGTGGACCCCCTTAGCCTCCAGTGTATGACTGATAGACAACAACGGTTTGACTGAAAAATGTCAAAATTGAAAATACTGCGGGAACAAAGATGCCTACATCTTGGATGCCCTTGAGATTTCAAAGTGAACTATCCCTTTAAACGACACCAGACGATGAATAAGGGTCTTATCAAGTGAAACGATCGCTCATTTTAAAAAAAAAAACAACAACAACAAAGTTTAAGTTTTATAAGCTTTAATGCTCGCCTTGCTCTGTTCTGTGATGTGCGTTCGTGACTCACCTGTTCGAACTCGTTCATCAAAATGAACGAATCTTTTTCCGAGTCAACTCGTTCATTTCGTTCGTTGAATGAACCACATGCCATGAAAAAAGATTAGTTCATTTTGATAGACGAGTTCGAACAGTAGAGTAACGAACACTGATGTTGCTGTTTCTACCAGAATTGTGGGTTCATTACAACCTCTATGATTACAACTCATCCCGTCAGCGTCATCGGTCTCTTTTTCTCAGTTTAGGTAGACATGTAGGCCTAGAGGTAGACATGTCCCATTGATGACAAGGACTAGTAGGCGAATTGTTGGTTTCTAATAAAACCACAAACAAAACGGTCCATAAGCAGCAAGATTACCATCAAGTTTTCACTTTTTGACGAGAATGAAGCAAACATTTCCGATTAAACAGATTTTACTTAAGTAGGCTACTATAAATGCATCACTAACCCTCATGTCTTTCCAAATCTGTGTGACTTACTTTCTTCTGTGGACCACAAAAAGATATTGGAGATATTGGATGAAAAGACATTGGAGTCCAACGTTATTTAAAACATCGTTTTAGAGAATAAATCACACCGGATTGGAATGACATAAAGGTGGAAAAATAATGACAGAATTCTCATATTTGGGCAAACTATCCCTTTAATGCAGCATTATACTCTTTTTGGTAACACTTTATTTAGATGGTCCATTTTAAACATTCTGCCTTAACTTTGCAGCTACTTGTCAACTTATTCTAACCCTAACCCAGCAGTTTACTAATACTCTAATAACACTCTCATGAGAATTAGTACACATGTAGGTCCAGCGTTACTTATTAGGGACCATCAAAATAAAGTGAAACCCTCTTTTTTTCTACAGTCAAGAAGTAAACTAGTCAAGTGTTCACAGATTGAATAGAGATGATACTACCTCAGAACTGGAAAGACTTCAAATATAAAAGACAAATGTTAGTCTGTAGAAACTCTAATATGAGACCCAGATCACAACTCTGACCAGCTGATCAATGATCAATGAATTTACAGTCTGACATAAAGATCTGCAGGATGAACACATTTAAATGCAGTAAATGTATCCCGCCTCAAGAGGGAGCCCTCTCACTTGTAGTACTTGAAAAAAATCATGTTATTGGAAGGGTTTTCAGAATAACGTTTAAGGCTTGAACAAAAAAATTGTGATGAGATTAGATCTTTACTCTTTTCCCCTGTTTTACAGACAAGTAAGCCAAGTGCCAGACTAAAATGTATGTTTGAGCTGTATTAACTGAATGCAACTTGCACTGTCAGTGCCATTGTTTAGTCTCAAGATGCACACCAGTAATGTTATTTTCTAAGGCACGTTTATAAAAGCTACTTAAATGTCCTAGTTGAACTAAGGTCTAATCCTGGTTTAATCTAAACCCAGTCTGTCCTGATGTGGTTGGAATGATTCACGGTTGCCTAGTCTTAGCTGGTTTCAGCCGGTTGTTCAGACTATCTTCGATCGGCCTGACTGTAGTCTAAAACCAGCCGGCTAAACTAACTGTGATCAGGCTGGAACACCAGCTCAGGTTTGTCTGGTCTTGGCTGTTTTGTTTTCAGCAGGAATACACTTTATGTCTACAACTAAGCAGAGAACAAGACAGTAAACATGAATCTGACAGGAATGAAAGAGGAAAAAGAAGAAATTAATAAAAAGAAGAAATCAATAAAAAGAAGAGGGCAGGGCCAGCAATGATCTCATGAATTAAACAAAAGTTGTGTTGTGCTTGTGTTGAACCATACAGGAGTGTGTGTTTACTGATGGATTTTGCATATGAAAATAAACAGACCTGTATTACAGGTTCTCATAATGAGACACACCTTTTATTAAGAGTGTCGTGGCTTTTTGTGCTCGTCACGACTGAAGTGTGTTTTGTAACAGGATTGTATCAGTAATGTCATATTTTGTTGCATATAGTGGACTGAATCTTACTGAGGACAGTGAAAAGGGAGAATGAGGGACTGAAAAGGATGATGGGATACGTGAGGGTGGTCTGAGCTGGTTTGTGAACTAGTGCTTGTGCTCATACTCGTGCTGGTAGAAACTATAGCTGGACCCGAGAGAGAACCGATGATCTCTTCAACAGCTGCTCCAGAAGACGCTCAATGTCAGCTAGAAAACACACACACACAAGTTACACAGAATAACAGTAAATAAATATCACTGATTTAATGTAGTTACAGTGTGATGATCTCCTTCCCGTTTAATGCTCTTCAAGTCGTTGTCCATCACAGAAACTTCTAGTGTCCGTCACTGAAGAAGAAACAAGACACACACCTCACTCATATATTGAGAAACACATTATGTATCGAGTGTTCATTAAAGTTAATGAAATTGTTGAAATTACATCCCCGTGATGGCGAGTGATGGATCTGGGTTTGCTGAATGGGGTCTTTTGCTCCACAGAAGAAAGTTGCAAACTGCTTTGGATAAAAACATCTACCTTCTTATTCTACTTACCATCATATCTGCTCTCTGAATGTTTTTACCTTTTACATTATAAATATTCAGACTTAACACTGGATTAATTACTAAAGAAACTGCAGACTGACTGAATGTATCGGTAGGTCTCAATACGAGATGTCACTGTGAGGGAATGAAATTTCGCAGTGAAATGCAGCTTCTTTTCCCCTTTTCCGTTCATATCAATGAAATCGATCAGCATGAGGCAAACCACATCAGACGCTGACTGTCCAAACGTGTTCTGTGTTACAGCAGCAGGACTGAATCAGCCGGCATTAGAAGGAGTTTTACAACCCAAAGTTCATCCAAAAGCTCAATCTCAGCGGCCCAAGAACTGTCCCATCATCACATTCCTCATAATCCTCGCTCTTGAAGATGATAGATGAAACATGACGATGCAAACTGAAGGATCTTCTCTCTTCTGTTGAACTTCAGTGATACTACAGTTTGTCCAAACGGCTGTAGTTTCTGATGCCAGTTTGCATATAAACTGGACCGCACCAGAGAACTGTCACATTCAGTCATTTGAATAGATAAAACCACTAAACACTCAGTGCAAGACCGCGTGTGTCGAGAGCGCGAGTGTGTGGAGATTGAATAAGTGTCCATTTTTTTTCTTTCTTAGTTTAGTATAGGCTAAGTGTATATACCTGAACGCTGTCAAAATAAGTTTAGCTTTGGAGAAGACGAGGATTGAAACCCCTGCTGTATCAAAGCTGGTCGGGTTAGTGTGGTGGTTGTAGTGCCGAGTTGATCTTAGTGTTAGCCTATCTCCGGATAGTCGCGGGGAGATTGCTGCATGGGTCGTCAGCTGAGTTTGTCGCGCTGAATCCGTTTGGTCCGGTGCGATGGTGTCGTCCACGGTGAAAAGGTTTCTTCTTGAGGTCTCGGAGTGTGTAGGAGTGTGAGTCGTCAGCTGAGCTAGTCGCGCTGAAAGAGACAAAAGAGAAGCGAACGCCGTGAGCGAGTGTGACCGAGAGCGCGAGAGAGCGCGAGTGTGTGGAGAGCGCGAGAGAGACAGAGTGTGTGGAGAGCGCGAGAGAGAGAGTGTGTGGAGAGCGCGAGTGTGTGGAGAACGCGAGTGTGTGGAGAGCGCGAGAGAGACAGAGTGTGTGGAGAGCGCGAGTGTGTGGAGAGCGCGAGTGTGTGGAGAACGCGAGTGTGTGGAGAGCGCGAGAGAGACAGAGTGTGTGGAGAGCGCGAGAGAGAGAGTGTGTGGAGAGCGCGAGTGTGTGGAGAACGCGAGTGTGTGGAGAGCGCGAGAGAGACAGAGTGTGTGGAGAGCGCGAGTGTGTGGAGAACGCGAGAGAGACAGAGTGTGTGGAGAGCGCGAGTGTGTGGAGAGCGCGAGAGAGACAGAGTGTGTGGAGAGCGCGAGTGTGTGGAGAACGCGAGTGTGTGGAGAGCGCGAGAGAGACAGAGTGTGTGGAGAGCGCGAGTGTGTGGAGAGCGCGAGAGAGACAGAGTGTGTGGAGAGCGCGAGAGAGACAGAGTGTGTGGAGAGCGCGAGTGTGTGGAGAACGCGAGTGTGTGGAGAGCGCGAGTGTGTGGAGAACGCGAGTGTATGGAGAACGCGAGTGTGTGGAGAACGCGAGTGTGTGGAGAGCGCGAGAGAGACAGAGTGTGTGGAGAGCGCGAGTGTGTGGAGAACGCGAGTGTGTGGAGAACGCGAGTGTGTGGAGAGCGCGAGAGAGACAGAGTGTGTGGAGAGCGCGAGAGAGACAGAGTGTGTGGAGAGCGCGAGTGTATGGAGAACGCGAGTGTGTGGAGAACGCGAGTGTATGGAGAACGCGAGTGTGTGGAGAACGCGAGTGTGTGGAGAGCGCGAGAGAGACAGAGTGTGTGGAGAGCGCGAGTGTATGGAGAACGCGAGTGTGTGGAGAACGCGAGTGTGTGGAGAGCGCGAGAGAGACAGAGTGTGTGGAGAGCGCGAGTGTATGGAGAACGCGAGTGTGTGGAGAACGCGAGTGTGTGGAGAGCGCGAGAGAGACAGAGTGTGTGGAGAGCGCGAGAGAGAGAGTGTGTGGAGAGCGCGAGTGTGTGGAGAGCGCGAGAGAGACAGAGTGTGTGGAGAGCGCGAGTGTATGGAGAACGCGAGTGTGTGGAGAACGCGAGTGTATGGAGAACGCGAGTGTGTGGAGAACGCGAGTGTGTGGAGAGCGCGAGAGAGACAGAGTGTGTGGAGAGCGCGAGTGTATGGAGAACGCGAGTGTGTGGAGAACGCGAGTGTGTGGAGAGCGCGAGAGAGACAGAGTGTGTGGAGAGCGCGAGTGTATGGAGAACGCGAGTGTGTGGAGAACGCGAGTGTGTGGAGAGCGCGAGAGAGACAGAGTGTGTGGAGAGCGCGAGAGAGAGAGTGTGTGGAGAGCGCGAGTGTATGGAGAACGCGAGTGTGTGGAGAGCGCGAGAGAGACAGAGTGTGTGGAGAGCGCGAGTGTGTGGAGAGCGCGAGAGAGACAGAGTGTGTGGAGAACGCGAGTGTGTGGAGAGCGCGAGAGAGACAGAGTGTGTGGAGAGCGCGAGAGAGAGAGTGTGTGGAGAGCGCGAGAGACAGAGTGTGTGGAGAGCGCGAGAGACAGAGTGTGTGGAGAACGCGAGTGTGTGGAGAGCGCGAGAGAGACAGAGTGTGTGGAGAGCGCGAGAGAGAGAGTGTGTGGAGAGCGCGAGTGTGTGGAGAGCGCGAGAGAGACAGAGTGTGTGGAGAGCGCGAGTGTGTGGAGAGCGCGAGTGTGTGGAGAGCGCGAGTGTGTGGAGAGCGCGAGAGAGAGAGTGTGTGGAGAGCGCGAGAGAGACAGAGTGTGTGGAGAGCGCGAGAGAGACAGAGTGTGTGGAGAGCGCGAGTGTGTGGAGAACGCGAGTGTGTGGAGAGCGCGAGAGAGACAGAGTGTGTGGAGAGCGCGAGTGTGTGGAGAGCGCGAGAGAGACAGAGTGTGTGGAGAGCGCGAGTGTGTGGAGAGCGCGAGAGAGACAGAGTGTGTGGAGAGCGCGAGAGAGAGAGTGTGTGGAGAGCGCGAGAGAGAGAGTGTGTGGAGAGCGCGAGTGTATGGAGAACGCGAGTGTGTGGAGAGCGCGAGAGAGACAGAGTGTGTGGAGAGCGCGAGTGTGTGGAGAGCGCGAGAGAGACAGAGTGTGTGGAGAGCGCGAGTGTGTGGAGAGCGCGAGAGAGACAGAGTGTGTGGAGAGCGCGAGTGTGTGGAGAGCGCGAGTGTGTGGAGAGCGCGAGAGAGACAGAGTGTGTGGAGAGCGCGAGTGTGTGGAGAACGCGAGTGTGTGGAGAGCGCGAGAGAGACAGAGTGTGTGGAGAGCGCGAGTGTGTGGAGAGCGCGAGAGAGACAGAGTGTGTGGAGAGCGCGAGTGTGTGGAGAGCGCGAGAGAGACAGAGTGTGTGGAGAGCGCGAGAGAGACAGAGTGTGTGGAGAGCGCGAGTGTGTGGAGAGCGCGAGAGAGACAGAGTGTGTGGAGAGCGCGAGTGTGTGGAGAGCGCGAGAGAGACAGAGTGTGTGGAGAGCGCGAGAGAGAGAGTGTGTGGAGAGCGCGAGTGTATGGAGAACGCGAGTGTGTGGAGAGCGCGAGAGAGACAGAGTGTGTGGAGAGCGCGAGTGTGTGGAGAGCGCGAGAGAGACAGAGTGTGTGGAGAGCGCGAGTGTGTGGAGAACGCGAGTGTGTGGAGAACGCGAGTGTGTGGAGAGCGCGAGAGAGACAGAGTGTGTGGAGAGCGCGAGTGTGTGGAGAGCGCGAGAGAGACAGAGTGTGTGGAGAGCGCGAGTGTATGGAGAACGCGAGTGTGTGGAGAACGCGAGTGTGTGGAGAACGCGAGTGTGTGGAGAGCGCGAGAGAGACAGAGTGTGTGGAGAGCGCGAGTGTGTGGAGAGCGCGAGAGAGACAGAGTGTGTGGAGAGCGCGAGAGAGAGAGTGTGTGGAGAGCGCGAGTGTATGGAGAACGCGAGTGTGTGGAGAGCGCGAGAGAGACAGAGTGTGTGGAGAGCGCGAGTGTGTGGAGAGCGCGAGAGAGACAGAGTGTGTGGAGAACGCGAGTGTGTGGAGAGCGCGAGAGAGACAGAGTGTGTGGAGAGCGCGAGTGTGTGGAGAGCGCGAGAGAGACAGAGTGTGTGGAGAACGCGAGTGTGTGGAGAGCGCGAGAGAGACAGAGTGTGTGGAGAGCGCGAGAGAGAGAGTGTGTGGAGAGCGCGAGAGACAGAGTGTGTGGAGAGCGCGAGAGACAGAGTGTGTGGAGAACGCGAGTGTGTGGAGAGCGCGAGAGAGAGAGTGTGTGGAGAGCGCGAGTGTGTGGAGAGCGCGAGAGAGACAGAGTGTGTGGAGAGCGCGAGTGTGTGGAGAGCGCGAGTGTGTGGAGAGCGCGAGTGTGTGGAGAGCGCGAGAGAGAGAGTGTGTGGAGAGCGCGAGAGAGACAGAGTGTGTGGAGAGCGCGAGAGAGAGAGTGTGTGGAGAGCGCGAGAGAGAGAGTGTGTGGAGAGCGCGAGAGAGACAGAGTGTGTGGAGAGCGCGAGTGTGTGGAGAGCACGGGTGTGTGGAGAGAGCGAGTGTGTGGAGAGCGCGAGTGTGTGGAGAGCGCGAGTGTGTGGAGAGCACGGGTGTGTGGAGAGAGCGAGTGTGTGGAGAGCGCGAGTGTGTGGAGAGCGCGAGTGTGTGGAGAGCGCGAGTGAGAACTCACTCGATCTGTCACATTCAGTCATTTGAATAAATAAAAAACACTAAATAAGTGTCAATATTTTATTTTAATTATTTTTATTCTTTGTTATTGATAATTAAATGTCGTTTTACATCAGATTCCTCGACTGCCTGGATCTCACAGCATGTTGTCATGGCCTGCTTTGGTTAAGCGCCGATATTCGCTGATCTCCCGAATCAAAGACATTACACCAGATCCAATTTGGTACACCGCTGAAGTCAGGCCTATCAATTTAAACCCATTGGAGAACAATTCGACCAAGTGTAGTACAATCCGGGACGCTGTCAACAAGACTTCGATCAGCTTTGGAGAAGACGAGGGTTGAAACCACTGCTTTATCAAAGGCGGTCGTGTGGTGGTTGTAGTGCCAAGTAATGGCATATTGATCTCAGTGTTGTCTCCGGATAGCCGCGGGGAGATCGCTGGATCAGCTTGCGAGCCGTGCGGCGAGTGTCGGAGTGAGTCAACTGTCGAAGTGAGTCGAGTGTCGGAGTGAGTCGTCAGCTGCGGCAGTTGCGCTGAATCGGTTTTGTCCGGTGCGATGGTTTCTTCCATGGTGAAGAGGTTTCTTCTTGAGGTCTCAGAGAGTGTCGGAGTGAGTCGTCAGCTCCGGTAGTCGCCCTTTAATCTGTTTTGTCCGGTGGGTGCGACGGTTTCTTCGATAGTGAGAAGGTCCTCTTGAGGTCTCGGAGAGTGTCGGCGAAGAGTTGGAGATCGTCGCTGAAGGCGAGCGATCTGATGTCCAATGGCAGAATTCCCGGTTATATAGAGAGCTGGCCCCTCCCACTTGGGCCGGCTTTCCGCTTTGTTTGAAATGAAACTTTGCAAAGGTTCGACCTACCTCCTCGCTGCGGGACGTCCGCTAGTATAAGGCGCCGGACTGGACAAAAGAGAAGCGAAAGCCGTGAGCGGGACAGGGTGTGTCCGAGAGCGCGAGAGCGAGTCTCGGACACATTCCATTATCTCTGGCGCTCTCGCCACGCTCGGTCTCTCTCGCGTTCTCGGACACACTCGGTCTCTCTCGCATCCGCGGACACACTCAGTCTCTCTCGCGCTCTCGGACATACTCGGTCTCTCTCGTGTCCGCGGACACACTCGGTCTCTCTCGCGCTCTCGCCAAACTCAGTCTCTCTCGCGCTCTCGGACACACTCGGTCTCTCTCGCGCTCTCTCCAAACTCAGTCTCTCTCGCGCTCTCGGACACACTCGGTCTCTCTCGCGCTCTCGCCAAACTCAGTCTCTCTCGCGCTCTCGGACACACTCGGTCTCTCTCGCGCTCTCGCCAAACTCAGTCTCTCTCGCGCTCTCGGACATACTCGGTCTCTCTCGCGTCCGCGGACACACTCGGTCTCTCTCTCATGCTCTTGATATACTCGGTCTCTCTCGCGCTCTCGGATATACTCGGTCTCTCTCGCGCTCTCGGATATACTCGGTCTCTCTCGTGTTCTCGGACACACTCGGATCTCTCTCGTGCTCTTGGATACACTCGGTCTCTCTCGCGCTCTCGGATATACTCGGTCTCTCTCGGACACACTCGGTCTCTCTCGTGTTCTCGGACACACTCGGTTCTCTCTCGTGCTCTTGGATATACTCGGTCTCTCTCGCGCTCTCGGATATACTCGGTAGCACCTCACTGCAGTATACGAGATCCAGGGGGCGGAATTGGACCCAGATCCAGGGGGAGGAGCCTGAACTCCTGCCACTGCATTGTGATTGGTCGACAGATTCCCAGCGCGTCATACTTTTACTCGTGTTGTTCATATTCATAACAAGACTAGGTGTATCCTGGAAAATGTGCTACTCACGCTATTTTTCTCCACACACTTACTTTATTTGGAATAATGCCAATAAATCATTATTTTTAAGAAATTGGTTTAACATGGTTATTAATCACCTTGTGAATATGTTTGATGGAAATCTTTTAACATAGGCTAGCTTAGAAACTTTTACGTAGGAGTCTTGGAAAAGACTATTTTGAAGACTATAATTGGTTGGTTGTCCAAGAAGGAAAAAGAGCCATTTCAAGTATAGAGTTGTTAATATTTAACAATAAATAATGTTAATATTTATGATACTTTTGCACCTTTAGATTCAGTATTGTTACTAAAACAGATTACTGCCTGGCATATATTGGTATCATATTTGGCCTCCAAAGCGCCACCATCTGGCCGTTTTCAGAAGAGCAACTGGCATGTGTTTCTTACACGCATATTTCACAGTTACTCGTATATTTATTTACGAAAGTTTGTTAAAACTATTGAACTTTCATGCATGAGGTCTGGTGTGTTGCTGGAGCTCATGGTTCTAGAAACATCTGTGTTTGATTCCCTACAAAGGTGAAACCCAAACTTAAAAAGTTTAGGGTGCATATTGTGGATTAATATTTTGTGATTTCTATGCTTTACAACAAGGATGTGTACATTACCAGTTGTTTATTTAACGCATAGTACATTTCAAAAGATGTAAACAACACTGGTCCAGAAGCACTTCCTGTTTCAGTTTTTTTAACACTGTATAAAAGCTGGGATAAAATACAACCAACAGAACATTTAAAATTGAATCAAAAAGTTAAACAAGCATCTTTAAGATGTTTCCTTTACATGTGAAATAAAGAAAACAGTTACAAAAGTGCTTCTGGACCAGTGTTGTTTACATCTTGTGAAATGGTCTATAATGAACAAATTCATGATCAATGAATGAATATATTTTAAAGAATTAGTTTTTGGTTAATGTTAATTTCTAAATTAGCTTTCTATTTTTTATTAACTACATTTATCTTGACATACTGTACAAATTAGAAATGAGAATTTCTAACCTCTGTTTAGTATATTTTTGTGACTTATTTCTGCTAAATCAGAGCTCCCAGTGAATGAATGGACTGATAAAATGTAGAGCTGAAAGACATGTATACTGTAAAAGCATCTAATATTTAACAAACATTGACAATGTTGCTGTTTTATTGCTTTCTAGAAGGTGTTTTCATCGGTAATCTCACATAATATACAGTAAATGAATGACTTGGTATCTTCAAGTCACTGTCAGTGAACAACCCCTTGAAAACACAGATATTGACTGTACATTTGAAGCTTTTTTTACACTAAAATAAATAAAAACACTTGCTCCGCTTCATTTGACATCTGGGATCATCACATGCACAGTAAAGAAGCTTTACAAATGTGTACAAGCAATTACTGTAGACATTTATTAAATATCACAGACAATAGATAATCCAATAGGAATGAGAATATAAAGAGAGGAGAGAGAATTAATGCGAGCGTACAAAGATTAGCCACTTACTGCACAATCGACTGATCAATACACGCAGTGATCGCTCGGGTCATGTGCCCCTAAAATCAGAAATATTAATGCACAAATTCAGAGCCGCAAAGAAATCAAGATTCACAGGATCGCAAACATTTGAACTATAAATATAATCAATCAATATAATGTGCAAATCTAAAAACCTCTAAAATTGTACATTTGTCTCTATAGTTCAGACCATCTTCCATAAAAACATCTGCTGTTTAATAACCACATGATTCGTCTGGAAAATACTAAAGGCCGTAAACAAAATCACATCAAATAAAACTAAAAATGGCACAATTTCCTTAAAAATCAAGTATAATTTAAATCATCATGCAGCAGAGAGTTCATCGAGTGAAGAAGTGCTGATATACGTGTGTATCAATCCATGCAAACTCATCTCACACACACACACACCAGACTGGGACAGAAGTGTGATAGCATCACACACACACACACACACACACTCTCTCTCTATCTCTCTCTCTCTCTCTCTCTTTTCTGGCCTTTAGTAGGGATCTGCGCAGCGCAAAAAAATGACCTAGAAATAGCTTAAAAACTAACACTGTCAATGTCAATACCTGCTCTCTCCTCATCACCCTTACTTTTCGGTCTCCCCATCTTACCCTGTCTTAGATCTATCACTCATAGCTTAATTTTCATCTGCATTAAAAAACTCATCAACACGAATACAGTCGACGATGCTTTCGGTGGTGGCAGAAATGAAAGAGGAAAAAGAAGAGATCAATAAAAAGAAGAGGGCAGGGCCAGCAATGATCGGATGAATTAAACAAAAGTTGTGTTGTGCTTGTGTTGACACAGGCAGGAGTGTGTGTTTACTGATGGATTTTGCATATGAAAATAAACAGACCTGTATTACAGGTTCTCATAATGAGACACACCTTTTATTAAGAGTGTCGTGGCTTTTTGTGCTCGTCACGACTGAAGTGTGTTTTGTAACAGGATTGTATCAGTAATGTCATATTTTGTTGCATATAGTGGACTGAATCTTACTGAGGACAGTGAAAAGGGAGAGTAAATGAGGGACTGAAAAGGATGATGGGATACATGAGGGTGGTCTGAGCTGGTTTTAGTGCTTTTCTAATATAATGAGATATTGGCGAGTCAAACTCGTGCTGGCAGAAACTTTATCTGGACCCGAGAGAGAACCGATGATCTCTTCAACAGCGGCTCCAGAAGATGCTCAATGTCAGTTAAGAAACTGCAGACTGACTGAATGTATCGGTAGGTCTCAATACGAGATGTCACTGTGAGGGAATGAAATTTTGCAGTGAAATGCAGTTTCTTTTCCCCTTTTCCGTTCATATCAATGAAATCGATCAGCATGAGGCAAACCAGACGCTGACTGTCCAAACGTGTTCTGTGTTACAGCAGCAGGACTGAATCAGCCGGCATTAGAAGGAGTTTTACAACCCAAAGTTCATCCAAAAGCTCAATCTCAGCGGCCCAAGAACTGACCAATCACATTCCTCATAATCCTCGCTCTTGAAGATGATAGATGAAACATGAAGATGCAAACTGAAGGATCTTCTCTCCTCTGTTGAACTTAAGAGATACTGCAGTTTGTCCAAACAGCTGTAGTTTTTTAATGCCAGTTTCCATATAGACATACAGACGACCGCTGTTAGACCGAACCAGAGCCTGTCACATTGCAACAAAAAAACTAATTATTTTATTTTTTATTTATCAAATTATGTGGTTGTTGGATGAAACAACCTCTGCATGTCCGGGCCTCGAAAGAGGAAATCCTGGTGCTTCTCTGAGGATAAGCAATGTGTGGGCAAGCAAGTCGAACACTCCTGAGCCAATTTGGTACGCAGCTGAAATCAAGAGTTTCCAGCCAAATCCAGATGAGAACAATTCAACCAAGTCAGATATACCTAGTCGCAAGCTGTCAAAAGTAGTTGTGTGCCGTGCCATAGCTTTGGAGAAGACAGAGCTGTCGGGTTTACAATGGTGGTGTCGTCATCAAGTTGTTGAGCTTCTGCTTTGTTCCAGTGTTTAAATATATTCAACACCTCAACCAAAGATCTTACACCTGATCCAATTCGACACACAGCTGAAATCACCAGCTAAGACCTGAAGAGAACAACTGAATCAAGTTCAGTACACATAAATAAATAAACCTGAAACAATGTATATAGCTAAAGCTAAATCACAAGCGAACTACAGCTGTCTCTTTGAAAAAGACAAAGCTTGCCGGGTTACTGTGGTGGTTGTTTCAGGTAATGGCATAGTGATCACAGCGGATTCAGGTGGAGCACAAAACATGTTGAAGAAGAGAGAATTCGCCTGGCTTTCTCAGGTGGGAGTATCGCGGTCTGTCAGTGCCGTTCGGGCAGAAGCGCTCTCCATTCCCATTCCTAGGGGGAGAGCATCTCGATCGGCCGGTGTCGTTCTGGGAATGTCCAAACTCCTCTTTTCACATGACGTGAACCTTCTCTGGCCGGGCAGACGGGACGTGAACAGTCTCTGATATGGAAGATAGCGGGAAGACACAAGCCTTACCTCTGAATAATCTCAAGTCTACAGCTTCCTGTTCTTACAAGTTGTTTGGATGTTGTCACATGAAACATGAAATTAAGAGTAATTTCTAAAACATATCTATGTAGAAGAACATTCATGCTATGCTGGCATACTTAAAACTTATGTCAATTCACTGAATTCATACTGATCAGTAGTACTCAGTAGTAATTCATAGTGATGGAAGAACTTGATTACAGTGCAATTTTTCTCCACTTCTACATTCATACGAATGAAATGTTGCAGAGCATGAGCCAATCTATATCAAACATTGACTGCCATCCAAAACAGTGAATGTGTTTTGGTGTCAGAACAACACGAACTGCTATTATAAGGGTTTTTCTAGAGCGAAAAGGATTCAACGGCTCAATCTCAATTACCCAAGAATATTCAGGCAATGGAACTGGAAAATCTAATCTTTATCAAACAGATAACAAAAGGTAAACAAGCAATATATTTCCCTTTATAAAACGATCCTCATTGGTAGTAAACAAGATATTATAAATAGTATTCTTTTATCTGGCTATTGTGCATAATGGAGCAGATTGATAGAGGACTTGTAGGGCTGATAAACAGAAATAAAATAATAGTATAAAAATAATAAAATAAAATCTAAGCTAACCAGGAACAAGTGAACATAAAGGGTGAAAAACGATGTGAGTGCCAGATAAACTAAACTTAAATAAATGTAATTTACTTAAACCAAATGAAGAAACAAGGGGACGGGACAAGATCTGACATGACAGCTCTCCTGACTTGTTTCTTGCCAATGAAAATCTGACACTTGTATGAAGACACGCCCCATTTCTAGAAGTTATTATATTGACTCGTGACTAAGATTCATTTGATGAACGTTGAGATAGAGAAGACAGCCACTCCGATCAACTGCTTTCTTATTGTGAAGAAGCCAAAGGTCAAATTTGCGATTATTACATTTTTGTGGAATCCTACATTATTAGTGCGTTGCCTGATTTCGCTGTGGTAAATATGTCACTTGCCAGCGTTACACCCGTGTCGGACACCTCAGTAAACCGACCGGCTTCGACCTTTTCAAGACTCCAGCAATGGTTTGCCCTTGGGACGGGTATGGTAATGCATATTTTCAATACTTTGAAGCTTACATTGTCTATATACAAGCTTTGTTTAGCTATTTTTAACTTGGTTAACATCTTCTTTACTGAGTTAAACTGGTTTAAACTAGCTTCAGCTGTTTTTGAAATAATTTCAGCTGGAAGCCACTTTGTTAAGTTATTTAAAATATATATTTATCAACCATTTAGAAGATACATTTCTCAACCAATCAGTGGCTCAGTAACACAGGGATACAATTCTATAATAACAGTTTAGCATGATGCTGGAATGGAACAACGACGATCATCAAAAATCATTATTGATGGCAAGCAAAGCTCTTGTTCTGGAAGAAATACGTACTGAGAAAACTATCATCAAATATTATCAAAGCTCTTGTTCTGGAAGAAATACGTACTGAGAAGACAAAGTGCTGAGAAAAACATATTAAAAAATCATGATCGACGGCAAGCAAAGCTTGGTCTACTTCGACCGAGGGGGCCCATTCCTCCCTGGAGAATGAGTCCCCCCACTCCCAGAAAAATGTGGCTGTAAATTTTGTAATATATGTAATTATGAAATAAATTTTCAAATACCATTCTTTGTTGTGTGTTTTTATTTACTCAAATGATTGTGTGACACTTTTCTTGTGCGTCCTGTTGACACTGATCGTTGACGTATCTATGACGCATCACAGATAGGACACACATTTTTAAACAGGCATCAGAAATGACAGCCTTTTAAACAATTTTCAATATGTCTGAAGAAAGAGGAGAGAAGATCATTTCTGACAGCTGGGGTTCAACAAAAGAACAGAGAGAGCAAAGTTCCAAACAAAACTCAATCCCTTCAACAGGTCCGTTAGCAGAGGGAACATGCAATGGTCAATTCAAGAAAATAATTGAATAATTTATGTTCATATATGGGGATGCTCACTTCTGATTGGAATTCGCCCTCTTTGATATTCTGGTTCATCTAACAGGTGTCAGATTTTCATTGGCCAGAAGACATCTAATGAAAAGTCATCAATGACATCACGTGATATCACGTCAAGCCAGAAGATGGGAAAGTTCTAGTAGGGGAACTCCGACAACACAATTATTTTCATTGAAGAAGAACATTGACAGGAAACATGTTTCACTCTATTCTTTGTTATTTTTATCAAGGATGCAAAATATGTTTTATACACTGCCTTGTATTTGATTTGAACCTTTTATACAAAAAACGTCAAACAAAAAATGAAAGTGCTCAGTATAAATACAAAATCAAACAAGATGTTGAAAAACCAAAACCAGAGATAAGTATTACTGTTTGTCTGCATGTTAATTATTGAATTATTTACTGTTCACCTGGAAAAGCCAGTGTTTGACAGTTCAAGCCCTGTGCCGATTTCATGACAAACTCTCTATTATAAATTTTGATTTACAGTTTTTCAGAAGGACACCCTAAAAAAAAACATAATACTCTACAATAAGGTCAAACTAATTAACATTAATACAATAACTTAAGCATTAAATAACAACAACAATATATTTGTTACAGTATTTTAATCTTTGTTAATGTTAACTAAAAAATACAACTGTACTTAATCAGTTCATGGTGGCTCAGTTTCATATATTAGCAGATAATGTTTGATTTTTGAATAATAGTAAATATTCAAATTTACTTAGATTAATAAATGTATTTTTATTGTTAGTTCATGTTAACTGTTGTTGTAGTACGGACTGTATTCCGTGTAACACGGGGTTGGGCTTCCGTTGTTGTTGTCTGAGAGTTCAGTTCAATAAAGCAAGTTGTACGCAACTATATTGGTGTTAACCGTCCATTCTATTTATAATATAGACTAGAATGAAACATTAACTAATATTGTTAACTTATGAAACCTTACTGTAAAGTAAAAAAAAATCTTTTCCTATGAAATATCCTACATGATGTTGCCCATTTGTTTATTATTGATCTTATATTATATAAATCTATAGACCTCTGATCAAGATATTAATGTGGTTTAACAAAAGAACAGGGAAGAGGAAAAGGGCAGGATCTGTTATCATATGTTTAAAACAATAATATCTTAGTAAAAACTTAAAGTAGGCCTAATATTGACAAACTAGCAATACACATGAAAAATCATGAAAGATTGGTAGACATCTCAGTTTGTTTTCACGTCAAGAGACCAATTCAATTTTATGAGAAAAAAGGTCTGAAAATGTTTTAAATATAAAGAAAAATATTATAGATTCTTCATTTGTGATTTGGCTGCAAGCTATAATGCAAATGTGCTCTTTTTATGCATTTTTTTTAGAGGTTGAATTCAAATACTGCCAAACCACCCATACTACTTTTGATGTCTACTTCATAAGTAGTATGAACATTAAGGAATTACATGGTTCAGATCACTCAAAACATATAGGCTATGAAAACGGAGGACCTTATATGATCAGTAAGGAAGCTTTAATCTGAAATGCTTGCTTCATTCTCGTCAAAAATGTAAAAAGTGGAATCTTGGTGGTAATTCTGCTGTTTATGTAAATTTTGTTTATAGTTTTATGAGAAATCAGCAATTACCCGTCCTTGTCATCAATGGGAAATGTCTACCTCTACATGTTAAAGGGGTGTTCGGCAACTCTTGCCATTTCTTCGCTGATTTTCACTTTTGGTGTCGCATGTTTTCTCAGCGAGCTTCCCCAACTGCTGTGAGGTGTATATTTCACAACGCTGTCACTTGCGACCCCTCCTGCCCCTTTCTGCTCATGTTTATTTGTTATTATCGGAGCCGGCCAACTTTATCGTGTGGAGCTATGTCTACCGAGGTGGGTTATACATCATACACATTGAGGACGGCATGCGTAATTATGTCGAATTGCCGTAGAGCAGTTTGTGTTTCTCGCTTGTTCTCGCTTCTCACGATACTTTCTATTTCCAATTTACCGGGACCCTAGTTCCCATGTTGCAAGGTTGGTTTTCCGACTAGGAACGTTGGGGGAGACGAGAAGGACAAAAATTCTGACCAGAACAGGTTATTAAACCATCCAAATGATTTCTAAACGGTTTTGTTAAGTTGAAATAGTTGCCAAGTGCCCCTTTAAATAAACTGAGAAAAAGAGACAGATGACTGAATGAGTTGTAATGAACCCACCATTCTGGATATCAACAGCAAATTCAGCCAAAAATTACATTTAAATCTTATTTTGGATCCACAGAATAAATCACACCAGACTGGAATAAAATGGGTTAACCCATTTTTGGGTTAAGTATCCCTATAAGGCAGCATTACTCTTCTTTTCTACAATAAGAAAGTATACTAGACAAGAGGACACCGATCTAATAAAGTCAAGACATTTACATTACATTTAGCTGACGCTTTTATCCAAAGCGACTTAATTGCTATATACGTCAGAGGTCGCACGCCTCTACACATTGGTGTCTCACAGTGGATTCGAACCCGAGTCTCTCACACCAAAGGCATGCGTCTTATCCAATGGCGCAATACCCTGAGTTATGATGTACAGAGCGCTAATAAACAGAAAACATGTACACATTCTCAGCTATTCATTGGATTTACCCTCAAGCGTGGCTGCAGTGGCCTGACCCTCCACTTTCTGACCCTGACCTCAGCTGCTGCTCTCCAGAACTTCTCTTCCTCTTCTGTCTCTCTATCAATTCCTTCCCTCACTAACAGGGTGATGATATACATACATTACACATAAAAGAGATTTGACCTTGAATTTTCCTGTTTCATATCAAACAAATAGACAAAAAAAAGTGTAAAAAAAAAAAAAAAAAGACATTTTATAAAGATTTCTGGTTTTGGTGTTGCTTTTACTTCTTTGTTTCATTTGTTCTATTTTGGTGATTTAAAATTATAACTCCTTCCAGCCGCACATTACAAAATAGGGCTGGGTATTGAGACAAATTTCACAATTCGATTCGATTTCGATTCACAAGCTTGCAATTCGATTCGATTCAATATCGATTATTTTGGATATCAGTTACAATAAATGCCAATTTTTCTCAAGGAAATCAAATCTCTTAAATGCTGTAAACTATGGTCTATATATATAGTCTAGTTGTAGCCTATAGACTTCATTAGCCTAATATGAAGGTAATAATTAACTGTTTTGTAGCTATACAAACACTTAAAATACACTTTTATTTATTTTTATAATAAGATTATATGAAATATAAACATTTAAATGGTGGCTGTCATAAAAACTTGCCAGATTTATTCAAATATGCATTAACTATTGAAGAGTGTGGACTAACGAGTTTATGTGCGTTTTCTGAGGTAAATATGACGATACATGACATTGATTACAAGCTGTTTAATTGACGTCTTTCCACGGTTGAAACGCAGATTGAGCGAATCAATGTGACATGATACGGATTTAGATAAGTTATACTCGATCTTTTAACACAATTTCAGATGCTCATTCATGTTTATTTGGCGCTGTGACCGGTATTATTAACCCGGAAGAGAGATCAGCGCTGCTGCTTCTCTGGAGCTGCGTCAGAGCGATCTCACGCCACAGCGCCAAAACGGCAAAACGCTATTTATGTTTTTGAATTTCTAAAGAAAATGGACATAATTTGAAAATTGAGACTTTGCTTCATATCAATAGTAACAAAGGACAAAGATTATTGCAATTTGTTGGATGCGCGCAGCCGCGATACAATTCATTCAAATGAAACAACAGGATGACTAATCGATTCTTGAGATTTAAGAATCGATATCGGTTCGTAAAAATGAGAATCGATTAATATCGAGAAATCGATATTTATTACCCAGCCCTATTACCAAACTAAGTTCTAAAATTAAATGTAGAATTGGTTTTCTATTCCGCAACAGGGCTTCTTTCACTTATGGTGCCAAACTTGCTTTGGCAAAAATGACTATAATTCCGATGTTTGACTTTGGCGATGTCATCTACAGAACTGCATCAGACTCCTTGTTGAAAAAACTGGACGTTGTCTATCACAGCGTCATATGCTTTGTTACAAATGCCCCTTACAGCACCCACTGCCAGCTCTATGCATTAGTTGGCTGGAAGTCATTGACTACTCTGCGTTTAACTCATTGGTACCAACTTATTTATAAGTCTCTGCTTGGCAAAGTCCCGTCGTACTTAAGTTGTTTAGTTTCAATTGCACTACCATCTCGTAGTCTTCGGTCTAATAGGTATATTGCCTTAGTCACCCCGAAAGTCCGCACAGCATTTGGCCAAAAATCCTTCCAGTTTCTGGAATCAATTACAAAAAACCCTAAAACTTGAAGCACTTATATCACCTGTTGCCTTTAAACAACTTCTCTCGGAACACATGACTGATATATGTACCTGTTAATTGTTTTTAGCCTTTTCTTCTTTTGTCTGCATGGTAAATTGGACCTCTTTCAGCTGCACTATTAGAGTTGATTTTATTTATTTATACCTTTTTATCATAAAAACATTTGAGTGTTTTAATTTTTAGAGTTATATGTACCTTTTCTTGACCCTGTATTGTCTTATTGTGTTTTTTTTTTTTAGTCTGTCTTTTGTGCCCTGTGTATTTATTGTGTAACTTTATTGTTGTCTTGCACTTTTATCACCTTATCTTGCCCAGGTCGCCGTTGTAAATGAGAATTTGTTCTCAATCGGCCTACCTGGTAAAATAAAGGTTAAATAAAAAAAATAAAAAAAATGATTATCTTTTTTGTGATGAATGCCATTTTACCGTATGACAAGCGAGGCACAGACCAGATGTCATCCTTAAATCATATCCAGGTCTTTGAGTTTTGGAGCACGTCCACACACCATTTCGAATAAGAGCACTCCCAGAGACCACACAGTAGCTGGGTTAGGGTGGTACTTGCCCAATGTTTTGAATTCAGGTGGACGGTATAAATTTGTGCCTAGAAAGAGATTTGTCTGATGGTTAAGCTTGAAATCCCATAGCATGTTTTCTCTAGGTGATGATACAAGGGCCAACTTTTTGAGCGATGTTATTGGGAAATGTTGCCACCAATAGGCGACCAGGTGAGATTCAGGGCCCACGACTGATCTAAAGTCTTCAGATAGAAATTTGTTGCCCATTCTCAATGAGAAAGCAACATCGCTCAGCAACACTGCTCAAAAAAGTTGCGCCCCACCTTCTGTATCCATTAGAGTACATTAATAATTTAGTTGTTTTTATTCACAATTATGGAGTGTTAAAAGTGAGATCAATCCATGGCCAAACCAGGCGTGAGGCGATATATTTGGTGAGAACATATATATAAAAAAAATAGGGCTCTCAAACGATTAATCGCGATCGATCGCATTCGCATTCAAAATAAAAGTTTGTGTTTACATAATATATGTGGGTGCACTGTGTATAATTATTTAGTATACACACACATGCATGTATATTTAAGAAAAAATTAATATTTATATATATATATAATATTTATAATATTCAGAATGGCTCAGAATGTCGTCTGTTAAAAGATTAATGACATGAAGTTGACATGAAATGTCAAGCATGGACAGCAGTGAGAGTAATATTTGAGATATGGCAGAAAACTCACTCTCAGTTGCTGAACTGTGGTGGACTGGAGCTGGAGGGGTTTGAACCTGCGGATCTACAGGAGGAACGACTTCAAGACCACTGGATAGATGTTCAATAAGACCATGATCCTCTACTGTTGGAGCACAGGCACTGTCTGGAAGAGAATTTTGATCTAAAGCAGGTTCTGTGTGAAGAAAATGATAATTACAGACTGCATACCCAACTGTACATTGTAGTTTTTTTTGTTTTGTTTTTTACAAATGTTTAAGACATGTCTTGGGACATATAAATAAAAAAAAACTTAAAGGGTTAGTTCACCCAAAAATGAAAATTAAGTCATTAATTACTCACCCCCATGCTGTACCAACCCCGTAAGACCTTCGTTCGTCTTCGGAACACAAATGAAGATATTTTTGATTAAATTTGAGAGCTGTATAACTACCACATTGGCTCCTAAGGGAATGACACTTGACGGCCCAGAAAGTCAATGAAGAAAATGTTTAAATATGTAAAAATATGTGAAAATGTTGAAATATTCCATGTGACTACAGTGGCTCAACTATAAGTTTATCAAGCGACGAGAATTCTTTTTGTGCGAAAAAACAAACAAAAATAACGACTTTATTCGACTATTCATTTTCTTCCTTGTTGGCCTGAAACGAGACTTCCATAGATTTCCACGACGCATGCGCGAGAACTGCGATCTCCTTCAACTACTTCAGTTCAGTTCTCGCGCATGCGTCGTGGAAATCTATGGAAGTCTCGTTTCAGGTCAACAAGGTTTAATTTTGATGTAATGCGTGGTGGTGCAGATGGATTTGTAATGGTCATTTGATTTACCCTCAGCACTTCTCTCATTTATCGGTGCAGTCAGGTCTGACTCTGAGCTGCCGCAGTCACGATGATGAAGAGACGGAAGCTGCCCAAAACTGTCCGTCCTCGTCCTCTTTCTCAACGGCATCTCATTTTCAGCCGCGTCGGTGCTGGATGTTGAGGGTGTGGCGTCTCTCATGGGCGTCGCACACCTCAGCGGGGGACTTTCTCTTCAGTGACATGATATCAGTTGTCCACTTGGGTAACTATCAAATAAACTGCAGAATAATCACTGAGAAGACTGACTGACTCCCAGTGAATGAATAGACTGATAAAATGTAGAGCTGAAAGACATGTATTACTGTAAAAGCATCTAATATTTAACAAACATTGACAATGTTGCTGTTTTATTGGATTCTAGAAGGTGTTTTCATCGGTAATCTCACATCATCATACTACAGTAAATGAATGACTTGGTATCTTCAAGTCACTGTCAGTGAACAACCCCTTGAAAACACAGATATTGACTGTACATTTGAAGCTTTTTTTACACTGAAATAAATAAAAACACTTGCTCCGCTTCATTTGACATCTGGGATCATCACATGCACAGTAAAGAAGCTTTACAAATGCGTACAAGCAATTACTGTAGACATTTATTAAATATCACAGACAATAGATCATCCAATAGGAATGAGAATATAAAGAGAGGAGAGAGAATTAATGCGAGCGTACAAAGATTAGCCACTTACTGCACAATCGACTGATCAATACACACTCACACACTGCGAAACAAGCAGTGATCGCTCAGGTCATGGGACCCTAAAATCAGAAATATTAATACACAAATTCAGAGCCACAAAGAAATCAAGATTCACAGGATGGCAAACATTTCAACTATAAATATAATCAATCAATATAATGTGCAAATCTAAAAACCTCTAAAATTGTACATTTGTCTCTATAGTTCAGAGTTCAGACCATCCACTTCCATAAAAACATCTGCTGTTTAATAACCACAT
>NW_024121220.1:362736-434365 GCF_016745375.1 Pimephales promelas | reverse complement strand
GGGCGAAAAATTAAGTATCCCCAATCTTCTCAAAACTCTGGATTCTGATAGAGGGCCATGAGACTTAGACCTGAGTGCAACAATGGAGGCTCTAGACCCTTCCAGAGCTGAGATATCGAAACTAAAAATTTCGACCCGAAAAAAAACGACAGTGTTACCCCTTACGGTTTTTTTTGGGGGAAAATTAAGTATCCCCAAACTTCTCAAAACTCTGGATTCTGATAGAGGGCCGTGAGCCTTAGACCTGAGTGCAAAAATGGAGGCTCTAGACCCTTCCAGAGCTGAGATATCGAAATTAAAAATTTCGAACAGAAAAAAAAACGACAGTGTTACCCCTTACGTTTTTTTTTTTTGGGCGAAAAATTAAGTATCCCCAAACTTTCTCAAAACTCTGGATTTCTGATAGAGGGCCATGAGACATAGACCTGAGTGCAACAATGGAGGCTCTAGACCCTTCCAGAGCTGAGATATCGAAATTCAAAAATTTCGACCAGAAAAAAAAACGACAGTGTTACCCCTTACGTTTTTTTTTTCTGGGCGAAAAATGAAGTTCTCCAATCTTCTCAAAACTCTGGATTCTGATAGAGGGCCATGAGACTTAAACCTGAGTGCAAAAATGGAGGCTCTAGACCCTTCCAGAGCTGAGATATCGAAATCAAAAATTTCGACCAGAAAAAAAAACGACAGTTGTTACCCCTTTACGTTTTTTTTTTTTTGGGCGAAAAATTAAGTATCCCCAATCTTCTCAAAACTCTGGATTCTGATAGAGGGCCATGAGACATAGACCTGAGTGCAACAATGGAGGCTCTAGACCCTTCCAGAGCTGAGATGTCGAAACTCAAAATTTCGACCCGAAAAAAAAATGACAGTGTTACCCCTTACGTTTTTTTTTTTTTGGGCGAAAAATTAAGTATCCCCAATCTTTTCTCAAAACTCTGGATTCTGATAGAGGGCCATGAGACTTAGACCTGAGTGCAACAATGGAGGCTCTAGACCCTTCCAGAGCTGAGATATCAAAAATCTAAATTTCGACCCGTAAAAAAAAATGACAGTGTGACCCCTTACGGTTTTTTTTTGGGGGCAAAAAATTAAGAATCCCCAATCTTCTCAAAACTCTGGATTCTGATAGAGGGCCATGAGACATAGACCTGAGTGCAACAATGGAGGCTCTAGACCCTTCCAGAGCTGAGATATCGAAACTCAAAATTTCGACCCGAAAAAAAAAAACGACAGTGTTACCCCTTACGGTTTTTTTTTGGGCGAAAAATTAAGTATCCCCAAACTTCTCAAAACTCTGGATTCTGATAGAGGGCCGTGAGCCTTAGACCTGAGTGCAAAAATGGAGGCTCTAGACCCTTCCAGAGCTGAGATATCGAAATTAGGAAGTACTATGATGTTCTGACTCCTGTTGTCTACGGCATCTGGCAGCTTCTCCTGGATAGGAATTCGGTCAGCTCACTGAAATGCGAGAACAGGCCCATGACGCGCTTTACGTCAATAACAGGACAAATACATACAAAGAGCCATAACTACTTGTATAGGTAGTTTATTTAAGTTCAAACCTATTTGACAACATATTACCACAAAAATAAGTAAATCAACAGACCACAGAGCAGACCTCGCTCGCTCGCTCGCACTCACTCTTTTTCTCTCGTGTTCCCTCATCACTCTCTGCATAACGGTTTAAACAAACAACGACAATAAATAAATGTTGTGTGCTGATCAAGAGTTTTGTGCAAGCAATTTAAGGTCGCGACGCTTGTCCCATAACGTTAGCTGGCTTCATTCGGTGATTGAAATAAATATTATTAACATTAATTCAAGTTTTGCAGTATAGAGAAACGATATTGAACGCTCCGAGCGAGCTTGTAACTTTTTCTTGGCATGAAACAGTAAATAACCAAACCAGTGAAAGCCTGCAGTGCATGAAACTGTTGTAACTAACTTAATCAAACCTATCATGCAATAACTAAGTTATACCCAGTCTATGGTTATACCAGGCAACAGCGCGCCGCGCCCAGTCGGAAAGCAGACAGCCGCGCTACCGCGGGGGTGTTTTTCCCCATTCGAATATTCATTTTCAGTTTTTAAAACTTTTTGAATATATATTCGAATTTAGAATATTCTTTGACAGCCCTAAATGAGATTCGAGCTAGCTAGCCAATCCATCCAAACAGTGAAAGAACCATATTGACGTTAACGTTACTTCAGGCAGATTAAAATAGCATCAATTTGTGAAGAACAAGGTTGCAAATGTTAGCAATTACCAGTAACGTTACGTACCCGATTTCAATGGACTGATGGAAGAATAAATTTTATCTAATCAAAGCAGACGAAACCGTCACCATCCACTCAGATAACGAGAACTAATAACGTTTTATTTACGCTATAAAAATACATGTGTAACGGTAACAGTAAATTACATAACGTGAAGATAACTTACCTTCGTCCCAGAATTGCTTCTTTTCCATCTTCTTGAATGACGGCTTACTCCCAGAATGTACGTTTAGAACTAACCGCCTAAAAATTCAAAATTCAGACCGCGAAGATCCCATGATGCAACGCGGTGGCTGTAAAACCATTGTAAAACTCTGTGAATACAGTGAAATTACAATAATAATACAGGACTGTCCATTAATTTCCCATGGTGCATTGCCTTTTATAGGTAAAACGCAAATACAATACATTGTTGTAAAATTTCCTGTAAAAATTACATCAATTGCTAACAGTGTGGTATTATTAAGCCGGAAGAGAGATCAGCGCTGCTGTTTCTCCTGAGCTGCGCCAGAGCGATCTCACGCCACAGCGCCAAAACGTTATTTATGTTTTTGAATTTCTAAAAAAAAAATGGACGTAATTTGAAAATTGAGACTTTGTTTCATATCAATAGTAACAAAGGACAAATATTATTGCGATTTTTTGGATGTGCGCAGCCGCGATACAATGTCCCATTCATTCCAATGAATCAGGATGACTAATCGATTCTTGAGATTTAAGAATCGATATCGGTTCGTAAAAATGAGAATCGGTTAATATCGAGAAATCGATATTTATTACCCAGCCCTAATATCTATACTTTCAAATCCCTCTCGATGTGTGGAGGACCAGTCACATTCAAAGTACAGTATATTTTCAATACGAAAGAAAAAGACCTAATGTTGTAAAGTAGTTGTTTACATAAAATGTACCCCACTTTAAAATATACTTAAAAGGTTCAAGTGGTCAATTTAGTTCCAAGAAGTGTTCAAATAGTACACTTACAAGCGTAGTCCATAGATTTTAGTATATTAGTTACTACCTGATTTTAGGTTGATTCTTTAGTAATTTCCACCAAAGAATTCAATCACCTTCAAGAACATCTTGGATTTTTTACATCTCTTGCAGCACACCCAATTCAAGTGGCATTAAACGCATGTAAAGTGTTGTTAATAGATCCAAAGAGGCACATATATTTAAAGCCTGCAGTTCCCGACGCTAGGAAGATGTTGCATTAGGAAACACAATGGCAAAGCTATCGTTTGGTTTTCAGGTGTTCAATCGTCTTCCAGCAACCGAATTGCAGGTTTAATCACCATTGAACGTAGGAACTTTGATTAAGTGATGTATTTGCCTCGACTGAATGTTCACGTGGGATCACACATCGTAGCACAATCAGAGTTTTCCTATTTCGAGTGGCATTTTATAGCACTTTTCCTATTAGAAAGAAACTTTAACTCTTCCGAGTTGAATGGAAACTAGAATTAATGATGCAGTTATCACAACTGCAGTAACATTTCTCTGGAAATGGTAAGCCAATTCGTGCTATTGCCAAGAAGGGCCGGCGTTAGAATAAACTGTCTTCTACGGCACGTTTTCCCTTCAAAGTCGCTTGTCATGGCCGAGTAAAAGAAGAATAAAGAGAATCTAGCTAAACAAATTATATTAAATCAAATTTTTTTATAGCTTTGACCTAATTAAAACACATCCTGTGAAATAAGAACTCTATCGCCCCCTTAAGTTCTAAGGTTTGTTACCACAACACGAGAACAGGTTTAGTCTGTTTGCAAAATTTGGAAAATATTGGCCATGCATGTTTCTGGTCTAATACATCACACACTCAACCACTCACAGAAATAATGCTGGGTTATTTATCAACCCAAATGAGGTGTTGAGACCGAGTTTGGAATGAAAATCTCAATGGTGCCAAATAGATATAGCTTCAGGTCGGATATCTCCAAAAGGGAGTGGACCACTGTGTATGGTGGTGATTGTCTCTTAGTTAAATACTTTAGCACATGCAGGTGCATTATAACTAGCTTGGAAATAGGAATCATTTGTAATGTAAATAATTAATACATGTATTACTAACACAGTCTCATCCCAAAAAGTCATATAACTGACCTTTTGGGACGTATTTTGACCATACGTCAATATCCGCCTTTTTAGGGCCCCCTTAAACGTCGGTAGATGGCGATCCCGGGCCGTCATACAACTGACGCTTTACCTTTAACGTCAGTTAGGTGACGGGTTAGGTTTAGGTCTGGGGTAGAGTTAGGATCCCATAACCTCATCTACCGACGTTTAAGGGGGCCCTAAAAAGGCGAATATTGACGTATGGTCAAAATACGTCCCAAAACGTCAGTTATATGACGTCTTGGGATGAGACCGGGTTGGTATTACATGATATATTTCTCCATATATGTATGTTTGTTTCGCATTCGTAAATATATCTGCAATATATTACACATGCAGTACCATATCTGATCACATATACATCTATATATTATGAAGTCTATTACTGAATATAACAGTACATCCATTAGTAAATATGCAGTATTGTCACATATTTTTCAATATATGAACGTGAAAATTCCTTGTGTATTATTCAATATATCAATTTATGAACACAATATATTATTCTCGATAATTTCAAATATACAGTTAAACTATTTAATACATTGATCATTCATATATGGGGTGCAGGAACAGGGTTGGGAGACACTATTCTGTCTCTTCTATAATACTGTAGTTTGTAGATTCCCTCCCCCTTTTAAAGCTCCAGTCCTTTGGATATCTCTAAGCTGCGCTTATACCATTCACAGTGGTGCTGGGTTGGAAATGTGGACGTGAAAGAGTCACACAAGTTCCAGCCAATTTCTCAGAGTGCAGATACCACTTCGTCTGTATCAGGGAAGTCCAGAATCTGTCCTGCAGAGTTTAGCTCCAACATGCCTCAAGACACCTGGAAATTTCCAGCCTAGTAAGACAATAACACAATTTTAGTTTGATTCAGGGGGAATCAAAATGCTAAATCCTGACTGCAGGAGATGTGAAGCTGGGGATGAAGGAGGGTGATTAGCTCATGAGAATCGTGATAGCTGCTGATAATACTGAAGGAGATTATATATATACAGTGATAGGCGTTGTATCCATAGCTGAGAGTCCTACCAGAATGATGCTACGCTTGATTTCTTCCAGGTCCATTGTCGTCAACAGTTAGCGTACAGTTTGGATTGGCGGTTTGGTTCTGTTCTGGGTGAGAACTCCCTGTGCATCCATGCAGCCTAGCATAGATAAGAGCAGCAGTAACCTCCCAAAACAAAACCAAATGCAAATATCCCCCAAACACAACTGACAGCAAAAATCTGAATGCCTTTATATACAGTATATACACCCCCAACACAATACTGCTAGAAGGGTCAATACATCCTGATGTTAGCGGCATTGTATAATCACAGACTAGTAATAAAACTTTGGGGGTTTTTTTGTTTTTTTTCGATCTGGTAAGCACATGCCAAGCAGAAATAGTCTGGACCAGCAGCAACAAAACTGATAGAACAAACATGTTGTATAATCACAGAACTAGTAGTGAAACTAGTGTAGTTTGGCAGGGGAAGCATACACCCTGAAGCTCTGAGTCAGATGCAGTGCATGAATACGGTGTTCTTCCTCATTCATGATGAACATGATTTCTGCTCCCTTCGTACTGATTTCATCAGCTGTGGAGGTGAAGATGATGACTCCCATGATTTCACACTCCTTCACAGGACCATCAAGCTACGATGATGTTATATGGATATCATCATGTATGCAGATGATGCTGTCATCTACACACATGGGAGGGATATGGAGCAAGCAGCCACTAAATTGTCCTCAGCTATGGACAAAATAAGAAATTGGCTAAACTCTTCTTGCTTGACACTAAATACTAAAAAATAGTTGGAATGTATTTTGCTAAGTCAAACAAATTTAAAAATGTGCCTAACATCTATTTTAATGGGCAAAAAATTACCATTGTGAGAGAGATTAAATATTTAGGTGTCCATCTAGATCAAACGTTAAGTTTTAAAAAAAAACATATTAAAAGAATGTCTAACTCTATTAAATATAATATTTCTATTTTCAAACACATTAGGAATAGTTTGACAATTGAGGCAGCTTTCATGTATTGTAATGCTATGTTTTCCTCACACATCACGTATTGTTTGTCCTGTTGGTCTCAGGCCAACGAAACCACAATTATTAAACCACTCGGATCAGTCTATAATCAGGCATTAAAGGTGCTTGACAGAAAAGCCCAGCGCTATCATCATTGCAATATTTTCAACGCATTCTCACCCCAAGGCGTCACCTTTGACCATGCTTCAATATTTGACGTTTTAGGCGCACTTACATGACGCGATCCTACGGCGTCATCTAACTGATGCTAAAGGAAAGCGTCAGTTAGAGGACGCGGTTAGGTTTAGGTGTGGGGTAGGGTACACGCGATCCTAGGGCGTCATCTAACTGACGCTAAAGGGCGCCTAAAGCGTCAGATATTGAAGCATGTCTAAATGCTTCCCAAGGCGTCAGTTAAGTGACGCCTTGGGGGTGAGAATGGGCTGATATTTTACGTAAATACAAAATACTAAGTTTTGATTCCCTAATTTTATTTACAAATTTAAGAACTGTTTTTAAAATTGTTAATAACCTTGCTCCACCCTCAATGAAAAATCTCATAAAACTTTATTCGGAACAAACAAACCGGAACAAAACATCTCGATTCGGAACAAAACATCTCGATCAACGGTTCACAAAAATTTGGCTATCCCGAAAAGATCATCCGCCTTTGCACAGACAGCTTATTCATTTAAAATTATAAAACAATGGAATCAACTCCCCAACAGTTTAAAGCTGTCCGTAGATGTGAACCATTTTTCTCAAAACTTAAAGAAATACATTCTTGAGAGCCAGCTGTGTCGGCATCAGTGCATTTAATGTATATATTATGGGTAGAGATGGTCTTTTGAATATGTTCTCTCATCTCTGATTGTTTTTATATGATCTTCATAGACTAATATTATGTGTAACTTATATTACTATTGATAGTTGTTTTGTAATGCAATGTTTTAATGTCTTAAATTGTGTGCACCTGCCCGGGGACTGAAGATGAAAATTAGCTTCGGCTAACTCTGGCACAAAGCATCTCTTCGTAAGACTAATGTATTCTGTGCATTGTCCCTGATAAATAAAAATAAAGGAAAAAATACATATATGTATTTCAGGTGGGCACGTACAGACATTAAGAATTCATGTATGAATCTCAACAATGGTGACAAAATGACCCCGGAAAATAAGCTAATTTTTTATTCACACAGAAATGCATGGTGGGAGCCATGAATGAGAATTGATTGGCGGCATCCAGAATACACTGCAACATGCTTTATAATTGTACCCATTGTTGAGATTCACAGGCTGAGGATTGTCTTAAAAAACATTTTTATTTTTTATTCTGTGGCAGAAACAAATTTCCATACTGAATCACATGTACAGTGTACACACATTGGATCTTGAGAATCAATGCAACTTCATAAATGAGTTCCCATGTGTCAGTCAATGGCCTGTCCAAGTGGCTTTTAAGGTTATGACAGATCATATTAGGACCCAGTGTCGCATCACAACATCAAAGCCTTCAAATTATTGAGAGGCACAACCCATTTCCTTCAGATGGGACCTTACGCCTCTATTGCGACTGCTGTCTACACAGTTTATATTCTGGGATGGCCTGTGTGCAGTCGCTCAATCTTGAGCTCAGTATATTTGATTTGGGATTCAATGACTGCCTCTCTATTGGTTTGTGTGCCACGATGAAATGTGCCTTTTCATTTACTAAATGAATTTCCTGCTCTTGGAATGAAGCCAACTGGAGTTTGATTTAATTTTATGGAAAACAGAGGAAACAATATTCGTTTATGTGTTTAAAACTAAACATTGTATTTCAGCTTTGAATTTTAAATGAATGTATGTTAAAAGATATGTAATATTCATAATCTTGAAATCATTAAAAAAAGGAGAGACTGGGATTTTTGCTCCTTGATTCTTTGCCTCTGATAACATCATATTAAAAATTGAAATCTAAACTCTCTTTTCTGAAGTCTGCGAAATATGTGCTTTTATTACTAACTATTTGGCAGAGGTGTATGTTCTTTTATGGTCTTCCGAGTATTCGCCTGTCTAAAAGCCCTCAACAAAGTGTTTTGAAATCTACAGTTGTCTGTGAGGACGAAGATCATAAAGTGTGCAGTAATAATCATTTTGAAGCTTATCCCATATCGTGCATAATGCTTCTTTGTCCTTCGGGTTTTAAAAGGATCACATCGGAGACAAATTGTCCTTGATCTTTTGAGATAAAAGAGCTTCATGTACTATGAAAACATACTGTAACATTCAGAACTCAAAACTTAATACATCATTATGATCGCCACATTTACTAGTATGACTTTACTGAAGAGTTTTAGTGATTTGTATCCGGTTGTTACTGTCCCCAGAAATATATACAGTACATTCAAAGTAGCATGGAAAATAGCAAGGAAGACTCATCCGCATAATCTTGTGGTGCTTGTTTTAAGCTACAGAGGACTCTGCTAATTTTAGCAGATTGAAACAGTTTACCCTCTACCACAGTAATTACTTTGCTTGTGTTAGTTTTAACATCCGTGAGAGCATTTTCAGCTTCAGAGTTGGAGGAAAACTACTGGTTAAATAAATAGTTTAAAAACATATTTAAAGGTGCTATATGTAACTTTTCTTATGAAATGAATCCTCTTTTTATTGCCTTTGTTTTAAGGGGTTGTAATCACACATTACAATGATCCACTTGTCAGGTTTTTCTATTACCTCTGACGGCCAATATTCATATTTATATGTGAGGTCTCCGGGTCAGATGTTCTGCGAAATCCATCGGACGTGACGTGCATGCGCGCTCCCGAGCCTCTCTCCTTTTATATACAGTCTATGCGACTGACGGCACGGCAGCGAACAACATGGAGTCTTATAACACCCCAAAACGACATGCCTCCAGCACAACATACACTCCAACACAAACAACCAAACGTGATTCGGATCGGCTCAGGACGAAAACACGGATCAACATCGGCAGAGCTTTTGAATTATGGAGAGACCTTCGCTTTGTTTTAGGTATAAAAACAGGTCCTGAGTTGGCTTTCCTCCTTTTGGACAGGTAAGCTAACATTACTTCAAAGCATGTAAAATATATTGTGGTTTTATGCTTTAGTTGGCTCAAGTTAGATAGCATAAGTTCGCCGGCGAGTTGCTAACGTTATCTGATGTGAAATACTACAGTTGTAACGTTATGGCTTCCCACATTACATAACCAGCTAAGTGTTGGTTCTACAAGAAATTATGACTTGGTACAAAACGTCTCGGTTACGTATGTAACCCTCGTTCCCTGAGTAGGGAACGGAGACGTTACGTCAGAAGTGACGGAGATTGGGGGTTTCGCATAGAAAGCCAATCCTCTTCGAGTATTTAAACACGAGCCAATGGCATGCAATGCCTTGGGGCTGCGGAAATTTGCATAGCGTACTCCGCCCTACTCCGTGAGTATAAAAGGAGGAAGTGAATGCAACCGCAGTATGTCTTCGCTGAGGAGCCAAGACTGAACTCGGCATCTACCCAGCGATACAGCAGAAGTGGCAGGGAGACGTAACGTCTCCGTTCCCTACTCAGGGAACGAGGGTTACATACGTAACCGAGACGTTCCCTTTCGTAGTCACTTCGAGTTACGTCAGAAGTGACGGAGATTGGGGGTCTGTGCCATCACGCCAACTTCAGGCTGTCTTCCAGTGCCCTGCGAAAGTCTAAACCCCCGAGCCTTACCTGTTTTCCTTAGGGGATCCGACTTAGACACAGGATTACCAAGGTACACTGGGAAACATATCCCGAAGGGGACATGCTACCAGCTGCCTACCGAAGGGAGGACTTACGAATACACATATGGCCACATAGGAACACATATGGAATCACTGGAGCACCAACCGCAGGTGGCTACTAATTTCAGCTCCAGGGGTGGCAGATGGCTTGCCAAGGGAAGACACATGCTCAGAGAGGCTTACAGTGGATAATACACATGAGACGGTTACCAAGGGGGAACCGTACGCATGGAGGCACCTAGCCAGCATCCAGAGCCACAGCAGTGGTGCCCGCATCGTCGGTGCTGGAGGACTCAAGGCTTCAATGGAAGAACTGAGGAAATATCGCACTTATCCAGTCCGGGGAGTGGAGTGGCGAGCAAGCGAAGACACCTGAGCGGATCCAGAACTGGCCGAAACGAGTACGTGAGAGGATACCGGCTCAATTCGCAGATTATAGAATCTGGCGAAGGTGTTGGGTGTCGCCCAGCCTGCAGCTCTGCAGATGTCTGTTAGCGAGGCACCGTGCGCTAAAGCCCAAGAGGAGGCCACACTCCGAGTGGAATGGGCCGTCACACCAAGGGGGCACGGAAGGCCTTGCTGCTGGTAAGACAAAGCAATGGCATCCACAATCCAGTGGGACAGCCGTTGCTTTGAGAGAGCCCTTCCCTTCTGGCTCCCTCCATGACAGACAAAGAGCTGGTCTGAGGTCCTGAAACACTGCGTTCTGTCGACATAGGTGCGGAGAGCACGTACCGGACAGAGCAGTGCCAAGGCTGGGTCTGCCTCCTCCGGGGGCAGCGCTTGCAGGTTCACCACCTGGTCCCGGAAGGGAGTGGTGGGAACCTTGGGCACATATCCAGGCCGGGGTCTCAGGATCACGTGAGAGTAAGCCGGCCCGAACTCCAGGCACGCTTCGTCAACGGAGAATGCGTGCAGGTCCCCCACCCTCTTGATGGAGGCCAATGCAACCAGGAGTGCTGTCTTCAAGGACAGAAACTTTAACTCTACCGATTGCAAAGGCTCAACGGGATGCCTCTGCAGAGCACTTAAAACTACCGAGAGGTCCCAAGAGGGTACGAGGGGAGGACGAGGCGGATGCAGCCTCCTCGCTCCCCTCAGGAACCTGATGACCAGGTCGTGCTTCCCTAAGGACTTACCTTCCACTGCTTCATGAGAAGCGGCAATGGCCGCGACGTAAACCTTAAGGGTGGAGGGCGACAGCCTGCGCTCCAACCCTTCTTGCAGGAAGGAAAGCACGACACTGATCGAACATCTCCGGGGGTCTTCTCCGCGAGAAGAGCACCAATTGACGAAGAGGTTCCACTTCAACGCATAAAGGTGTCTCGTGGACGACGCTCTTGCGGAAGTGATGGTTGCCGCCACCGCAGGTGGCAGCGAACTCAAACCTGCCTCGTGCCGTCCAGGAGCCACACGTGCAGCCTCCAAGATCGGGACGAGGGTGCCACAGAGTGCCCCGTCTCTGAGAGAGTATCTTGTCTCAGAGGAATAGGCCAAGGAGGTGCTGTCGCGAGGAGCAAGAGATCGGAGAACCACGTCTTGGTGGGCCAGTAGGGGCTACCAGCAAGACCTGCTCCTCGTCCTCCTTGATCTTGCACAACACCCGTGCAAGGAGGCTCACTGGGGGAAACGCATACTTGCGTGGGCCCCGTGGCCAGCTGTGCGCCAGCGCATCCGAGCCGAGAGTGCCGCGGGTCAGAGAATAAAACTGGGCGCAGTGGGACGAGTCCCGAGAGGCGAACAGGTCTATCTGTGCCTCCCCGAACTCGTCCCAATCAGCTGGACCGACTGGGGATGGAGTCGCCATTCGCCGGAGAGGGGACGGACCCGGGACAGCTCGTCGGCTGCCCAGTTCCGGTCTCCAGGAATGTAACTGCACGAAGGGACCTCAGGTGCTTCTGACTCCATATCAAGAGGTGGCGGGCGAGCTGCGACAACTGGCGTGAGCGTAGACCCCCCTGGTGGTTGATGTACGCTACTGCCGTAGTGTTGTCTGAGCGGACAAGCACATGCTGGCCCTTGAGCAACGCTCGGAAGCGGTGCAGGGCGAGCCGTACTACCAACAGCTCGAGGCAATTGATGTGCATGAGGCGCTGGGCTCCTGTCCAGGAACCGGCGGCTGCATGCCCATTGCACATGGCACCCCAACCCGTGGTAGATGCATCCGTGGAGACGACGAGATGTCTGGAAACTCGCTGAATAGGGACACCTGTCCGTAAAAAGCTGAGGTTCGACCACGGGAAGAAGGTTCGCCGGCATGCCGGAGTCACTGGGACTCGGAGCGAGCCGCGATGCCATGCCCACCTCGGGACTCGATCGCGAAGCCACAGCTGAAGCGGTCTCATATGAAGCAAACCGAGCGGCGTTGCCGCGGCCGCGGATGCCATATGCCCCAGGAGCCTCTGAAAAGTTTCAGTGGAACCGCACTCTTGCCCTCGAACTGACGAAGGCAAGCCAGCAGTGAGTGCGCGCGCTCGTTCGTGAGCTGCGCGGACATGGCGACCGAGTCTATCTCCATGCCGAGAAAAGAGATCCTCTGCACGGGGCAAAGTTTGCTCTTTTCCCGGTTGACCCGAAGGCCCAAACGGGCTAGGTGCCGGAGCACCAAGTCTCTGTGTTCGCAAAGCTGAGCTCGAGAGTGTGCTAGTATCAGCCAGTCGTCGAGGTAATTCAGGATGCGAACCCCGTGTTCGCGAAGGGGAACAAGGGCTGCCTCGACGATCTTCGTGAAGACGCGAGGGGACAGAGCTAACCCGAATGGGAGAACGGCGTACTGATATGCCTGGCCCTCGAAGGCAAACCGAAGAAACGGTCTGTGTCGAGGTAAGATGGACACATGGAAGTACGCGTCCTTCAGGTCGATCGCTGCAAACCAATCCTGATACCGAACACATTCGAAAATGCGTTTGGCCGTGAGCATCTTGAACGGTAGTCGATGGAGAGAACGGTTCAAAATGCGCAGGTCCAGGATCGGTCGTAACCCACCGGTCTTCTTGGGGACAATGAAGTAGGGGCTGTAAAACCCGGACTCCACCTCGGCTGGAGGGACCGTCTCGATTGCACCCTTCGCCAGCAGGGTCGCAATCTCCGCTCTCAGGAGTGGGGCATTGCCACCAACTATCGTGGAGCGAACTCCCCTGAAGCGGGGAGGAGACCGTGCGAACTGAATCGCGTAGCCGAATCTGATCGTTCTGATGACCCAGCGGGATATCCCGGGAAGCACTAGCCAGGCTTCCAGGAAGTGAGCCAACGGGGTCATGTGAACCACAGACGTCCCCCCGGAGGGGCAGCGTGGCGGGTCGACTGGCACGCGTGCAGGGATGACCCCGCTCGGATGCGTCGAAGCCCGCTCCCCGACGGAAGGGACCAGGGAAAGCGGAGCGTTCCACGGGGGTCCGTTCCGCCGGGGGTCTGGCGACAGAGGGGGAAGGGATTGGCGTAGCCCGGGGACGACACTCGCACCCTTCCGCACCCTCAGAGACAGAGAGGAATGTGTGGGCTGACGCACTGGAACGTCGAGCGCACTCATTCCAGTCTGTGGGCTCAGTGATGATGTCAAGTCTTTCTTAACCAACTCAGGGCGCTGCCCACCCGTGGGCGAGCAGCGGGAACTGAAAACGAAAGATTTTCCCCCCGGCCCTCCACCGGGGGCAGGAGGGGGCCTGCTCCCGCCTCCTGGGGAAAAACTCAACTCCATCACTGAGCAGCCCGTATCAGGATCATCGCTTACCTGGCGTTTAGCGGGGTGTGCGGCCTGAGGGGGCTGTGACGCCTGCCGGCGGCCTCCTCCACGCCGTGGCCCGGATGAAGGCTGCTGCTGGGGCGGGGCGGGAGGCAGGGGAGCCGCGGGGGGGCGTCCTCGGCGGCGAGCAGCGGGAGGCATCTGTGCCGACGACTGGGTGGAGGCAGCAGCTGGTCGTCGGGGCAGAACATGTTTGATTGCCTCCGTCTGCTCCTAGGCAGTGGAGACTGCTGGGCAAGAGTTCTCGACTGCACCGCCAAAAAAGGCCAACCTGGGAGAGAAGGGCGTCGAGCAGACGAATCCGCTCAGCGCTCCGAGTGTCTGCCAGGTTGACGCTCCTGGACCACACTAGTGGCCATCACCTGACCAACGGCGCGAGCGGCCACTTTCGTTGCCCTTTTGGAGAGCAAGGTCAGTGGCGGACCGCAAATCTTCGAATGCCGTTGGATCAGTCCCGCCCTCGAGCATATCTCTGAGCATCTGCGCTTGCACAGTGCTCATCGCATGCAAAGCGGAGGCCGCCCGTCCCGCCGCTCTACAGGAACGCGCCGCCATGGCAGACGAGAACCTACAGGCTTTGGATGGGTGCCTAGGAGGACCACGGAGGAGGCGCTCCGTGGACACAGCTGTATCGCAACAGAACGCTCCAGCGGGGGCATCCCAGTGCACCCACGGGCGGCCCCCCCATCGAGGGGGGAAAGGCGGGGGAGAGATCGCGCTCTCGAGTGGACAGAGGAGTCCCCCAAGAGCGCGATAACTCCGCATGCAGCTCGGGGAAAAAAAGGCAATGGAGTTGGCCGTGGCCTCGCGGCGGCAGCTTTGTCCAAAAACCAATTATCCCTCCGTGAGAGATCGGGGGAGAATGGAGGATGCCACTCTAACCCAATACTCCCAGCGGCTTGAGACAGCATGCCGTCAGCTCGGGATCCGACACGGGCAGCGCTGGCTCTCCCGAAGGGGGCAGTGCAGCCGCATCCTCATCTCCCGAGGACTGTAGCCCGCCTAGTGATGCTGCGATCGACATCACATCATCATCTGGAGCGCTGCTCGAAGCAGCCGGTACCACTGAAGAGGCAGCCGACTGAATCAAACTAACGCTCGCTGGCTCACGCACTGAGGCGGGAGGTGTGGCCCGAGAAATCGTCGGGGCTTTATGCCACACCGTCACCGTTAATTCGCCGGGTCCCCGGTCGACGGGCCCCCTTTCGTGAAGGAAGCCGATCGAGTAAGGGGGACCGGGGCTCTCACTCTAGTGAGATTTTTTTTTTTTTTTTTTTTATATACAAAAATATATATTTTATATATAAAATATATATATATATATATATATATATATATATATATATATATATACACATCTTTTTATATATATATATATATATATATTTTAACCTCAGTGTGGAGATGGTCATGTCCCCATAGCAGGAACATGAGTCATCCACGAACGCTGCTGCTGCATGCTGAATGCCCAGGCATACAGAGCAGCGATCGCGACCATCAGATGACGACAGAAATCGACCGCATCCAGAAGAACACGGGCGAACCGTCTTTAAAAAGACGTGCCGCGTGTAGCTCTTTTACAGAGAGGAGGAAATTCACTCTTTCAGCGCTGAGGCGACCAGGGAGAAGCGCAAAGTCTGGCAGACCACTGCACAGATCGCAGGCAATGCAGAAACTCGCTGGGTACCGCCGTCACACCAACACTGAAGAGGACGCTCGTCTCGAAGAGTCTTGTAATAGCTTTCAGGAGTGAAGAGGTTCTCTTGGCTCCGAAGCGAAAACATACTGCGGTTGCGTTCACTTCCTCCTTTTATACTCACGGAGTAGGGCGGAGTACGCTATGCAAATTTCCGCAGCCCCAAGGCATTGCATGCCATTGGCTCGTGTTTAAATACTCGAAGAGGATTGGCTTTCTATGCGAAACCCCCAATCTCCGTCACTTCTGACGTAACTCGAAGTGACTACGAAAGGGAACAATGGTTTCGTAACCTTAGGTTAGATTTATAGTCGTTATACCGATAGATAGTCGTGCACACACTTGCACGCCAGAACATGACAGTATGGATATTTTACATGTGGTTGTAATTCTGAAACATCACCGCTAGAGGCCTCTAAAAATACATAGAGCACCTTTAATATCACCATTGAAATATGACTAACTGATAATCATATCATATTTCTTACCCTCGAATATTAAAAATGGTTGATTCAGCGATATGCATGTGTAGAGCAAAGGATTTTCTACTTGACTTGAACACTAATTACAAATCGTGTTTCAAATCGTGTTCAAAGTGGTCGTGAAGAACATAAGTGTGCATAGAAACTTTTGATTACCTGATGTGATGCTTTTACAGCATTGCAATAATGTAAGAAAGTTTGATTTTATAGCTCTTTAAAAAAAAAAATCTTCTAAATGTCTGTTCGGGAGTTCCAATATGTAACAATTTAAATGTGTCGATAAAAAACAGTTGCAAACTTTTTACAAAATATACTAATACTAACTTTGGCCTTGTTTCACAGACAGGACTTAGATTAAGCCAGAATTAGGCCTTAGAATTAGGTGGATTTTGTAACAGACTTCACCAAAACTTGCAATTTGCTGCAAAGAAAGCCAGAAGCAAAGATGATCAGTTGATATACAAGTAGTTTTCAACAATAAAAAGTAGAATAATGCACTTATCTCTTCACTGTCTGAACGTGGTCATTTGATGTTAATAAATTACATCCACTATCAATACTATCTTACCACGGGTGTGACATTTAGAATTTTTGAAAAATAAATGAAAAAATAAATGGGGAAAATTAGTTTTATAATACACAGACATTAAGAATCACCATATGAATCTCAACAATGGTGACATGTTTCATGCCGCAATGCATCCTGGGAGCCATACATTTTATACTATTGTGGCTCCCAGCATGCATTGCAGCATAAAGCATGTTACCATTGTTGAGATTCATATGCTGGTTCTTGATGTCTAGAAAAAGAGAAAAAATCCACTATGTATTTAAAAAAATCTAAATTCAGAATGTCCGATCTGTGGCAAGAGAGTATTATTAATGAACATCTAATAACCACTTTTGACTGTGAAGAGATAAGTGCACTATTCTATTTTTATTAGCTGAAAAAAATAGCACCTCATCAGCTTTCTTTGTAACATATGAAATATTTTGTTCAAAACTGTTATGAAAACCACAAACGAACAATAAAAGACAAGAGTCATACTGACCAACTAAAGGAAACACTAGTCACCATAATGGTGACCAACCATTTTCAAATTGTAGACATCTAAACTTCTGTTAAGTCTCAATGAGACTTTCTGTAGACATCTGACACAAAGCCAATCTGGTTAGTAATAAGTGAAGCTGGTAATACTGTTTGTGGAGTTGTTTAATCCTCCTCTGCTGAGAACTTGAGAGATTTAATGTATTTTGTCTTCATTTGATTTAATCTAAGACTGTGCCTACAAGTCAGTTCTTGTGTCACTCTTTTTTTCTGTTCTTTGTTGTTTCACTTTCCTTCAGTGATTCTGCTCGTTGGTAGCAGGTGTTTATAATTAATGCCCAATCATCACTTAATTAATAACTTAAGTATCTCATTAACTTTAACTCTAATTCAGAGTTCTTTTAACTTTCTGTAGAGAGGGACCAAGTGTTCTCTGAGCAGAGTTAATTTATCTCTGGGGATTTTGCTGCGTATATTTTAAGATATGTCAGTGCAAGTTGCTGGTCACATTTTCCAGAAATGTGTAATATCTCAATAGTAGTAATTACACTGGAAATGTTCCTCGACAATGTGCGATTTTGGGGCATGGGAGTTCCTAAACATGAAAAATTATGGGATACTCTTAGTATCAAATACCAGTCTGATGCGTTATTAAAGATAGTGTGGATTAATGTTAAGGGCACTGAGCTTGGCCATTTTTCAGACCTGTGACAGACTTGAACAGGCCCTTTTCTTAAAGTTTCACATAAAGAGCAGGCTGTCAAATTTCCTCTTTCATTTAGAAATACTTTCTTTACTAGAGCTGCCATTTTATATGTTCCTATTCTGCCATATATTGGTCCGTCTCAGCTATTTACAGTCTCAGGGTCCCCTCAGCCCGTTCTAGAAACAATTAAGCTACTATATTGTTTGGAAGTGGTCAGCTGGGTCAAAACTAATAAAGTAATTTAACTGGATTTCAGGGTGAACATACAGGGGTTTACCTCTTTTAAAGAAGCATATAGTTTTAATAAAGTAAGCTGGTCTCGATGAAAGATCCTGCATTGCTGTTTTTTGCTCATTCCCAGCTTGCAAACAGAAGTGCTCCTGGACCAGTTACACCAGCTTAGTTTTGCTAGAGGACATTATAACTATCCTGTCCACCAGCTAGACCAGCACAATACACACTCTAACCACCCCTGACCAACTGTTCAATTCAACTGTTCCAGGTAACTGCTCAATACTATTAATGGTTTGGGTCTTTGAGTGTTTCAGCAGCCTGGAGAGTTTATCTGTGTAATGACACATGCTGAGGAAGCAAGACACAGCATTATGGGCTATATGCACGCATAAGTTCCGCATTTGACGTAAGGATGCTCGTCCATTTCCGGTTGTGTAGATTAAAGCAGAGGAAAACCGGAGAAAACGGGATTATGGCAGAGTCTTCAATATTTACTGTCCTCCCGTCTTTGAAACGAAACGTACATACGCTTAGATGTAATTTTATACATAGTTATGTTTATTTAATATAATTTTAAAAAGAAGCATAAACACAACGAGGGGTGTCTGTTTTATCTGTTTTTGTGACTAACGTTTCATTAGTATAACCATGGAGTATAAAATTCAATATAAATTCTCGGTATTGCATTGGACTCTACGATCGGCGGAAGTTATCGAGCATCCTTAATCCTTCACCGGAAATAACGCCGTGCATAGAGCCCATTCAGTGTTCCTACACATGTCTGTCTAAGAGATCAGCAGCTCACCAGCACATGAGCGCAAACACACGCCTCAAGAACAGGCTCAGATTTAATCCCAAAATCAAAAGAAAGAAGGGCACGTAAAACTTTACAATGAGGTTTCATTTGTGAGCATGGTAACACTTTATTTCGAAAGTTCCACTTTAGACATTCTATTAAAGGTACAAAATTCAAGATTGTTTCGCCACCAGGGGTCGCTAACCTCTTACAATAACAAAGGCGTATATTAATGACGTATATTCTGAATTCAGCGTAAGTATGGATCTTGTCGTCAAGCTGATGGATCTTTTATGGATGAGTGAATACAGTGATGTTTTTAACATGATTGTGGTATGAAGCAGTGCGCGATTGCTAGACGTATACCAGCGCCACACGCAACGCGATTCCCGCGGATATAAAGGAAAAAGGACATTTCATTCTACCGAAATAAACGCAAGTGCTGAATTATTCAAACAGGTCAGTTTATTAGACGAATTAAACTTGAGGTAACGCAGCGCTGCTTCACTTGCTCTAATGCCTGGTTCAGATTACACGATTTTTTTTTGGTCTGTTACGATAGTCACTGTGTCAGATTACGCGATTTTGACTCCTAAAATCTTGTCGTGTCGTGGACAAGACACATGTCAGACTACACGTTGCTTCCTGACCAGTCTTTAACGGCGCACGTGATGTCATCGAGAAGGCGAAACTAGTAGCGAGTGACTTCCGGGAAATGAACGTAAACAAACAATGGATGAAGCGGTGAGTGTTGTATTGGCTGTCCTGTGTTCAGAAAAAAGTAAAAAAGAAAGAAAACCCGACAATGGACACGTTCCTGGATTGCTCGAAGAGGACATGATGGGCTGTCAATCCTCCAAAGAGAACTTGAGGTAGAATATTGTTTTCTTATATATTTTTACTTTTAGTTTTAACGTTAGCACCATCGTCTCTCTTTCGTTTCGCCATTTTTGAAAGTTGTGTACGGAAAATCTTCTGTGCTCCTATTGGTCAACCTCATACATGTGACCGAACCGTCGTGGACGACCGTTTAAAAAATTAAACATGCTAGTCTTTTTTTCGTGAAGCATCGCAGATGCGACGTATGTTGTCGCTCACTATAACACACTATACGAGATAATCTTGCGTCCCGACGCTCGTTGTTGTTTACAAATACCCACGACACCCTACGTCAAATGGATCGTGGGATTTGAGTGTGTTGAATGTTGTTAGTTAGGTTGTTTGTTGGCTATATGAGACTAAGCTAGATTAACATTAGAGAATATCATACAGATCATATTCTAACTTTACTTCATGTTGTACTAAATAACATTGATTAGTTTAATGTACATTTGCTCAACCACGTGAGCATCCTTCTAGGCCAGTTTTCAACGTCTGTCGCCAAGGTTACTTTTGCCTTACGAGGTCAAACCTGGCGGAAACCGGGGGTAACGCAATTGACTGGCGACTCCCCTGCTCACACGCCCCGCTTCCTTGGTTAAAATCGCAATTTTCTCACAATTTACAAATAGTTGAAAACATTTGGGATATTTTAAGTGATTAACTAAACAAAATATATAACACTGTCCTAGTGATTTTGGGATATTTTACTGCAAAAATCCTGCATATTGTACCTTTAACTATAAGTAACTCATGGATCAGCATTTCAATCAAGATTTGAGGGACTTTATGTCAAATTTACATGTGCTTCTACATCAGTGTTATTCACCCATCATTTCCCTCGTATCTTAGGGAACTTATGAGTAGGGTTAGGTTCAGGGATGTGGTTAGGATTAAATGTTTGGAAAAGAATGTTGTTCTAATTATCCAGTTGGAGTTGTGACACCAGACATGTTTGAAGTGGTATGTATTTTAAAGCACCACCAAAATCCACCAAAATACCTCATAAGTTACCACTGTTCTGGGAAGTTTTTGCATTATAAATGTCCAAGACCTGGTGTCGGTGGCCGAGAGAGCTCACCGCGCTGCAACCTGATGAAGACGAATGCAAATTCAAAAAAACGTGTGCAACTATAAAAACGCATTCAAATACAAAAATACATCTGCAAATTAAGAAAAACATCTTCATCAGTTCCACAACACACCTGTGCTCCAAGTACTCACAACACAACCAAATACAGAAACGCGCTGCAAATGTTCACAACACCACCAAATACAGAAACGCGCTGCAAATAACACGGTCCACAACGGAAATGTTTCCGCCTTTCGGGGAACCAAATAAGTGACGGACCCGACTGGGACTTGCTTATTGCTCGTGAGCTTCCCTATGCCCTACTCCCTTCAAAGGGCAGACGGCAAAGCTCTTCAAGTGGGAATTTGGCATGAGCATGACACCTAGTGTGTCATTTATGTAGCCGTTTGGCACTTGATGAAGGGAGCAACAACAGACAACGTAACAACGCAGCACTTCATCAGCTGTATAGCTGTTCTGACGACAGAAATATAATTATTTACATAACGGTTGCAAATAAATTATTCATTTTTTATTTTTACTTTATAAAAATCTGTTAAAATATCCGTTTTATATATCTGTATGTCAGTGCCATACATTACCTAACATTTTTAGGAAACTTCTTATAAAATTTAAACATAAAATGAAACTATTTGTATAGTAACTGATGTATAGATTAAAGTCCCCGTGAACCGGAAGTTGCAAACGATTTTTCTCCAGTGCTGTGACGTATTTCCAAGTGAAACGGAATATTGAACAGAGGGCAGGGTTTTACTCTAGCGCTCCTCCTCTCCATCTCTCGCTCATTGCAAACTAACGGTTTGAGGGGAGTGGTTAAGCGTTTCCCCACCCAAACTGTGAAACCTACGTCATCAGAAAAAGAAACCGTTCCAGACCGGAAGTAACTTCTCAGATTTTGATTAAAGATTACCAAGGTAAAACATTTTTTAAATATATTTTTACTTGCACGGATTAATTGTTCACCACAAGACTAGTAATATGCGCTAACAAAGTAAATAGGTTCAATTTTGATTTCACGGGGACTTTAATATCTTGCCTTCATGTTCTTCTAGATCTTTTTTTATTTATTTAGTTTAGTTTTCAGATCATTGTTCTTTTCTCATTTGAATTGTGATGACATTGAACATATTGTTAACACATGTTGTATATTGTACACAAGTTGTATGTCATAATAATTTGAATCTCGGTGTTTTGCGGGGGAAAAGTCAAAAGAAATTAAATAAAGTAGAATTTTGAGTAAGCAAGGACTCCAAGGAGTATAGACGAACTAAAAAATATATATATAATATTATAATATTATTTATATATACAATATTACTTTAATAGTATAGTTTATTTATAAAAAAAATATATATATATATGCTTTGATTTCTTGTCAATAAAGGTGTTTTTGCTCTAAGCACGTCCTGTGGTTCTAGTCGGGTCCGTCACTTATTTGGTTCCCCGGAAACATTTCCGTTATGGACCGTGTTATTTGCAGCGCGTTTCTGTATTTGGTGGTGTTGTGAACGTTTGCAGCGCGTTTCTGTATTTGGTGGTGTTGTGAACGTTTGCAGCGCGTTTCTGTATTTGGTTGTGTTGTGAGTACTTGGAGCACAGGTGTGTTGTGAAACTGATGAAGATGTTTTTCTTAATTTGCGGATGTATTTTTGTATTTGAATGCGTTTTTATAGTTGCACACGTTTTTTGGAATTTGCATTCGTCTTCATTAGGTTGCAGCGCGGTGAGCTCTCTCGGCCACCGTAGGTGTCTCCCAAAAAACCTTGACAAATTTTGGGGAATAAACCAGCATGCAGCTGAGCGTTTTCCACACGCAACCGATTCAACCTTTCGACCCGGCGTCCAGACTCAAAACAGCTCACTGCCTGATTTGCATCTTTTGTTATCTTGTGCAGGGTAATTATGCACATTATGCATATTCTTGCCTGCTGCTCTGATAAGAAAACCATTTATGTAGAAAATAAATATAAATGTAAATGTGGGGGGCACCTCCTAATGCGAGAGTGGACTTGTTTAGTGCATATCTCTGCATTTCAATAAATTCTATTAAAAATACAACCATTCAGAAATGTTATCACTCAAAAATGTTCACGGAAGTCTCAGCGTGCATGGCTTTTTTTCTTGTATATATTAAAACGTTTCTGTAAAATATATACAATATTCCTTTTCATTTTGATGCATTGTTATATTGCAAAAAAATGAGTACAAATAAACAACAATTAGAAAATATCATCATATTGAACAGTGTGGAAAACATCTTGAGTGCATAAAACAAGCGCATATATATCAAATGTCATTGAACAAATATAAAGATAATATTTTATCTCTTCTAGCATCACTATAGAAGCAAACTAATGCATTCACAAGAATTTAATGATTCCAGAAAGCTCAGATTGTTTGGTAAATGGACTGTGCAAATGATTTTACACTGTCACGATTTAAATGATTTTCATCATAGAATATGCTGATCATTTAAAAAAAAAGAATCATAGCCTAAATCTAAGGAAGCTTTGTTTGAGTTATTTTGAAGATCAGGATGAAATATCTGCGCTTAAATTCACAGGTCAGTAGTGAAGTTTTTAGTTGGCACACCAGATTAAATTAATGTAATGTCATATTTCAGTGATATTAGTGAAACAAGTAAGAGGTAGAATATTGTATAAGAAGAGAGGACTGACACTGGAAGAGTTTTTTTTTTACAAACCAGAGAACGGTTTACTAAAACTCCCAGTAAAACTGTTGTGCAAAAGGACATATTTACTTTTAAACACAGTCCAGCGTAAGACATTTGAACCCGCTGCAGGGTTTTGTCTCTGAAGGCTCTCTGAGCTTTTCTGGAATCTTTTGAAGTTTTGAGTCCAAGGCTGGAATTGCTCTGTGTTCTCTGCGGCCATGCGCTTCTCATTCTCCTTTGCATATATGCCTGTTTTCCCTTTCAGAGATGTTGAGGTATCAGCTGAGCACAAAACAGCACAGACAAATTGGACCTGCTGAGAATTCCTGAACTGGGAACAAAAATCTTCTGAAAAATAATAGCAATAGTACAGAGCCCTAGACATGACATATAGCTTTATACTGTGGTGGCTACAAATTAAACATTTTAAGAAAAAAAAAAATATATATATTTTTGCACAAATGTATTTGATTGGCAACCTAATGCAATGCAGTCAGAGACTCTACTTTAAATGTACTGCTTTAAATAAGTAGCTATAATTTAACTACCCTTTTGAAAAATAGCCACTCAAAGATTTCTTTCTTACTGTCAAAAAATACTTTCTTCCACTCATTGTGGTTTTGGCCTGACACCCTGTAAAGAAGCCTTGTTAAGAACATTGTTTGAAGCTGAACTGAACTGAAATTGACATGAGGAATTAAGAATGAGAGATGGATAGAGACAGATTCATTGTGAATATGTTATGTACATGCATTAAACAAGCTAAACTTTTCAAAATTATTATTTTTGTATCATGCTACTTTTTCTAACAATTACCAATGTTGTGTTGCAATTACTGGTAAAAAATTAATATGCATACATGGTAAAAACGTGGCCCTATCTTAAACCCTGGGCAATGCAGCGCCAAGCATACTACACTGATAAAAATTATTTTATGGTGAAGTAAATACTACAGAAAAAAAACAATTTAGTTTACATGAAAAAGGTTAGTTCAGGCAAGAATTAAAAAAAATAAGTAAATTCTATAGTAGAACTCAATTAAATCGTGTAGAAATGAAAGCGTAGATATAAACATTATAAAATTAAGTAAAATTACTCAACTTTTCTGATACTGGTGTTCCCATCATGCACTGGGCCACGAATAATTAATGAGGTTGATTTTTCACTGTTTTCCAGTTGTATTTACACTATTTTGTCATTACTTTTGTTGTTAGGATTAGTAATTTGCCATTTTGTGACATTTGGAGTTCATTTTCTACTTAAAATGACACATTCAAACACAAAAACGATCGATCAAATGTTACAGTCATTGTGTATTGTCTACCAAGTATTGAGGTCTGCATTCACACATGCTATATCAAAAGTGAAGACATGAGACACACTGCAAGTAATGATTACTTAAACAGTCTGGTCTAATTCAATGTTATTTGTATGAGCGAAATGTTGTATTAAAAAAAAATTCAATTAAATAGAATAGATTTGACTTAATCTTTAATTAGCTAAATAAAAATTACTTAATTCTTATGTTAGTTTCACTTAACTTAGTTAAGTATAGTTTATTTAATTATATGTGTGAAATTTACTCAAAAATGATCAGTGCAAAAACTTGCCTTGAAAAAATTAAGTACATCTTACTTATTGTTTTTTACAGTGTACTGCTACTGACGCAAGTGTTTTTTGCTAGTTTCAGCCCGACGCAGTTATCATTTTCATGTTGTTTAAAAATAGCAAATGGATTTGCGCCCATTTGTGCACCCATGGGCTCATTGTTTGCGTGTTGCTATTTTGAGACAACATAAATATAGAGTGCGCCATTTACCATAGAAACCTGGTATATAAAGTCAATGGTGCAATATACATATAAAGAGCATGTATGTAATCTGTGCCTATAGGTGGACCAATGACACACCTACACTCTTCTTATTAAACACTCAGGGACGCACAGCAGCACACAAACATGCCAAATATTTAAAATAAATGATTACAATGTAAAATAGTTATTGGTGGAATAATGGTGTGAATATGGTGGAATCTGGCTTGTCTGTAGATGGTCTGCTTGAGCTTTAACCTCGGACACGAGCAGATCCGTTTCATCTCTGGAGAAGTGTTATGTCTTTCATGTATCAAATTTCGTCATGTAAATAGCGAATCTTCCATGGCGTGGGTGCAACTGGCATTTAAAGGGAATGGAAGATGAGACTCTGACTGGTTTAAAGCACATAAATCCCAAAACAAACCCATTACTCATTAAGAGAATAGGATCAACCCTTTTAGACCATGCGCTGGGCGAACCGACCATTTTTCCCGTCTTTAAACTAGAAAAAGTGGATTTGGGCATGCCTTAAAGGGATACTCCACTTTTTTTTTTGGAAATAGGCTCATTTTACAACTCCCCCAGAGATAAACAGTTGGGTCTCAGCGTTTTCGAATGTATTCAGACGATTTTCTGATATTTAGAAGAATATCAGTAACCAGACAGTTTCTGGTCTTCCATATAGAAGGAAAAAAAATATACTATGGAAGTCAATGAGACCAGAAACTGTCTGGTTACTGAAAACGGTTTTCACAGGATGAATTTATAATTTTGTAAGCTTTCGAATGATACCTAATCTATGATGATTACTAAAATATGTGATATGAAAAAAAGGCAATAAAAAAGAGCACCAATCGTCACTGTTAATTAAACCTGTTTTTCCTCAAAATTCCATTTCTGAAAATCACAGCGATCAGCCAACTTCAGATAACCATAACTTTTGTTACAGACAAACTATAAAAGAAATAAAAACAGATTTGGAAACCCAGCTTTAATATGATCGCAAAACCTGTAATATGTCAAATTTCACCTTGTGGTGGGTTTTCCCAGATCGCATCACATATCATCACCACATGTCAGAAGCTGATTGACCTCTTCTGATCCTCCAGCCAGTGAGATTGCTTGCTGATTATTTAAATAGTGTGGTTCAGCACTGTAAGCTAATCCTCCATCACTCCAGTTAGAATTCAGAGGAACAGAGTTCATTTGAAACCCTCCACCTTCCCCAATACGGGTAAAAATACGGGATCTGTATGTCCGTTTATGTACCAGCAGCAGCAGTGCATCTTCCATTCCCACAGCAGCGAGTCTGTTGGTAGTTCATACTTGATCTGCAGCGTAACAGATCTAGTCCAACAAGACCAAACGCATTAACATTGCATGTTCACTAGCATACTAAAAAAAATGTGTCTCTCAAAAATCAGAGCTTTGAGTAGAGTAACATCATCTAAACTACTACATTACATACATTTTCTAGTACTTGATATGTTTATTTATAGGTTTTAAACCATGTATGATATGTATGATGTCTCACCCTGAGACTGCAAGCATCAAGAAGCCTATTCTTCATCTACCATTTTTTGTTCAGATTTGCATTTGTATGCCTAAAAGTCGTTTTATTCAGTTGTTCAACCACTGAATATTTTATTCCATCTTCTATGTTCTCTATTAGGGCTGTCAAACAATTAATCGTGATTAATCGCATCCAAAATAAAAGTTTGTGTTTACATAATATATGTGGGTGCACTGTGTATTATATATAACTCGTGGCCTCAAGATACTATTTTGTGGCCTCAAGATAGAAACTCGTGGCCTCAAGATAGTAACTCGTGGCCTCAAGATACTAACTCGTGGCCTCAAGATAGTAACTCGTGGCCTCAAGATAGTAACTCGTGGCCTCAATATACTATTTCGTGGCCTCAAGATAGTAACTCGTGGCCTCAAGATACTAACTCGTGGCCTCAAGATAGTAACTCGTGGCCTCAATATACTAACTCGTGGCCTCAATATACTATTTCGTGGCATCAAGATAGTAACTCGTGGCCTCAAGATAGTAACTCGTGGCCTCAAGATACTATCTCATGGCCTCAATATACTAACTTGTGGTCTCAAGATACTATTTCGTGGCCTCAAGATAGTAACTCATGACCTCAAGATACTAACTCGTGGCCTCAAGATAGTAACTCGTGGCCTCAATATACTATTTCGTGGCCTCAAGATAGTAACTCGTGGCCTCAAGATAGTAACTCGTGGCCTCAAGATAGTAACTCGTGGCCTCAAGATACTAACTCGTGGCCTCAATATACTATTTCGTGGCATCAAGATAGTAACTCGTGGCCTCAAGATAGTAACTCGTGGCCTCAAGATACTATCTCATGGCCTCAATATACTAACTTGTGGTCTCAAGATACTATTTCGTGGCCTCAAGATAGTAACTCGTGGCCTCAAGATAGTAACTTGTGGCCTCAAGATACTATCTCTTGGCCAAAATTTAACTCGTGGCCTCAATATACTATTTCGTGGCCTCAAGATAGTAACTCGTGGCCTCAAGATAGTAACTCGTGGCCTCAAGATAGAAACTCGTGGCCTCAAGATAGAAACTCGTGGCCTCAAGATACTAACTCGTGGCCTCAAGATAGAAACTCGTGGCCTCAAGATACTAACTCGTGGCCTCAATATATTAACTCGTGGCCTCAATATATTAACTCGTGGCCTCAATACATTAACTCGTGGCCTCAAGATAGAAACTCGTGGCCTCAAGATAGAAACTCGTGGCCTCAAGATACTAACTCGTGGCCTCAATATATTAACTCGTGGCCTCAAGATAGTAACTCGTGGCCTCAATATACTATTTCGTGGCCTCAAGATAGTAACTCGTGGCCTCAAGATACTAACTCGTGGCCTCAAGATAGTAACTCGTGGCCTCAATATACTAACTCGTGGCCTCAATATACTATTTCGTGGCATCAAGATAGTAACTCGTGGCCTCAAGATAGTAACTCGTGGCCTCAAGATACTATCTCATGGCCTCAATATACTAACTTGTGGTCTCAAGATACTATTTCGTGGCCTCAAGATAGTAACTCATGACCTCAAGATACTAACTCATGGCCTCAAGATAGTAACTCGTGGCCTCAAGATAGTAACTTGTGGCCTCAAGATAGTAACTCGTGGCCTCAAGATAGTAACTCGTGGCCTCAAGATACTATCTCGTGGCCTCAATTAACTTGTGGCCTCAATATACTATTTCGTGGCCTCAAGATAGTAACTCGTGGCCTCAAGATAGTAACTCGTGGCCTCAATATACTATTTTGTGGCCTCAAGTTAGTAACTCGTGGCCTCAATATACTATTTTGTGGCCTCAAGTTAGTAACTCGTGGCCTCAATATACTATTTCGTGGCCTCAAGATAGTAACTCGTGGCCTCAAGATAGTAACTCGTGGCCTCAAGATAGTAACTCGTGGCCTCAAGATAGTAACTCGTGGCCTCAAGATACTAACTCGTGGCCTCAATATACTATTTCGTGGCATCAAGATAGTAACTCGTGGCCTCAAGATACTATCTCATGGCCTCAATATACTAACTTGTGGTCTCAAGATACTATTTTGTGGCCTCAAGATAGTAACTCGTGGCCTCAATATACTATTTTGTGGCCTCAAGTTAGTAACTCGTGGCCTCAATATACTATTTCGTGGCCTCAAGATAGTAACTCGTGGCCTCAAGATAGTAACTCGTGGCCTCAAGATAGTAACTCGTGGCCTCAAGATAGTAACTCGTGGCCTCAAGATACTAACTCGTGGCCTCAATATACTATTTCGTGGCATCAAGATAGTAACTCGTGGCCTCAAGATAGTAACTCGTGGCCTCAAGATACTATCTCATGGCCTCAATATACTAACTTGTGGTCTCAAGATACTATTTCGTGGCCTCAAGATAGTAACTCATGACCTCAAGATACTAACTCGTGGCCTCAAGATAGTAACTCGTGGCCTCAAGATAGTAACTTGTGGCCTCAAGATAGTAACTCGTGGCCTCAAGACAGTAACTAGTGGCCTCAAGATACTATCTCGTGGCCTCAATTAACTTGTGGCCTCAATATACTATTTCGTGGCCTCAAGATAGTAACTCGTGGCCTCAAGATAGTAACTCGTGGCCTCAATATACTATTTTGTGGCCTCAAGTTAGTAACTCGTGGCCTCAATATACTATTTTGTGGCCTCAAGTTAGTAACTCGTGGCCTCAATATACTATTTCGTGGCCTCAAGATAGTAACTCGTGGCCTCAAGATAGTAACTCGTGGCCTCAAGATAGTAACTCGTGGCCTCAAGATAGTAACTCGTGGCCTCAAGATACTAACTCGTGGCCTCAATATACTATTTCGTGGCATCAAGATAGTAACTCGTGGCCTCAAGATAGTAACTCGTGGCCTCAAGATACTATCTCATGGCCTCAATATACTAACTTGTGGTCTCAATATACTATTTTGTGGCCTCAAGATAGAAACTCGTGGCCTCAATATACTATTTTGTGGCCTCAAGTTAGTAACTCGTGGCCTCAATATACTATTTCGTGGCCTCAAGATAGTAACTCGTGGCCTCAAGATAGTAACTCGTGGCCTCAAGATAGTAACTCGTGGCCTCAAGATAGTAACTCGTGGCCTCAAGATACTAACTCGTGGCCTCAATATACTATTTCGTGGCATCAAGATAGTAACTCGTGGCCTCAAGATAGTAACTCGTGGCCTCAAGATACTATCTCATGGCCTCAATATACTAACTTGTGGTCTCAAGATACTATTTCGTGGCCTCAAGATAGTAACTCATGACCTCAAGATACTAACTCGTGGCCTCAAGATAGTAACTCGTGGCCTCAAGATAGTAACTTGTGGCCTCAAGATAGTAACTCGTGGCCTCAAGACAGTAACTCGTGGCCTCAAGATACTATCTCGTGGCCTCAATTAACTTGTGGCCTCAATATACTATTTCGTGGCCTCAAGATAGTAACTCATGGCCTCAAGATAGTAACTTGTGGCCTCAAGATACTATCTCTTGGCCTCAATTAACTCGTGGCCTCAATATACTATTTCGTGGCCTCAAGTTAGTAACTCGTGGCCTCAAGATAGTAACTCGTGGCCTCAAGATAGTAACTCGTGGCCTCAAGATAGTAACTCGTGGCCTCAAGATAGTAACTCGTGGTCTCAAGATACTAACTCGTGGCCTCAATATACTATTTCGTGGCATCAAGATAGTAACTCGTGGCCTCAAGATAGTAACTCGTGGCCTCAAGATACTATCTCATGGCCTCAATATACTAACTTGTGGTCTCAAGATACTATTTCGTGGCCTCAAGATAGTAACTCATGACCTCAAGATACTAACTCGTGGCCTCAAGATAGTAACTCGTGGCCTCAAGATAGTAACTTGTGGCCTCAAGATAGTAACTCGTGGCCTCAAGATAGTAACTCGTGGCCTCAAGATACTATCTCGTGGCCTCAATTAACTTGTGGCCTCAATATACTATTTCGTGGCCTCAAGATAGTAACTCATGGCCTCAAGATAGTAACTTGTGGCCTCAAGATACTATCTCTTGGCCTCAATTAACTCGTGGCCTCAATATACTATTTCGTGGCCTCAAGATAGTAATTCGTGGCCTCAATATACTATTTCGTGGCCTCAAGTTAGTAACTCGTGGCCTCAAGATAGTAACTCGTGGCCTCAAGATAGTAACTCGTGGCCTCAAGATAGTAACTCGTGGCCTCAAGATACTATCTCGTGGCCTCAATATACTAACTTGTAGTCTCAAGATACTATTTCGTGGCCTCAAGATACTAACTCGTGGCCTCAAGATAGAGTTAGTATCTTGAGGCCACGAGTTGACAGTCTCTCCATCGTTGACAGTTTCTGTCATTTTAGTGTGTCTGCGTGAGGAAATCACAGCTGCTAACACACAAGCTCTTGAAACCCCGCCCTTTGCAGCAGCTCATTTGCATTTAAAGCGCCAGGCACAAAACGGTGCGTTTTTGCAAACCATAAAAAAGTGAACTTTATATCAAATATCTGTGAGGTATTTTATGCTAAAACTTTACACACACACACACACTCTGAGGACATCAGTGATTTATTTTACATCTTGTGAAAATGGTATTTTACCACCCCTTTAACATTTAGTATTCATGCTTTAATTAGAAAAAATTTCAATACATTTTATAATTATTATTTTATGAGATGCAAGGGAAAAGAATTGGCTTCTGGTGTAATTTCGGGTTAAAGCCCGGGTAAAATCACTTCCATTTGGGTAAAATCAATTCGGGTAAAATCACTTCCAGATTTTTCAGAATACGTTAAATATTTAATATTAACAGAATTATTTTGCTATTGTTACAGATAGAGATATAATCTCCCCTGCACACCCCTAATATATGTATACAGCATTATCCCTCTCCTGTATAATCCCAAAAGTGAACCTACACAGAGGACCTGAGCTACACTCCAAGGATGTATTGCACTGCCAGGATCATTTATTTATTTTGTAAAGAAAAGCTTTGAAGAAGAGAGCAGCTCGTCTGTGTCTCAGAGCTGCATGAGTTTCTATTCTCAGCAGGTTTCTCAGATGATGCCTCTGATGGCAAAGCTGCATCATCACTGTCAGATTTCCCAGAATTCCTCCTGCTTTGAGACCGTCAGCTCTGCGTGATACAGGAGCAAACAATGAATATCACACATATATGAGTCAACTGCTTTAAAGACACACACACTCACGAAATGACACACACACATCCCACATTCATTTCCATCCCCGCTAGAAAAGCTAAAAATGCAAATACTCCCATTTTAAAAGTATATTTTATTTTTTACAAACAATAGTGCAAATGAAATATTTAAAATGCACATATTTACATAATGACTTTGAGTAACTACATAAATAATTCACATCTGTTCTTTTGCAAGCAGAGTGTTTTTTTTTGTTTGTTTTGTTTTTGTTTTTCACAGCAGGGAATTTCATTCGATATGAACTTAAAAGTCAACATGAAACCAAAACTGACCGTAATTATGTAATGTGCATTGCTGGTCTTACATTTGTAAGAAAATGTCCAAAGAAAGTCTTTTATCAAACCATAGTAATATTTTCTGCCTCTGAAATGGCATTTCAGTCAATGTCACCTAGGCTGTGAAGGCTACTGGTTAACCTTTCAGCTTCAGACACAGGTTATTGAGCCTTCAATTTTATTGTCATGAACATGTTCCAAAACAAAACCAATGCCGTGTCAGATTTTGAATGTGTGGGTTCACAGTCTTTTATGGGATTTCTGCAGCACATAATCGGCCTACAGCTTCAACAGTTTTTGTCATAAGTAACTATGCCGGAATTAATGCAGTTCTAAATAACCCTTCAGCTATATAGAAACAAGCTTAACTAATCAGTAAGTAATATCATATTTAGGAGATAGTTCATTATTAGGTAATCAATAATTACTTACTGCATGGTTACCATTAATGACGGACCATTATTTTATTATAAACTGTCACCCTGTTTTTTCCCCTCAATTCAAAGCATTCAAAGATATGAAAGGTCACTGGGTCTAGTAAAAAAATTTTTAGGTCACACTTACACATCTTACATGTAGTTACTATAGTAAGAACAGTATAGTATGTATGATTACAAGCAATTAACCATAAACCAAACCCTGACCCTATAGTAAGCATTGTTTATTAATTTTACTCAGTAAGTATTTGTGTTGTTAAAAAGTAATAACGTCACCTTACAATAAAATGTAACCCTTGATCTTTGTTCCATATGTTTAACTTCAAATCCAACTCATCTGGCTATCTATTTTGCATTCATGCTTGGTGGTTACCGTGCAAAACAACCATATTTTACCTCAAATAATTACAAATATATATATATATATATATATATATATATGCTGTCAAATCGATTAATCACATCTTACATAGACAAGTTTATAATATATATATATATATATATATATATATATATATATATATATATAACTTGTCTGTCAGATGTGATTTATATGTGTGTGTACTGTATATATATATATATATATATATATATATATATATATATATATACAGTCAATTATATATATATATATATATATATATATATATATATATACAGTACATTATATATATATATATATATTCATAAAATTTTAATCTATTTAATCACAGTATGTGGTAATTAATATAATTAAAGGCAAATTAACCACACCTTTCCACATCCTTTCAATAGAGCCCTTATTGTGTTATATGAGAAAAGCATCAAATAGATATTATAGTTATGTTTATGCATTTGTCATAATTTTATCCAAAACAACTTACATTGCATTTCAAGGTGCACTTTTACATTCATATCATTGGAAATCGAACCCCTGACCTTGGCGTTGCAAGTGCCAACGCTCTACTGTTTAAGCAACAGGAAAGCTACTTCACACATTACACTACATTTTTTATTTTTTTATTTTTTATTTGATTCAACATATATTTTTTTATAAACGTTTAGGCTCCAGTGGTCATGAGGGTGAGTAAATGAAATCAGTATTTTCAGTTTTGGGTGAACTAATACTATTAATCGTTTTTTATATGGAAATATGATTTTTATTTTATGAAATTAAACTTTAAAGCCTGGATCTAGAGAAATGGCTTAGATTAGACCAGAGTTAAGACTTAGTTCAATTAGGACACAAAACATGGAGTCATTCAAAAAAAAAAAAAAAAAAAAAAAATACGCTGTGTGTTGATCAGAGACGCACAAAAGGTCTGCTTTGTCTTTACAGGTAATATTTTCATAAAATTGCAATATTGAGCAAAAGAAGAATGTATATTCTAAAAATATAATGCAGTGTTGTAGTAGAGACCACCTCACTCGAGTCCGAGTCGACACTGAGACCAGAGAGAGTCGAGTCCGAGTCAAGACCGAGTCCATAGAGAGTCGAGTCCGAGTCGAGTCCGAGACCAGAGACGGTCGAGTCCGAGTCGAGACCGAGACCAGTGAGGGTTGATTACCTAATTTACTTTTATTTACTTAGAGAAATCCTTTTTTTTTTTTTTTTTTTTTTTTTTTTTTTTACTGAATTTACTTAAAGTTTAAAAAATATGATCAGTTTAGGGTAAAAAGGCCACATAGTAGGTGGTGTTAAAAGTAATTTTATTACAATTTGTCATGCGCAGTTGCGCACTAGAAAATCACCAATCACTGGGCGTGTCAATCAATTTAAAGAAATATTTTATTAACATACATTAATAATCATGAAAAATATTTTTAATTGAACTCGAGTGGACTCGGGAATAATTCCGAGTCCTAAAAAAACAAATGTTCGAGTACGAGTCAATTCCGAGTCCAAATGGACACGAGTCCATGACAAGACCAAGACCATTAAAATATGGTCTCTAGACCGAGTCCGAGACGAGTCCGAGTCTCGAGTACTACAACACTGATATAATGTCAAATGTGTGCATAAATATGCAAAGAAAGATTGAGGTGATAGGCAGCAGCAACCATACTTCCTACACCACTTCCTATGTGCTAGTGCCTTTTTGATCTCCTAAACAACAGTAGAAATGCTCACAAAATGGAAAAGTTCTAACTAAATCTCTAATGCAAATCTACAGTTCTTTAGAAAGGTTTAATGTTAACCAGCCAAATAGATATTAAGCACAGTTTCAGGCTAGTGTTGTTGCTAATGTAGGTAAACGTAACACATCCTGTTCAAAAAGCCTCCTTGTTCTCCACAAACCACTGCAGAATCATGTTCAGTTCTGTCTACACTGCATCATTTTTTTTTTCCAAACTAGTTCAGGGCAAACCAGGCCAAAGTTGATAGCCTACTACATATTTCACTGGTCATGCTAACTTGTTAGCTAACATGCTAACAACTCTAAAACAAAACCTAGCCCTAATCTAAAGTCAAAGCGTTGGTTTGCCACAATTGGATCCATCCATGATTTATTTGAACGCTGAACAGAATCCATGAAGTATGTACTTGGATTGTACGCACCTTCAGGGGGTAACATTCAGCCTTTGTGGTCGGACTTTGGAGGAGAGATGTAGGCTACTGAAACGGTCGTCAGGTTAAAAAAAAAAGATTTCATTTTGCAGTCTAGCTAGTAAGCCAACAGTTTTCCTTTATTTGTATTTTTGGCTTATAATTTTGAGTAACAGATGTCGTATTTTATTTAGCCTATTTTTCTCAGTGCCATTTTTTCTCATGATAAGACAAAAATAACAAATACAATTCTTGCATTTTAATGTGCCCCTATTATGCTATTTTGAAGGTTCCTGATTTTTGACTCCTGCAACAGGTTTGCACGCATCAAAGGTCAAAAAACATTTTCTCATTAGATCTCAAATCTCAAACGACTCGTTGGACGAATCAGTCTCTCTAAATCCCTTGATTCTGCGAGCCTACGCTGCTCTGATTGGTCAAATGGCCAGTCTGTTGTGATTGGTCTGCTCTGCTCTGATTGGTCAGATGGCCAGTCTGTTGTGATTGGTCTACTCTGCTCTGATTGGTCAAATGGCCAGTACGTTGTGATTGGTCTACTCTGCTCTGATTGGTCAGATGGCCCAGTCTGTTGTGATTGGCCTACTCTGCTCTGATTGGTCAGATGGCCAGTCTGTTGTGATTGGTCTACTCTGCTCTGATTGGTCAAATGGCCAGTATGTTGTGATTGGTCTACTCTGCTCTGATTGGTCAGATGGCCCAGTCTGTTGTGATTGGCCTACTCTGATCTGATTGGTCAGATGTCCAGTCTGTTGTGATTGGTATACTCTGCTCTGATTGGTCAAATGGCCAGTCTGTTGTGATTGGTCTACTCTGCTCTGATTGGTCAGATGGCCATTCGGTTGTGATTGGTCTGCTCTGCTCTGATTGGTCAAATGGCCAGTCTGTTGTGATTGGTCTACTCTGCTCTGATTGGTGAAATGGTCAGTCTGTTGTGATTGGCCTACTCTGCTCTGATTGGTCAGATGGCCAGTAAGTTGTGATTGGTCTACTCTGCTCTGATTGGTCAGATGGCCAGTACGTTATGATTGGTCTACTCTGTTCTGATTGGTCATATGGCCAGTTGGTTGTGATTGGTCTACTCTGCTCTGATTGGTCAAATGGCCAGTCTGTTGTGATTGGCCTACTCTGCTCTGATTGGTCATATGGCCAGTTGGTTGTGATTGGTCTACTCTGCTCTGATTGGTCATATGGCCAGTTGGTTGTGATTGGTCTACTCTGCTCTGATTGGTCAAATGGCCAGTCTGTTGTGATTGGTCTACCACTCACAACGCACATTGTAAACAAAACGTCCATTACCATAAACTCCAGCTCTAGAGTCTTCCTAAAGTTCAGTGATTGTGCACACTGTTAAGACAGTAACGGCGGTGGCGATTTTACCATATCAACATGAGCGTGAGGCCGATGATAAAATATTGGAAGAACTAGTTATTCAACCCGAAACTCAATCGCAAGGACGACATGAGCAGGACATTTCTCAGTGATACACTACTCAGTTTGAAGTACATTATGAGATGATGCAACTGTAATTCATCACCATCAACAAACCCATGTGTATATTTCTCATTTAATGTGGTGCACATGCAAGAACTGTATCAACAACTGTGTGTATGTTAGCCGTGCACTAGCGTGAATAACTGACGTAACATTAAAGTTTGCAAAACCAATCTTGCTCCATTCTTTATGTTTAATCAAAGTAGTAAGAACGACAGACAATTTACATGAATAGACAAAGTTTTAGCCAATAGTGGCCCACAGCTGCCTAGCCGAAGTATTTCAGTAAGACTTGAGTTAGCCGGTTAGCCGGAAACGTACACAATATAAAACACACAGCTACATATTTTGAACACCTGTTAGAAAATATATACATCGATAATTATTCAGACTTACAGATTGTGATTCTGAGGAGCAAGTTAGTCCAAATAAACTGAGTACTAACGAATCTTTCAAGAGCAAGCATTTTGTGAATCCCGCGTTTAACTCTGCGTTTAAAGCTGTCATCAGTGAAATGACATGTTTGAAGGCGGGCGGAAAACCTACAACATAGACGAGCATTATGCAAATGTATTTTTTAGTGATGTAGAAGCATCATCCAGTGGGATTCAAATTATAAATGACTCGTTTAGACGGTTCAGAGTCGATTTCTTTTGGGAGACCATAACTTTACTTTTCAAGCACTTTGGACTTTGCAGAAAATTTACATTCACACACAGCTTTACACACTGCATGAAAGGTAATATTCAGGGGGGAAAAACATAATAAGGGCACTTTAAGTAGGCCATGCAAAATAAAACCTAGCAATAGTGGCCAGGAGTGGGACAAAAAAAAGAGTCCAATGCAGAAATCTAGTTTCAATCTCCTTTTTCACTACTATTTGGGTTGCGTGCCTCAGTGATAATGTATTTTTGTAGGCCGAGCCGTAAGTTAATCATAACACTGGTTCCATCGACAAAAAAAAAAGAAAAAAAGAAAAAAACAAATAGGATTTTTCCATCGGCTTTTGTATTGTTGACGAAAATAAGCTCTGTGACCAGCAAAGGTTTATGATTCATCATGATAATCTTCACAAATGAACACAACGTTTTAAAGTTTGAAGCCTAAATTCAACCGTCACAAGCTAAACGCAGGTTATACATGCACTACACTACAGTCACATGACTTCGATGCCACCACCATAAAGCTTTAGACAAATCTTCCAGTCTTTATTTAAAACCCTTTCCCTGGAAGCTGTGAAAGCGACTAGTGAGTTAATATGTTCGGCTGATGATGTTTAATGTCTTCAACAACCTCTATAGTCACATTAGACACTTGATAGCAGCCGCAGTTTACAAGACAATTCAAACATTAAAAAAGGGGGGAATTAATGATGTATTTCATGTTGCAGAATAAAACATGAAAATATTTCGAGCTTGTGTTAATCACAGACCTTATTTAACCAAAAAACCCATTGAGTGTATGACGAACCAGCCAAAAGTGATCAAATGCTAACTCATTTCCCAGTTTTGGCCTACAAAAATATGTCAACCCTGCAGCACTCTATGATGTTTCATGTTGACTTTAAAATTCATGTGCAATCCTGGCACTTTCAGCATTCATAAAACTTCAGCTACTAGAGTCTGGCTTGCATCACATAGCAGCCACAAACTCAAAACTGTATTTTGCATTTATTTTCGGGCTCACGCCGTCCAACCTTAAAGCCACCACCGGCCGAACTCTTTCAGATCGACTCCAAAGATGGTGAACGTCAGGGTTTCCATCTCACTTACCATCAAGAGCCCATCTGGAGGCAAAGTTTTTCTTTGGATCAAAGTAACCAAGAGTGACGACCCTTCTTCGGATGCATCTTCAAGCTTGACGTCAATGACCTCAGTCCAGTGATTCCCATGAACCTGTTGATACCAGCGATCTGGGGATTCTGACATGTTTGACTGCCCTGGACTGGCCTCAGTTTACCACAGACATCTTTAAAGGTCTATGGTGAAAGCTCAAAGGCAGTCCCTGCACAGCGCCACCTGGCCGTGGAGGTAGTCTCTGCAAGGGCAAACCCGCTGGTGTTTGGCACTGACTCCAGCGCAACTGAACAGCAGCGGCTCCTTTTGCTGGAAACACTCTCTCCTGTCCACCTGCACGGCTGGAAACACATGGTTTTTCTCCGCTTCTAAAGACTCACACTGAGCATTAAGCCTGAAATGCACACATTCACACACAATGCATCCATTACAAACAACCACAGAATATTCAAAACAGCACGGTGAATAGAGAACAATGAATGCTCATTTCTACAGCGGTCTTGGTTACGTAAATACTTTTCTGTAATTTTTCTTCACAGGGATTTAAGATCTGTCGGCTTTAAACCAAACCATCCAGCTGTGAGATGAATAACACATTACACATTTTGTCGGAAGCAAAATATTACATGAAACCCATGCTTATCCCATGAAGCTGTGGAAATAAAAACAAAACTACAATCACATAAAACTATTGATTTTATGTTTTTATTCAAGACTTATGTATAGCTTATTGCTAAAAAAGGCTATTTGGTAACACTTTATTTTACAGTGTACTTGTTACATATGTTACATGTACTTACCATAGTAATAACAGTAAATTATGCATCATTTCTAGGTTCAGTCCTCCGTATTTTGATCCAGTCACCAGGATTTGCTAATTAGCACAGTTTTTAATAGGTTAACCCTGTTAATTTTTAAAAATCACAGGTTCATCGTAATGTTAGGAAACTTGGTGACTTTTATGGCATTATGTATGTGAACACACAAAAAAATTGAGGTCATGATCTGAGCATGCTAAGTGGTCTTAAAAAAATAGTCACACACTTGTGGTCTTTGGTCAAAAATGACCCCCATAGGAAATGAATGGAAAATTGACAAAAACACAAAAATTCACATTTTTTTATTTATTTGTTTTTTGTTTGTTTTTTTACATTTTTAAAATAAAAAATCGTTTTTGGAATTGTTTCAACTATATATTCAAATCCACCAAAAAAAAAAAAGTGTTCATAAACATGTGGGGAATTCACATGTTTTTCGAGTGGTTTTTCTCTATACTGTGACCAAATGGTGCTAATTTTCTTCAAAAAATATTTTTTCCTGAAGGTCTAGACTCTATATTAAACTAAAATACTGTATTCATATTTTTTTTTAAAATAATATATATATATATAGAAATATATATATATTTTTTTTTTTCCATGGCAAAAATAGACAATACATATTTCATAAATATTAATAAATTCAATCAAATTGTCACAAAATTCTAAACTACAAAGGATTACTAAAACATACAATTTATTAACAGGATTATCTGACCATAATATAACACTGCTAGGAAGAAAACTCACTAAAAAACGTTTCAAAAATATATCCACAGTGAAAAAACAACATCATCTGAGTATTCCGAAAAAAGATATGGAGAAATTCAGATCTGACTTAAATGATATTGATTGGACTGATATTCTTGCAGTTGAAGATATAGAAAACAGCTGCAATCTGTTTTCAAGTACTATTAATAATGTAATATCCTCATATAGCAGAAAAATGACACATAGACCAAGACAGAAAAATTCTCAACCTTGGCTCAATGAGGCTATACGGAAAGAGATGAGGGACAGAGATTCCTCACTAAAGAATGCACTTAAGTCAAGATTCAGAAGTGATTGGTACAGTTATACATCCCTCAGAAATAGAGTAGTAAGGAACATAAGGAAAGCAAAAGCAGATTTTTATATAAGGGTAATTAATGATGCAAAGGGAGATGGGAAGTTAATCTGGAAAAATCTTAATAAATTAATTGGGAAAGATACTCAGCACTGTACACCGGCACTAGAACTGAAATTAAATGGAATCATAATCAGAGAAGACGACATCATAGCAAGTACCTTTAATAATTTTTTTATTCAATCCGTTGAGGATTTGGTACAGAATTACACTACCAGTACTATAATGAGTATTCCAATTAATTACGACAAACCGGTTTTTAGGATTGAGGAAATTAGTGAACTCGAGGTAGAGAATACAATAAATTCATTAGGGAACTCAAAAGCTAAAGATGCCTTTGGTTTTGATTATGTATTTCTTAAAACTCACAAACAGTTTTTAATTAAACCTCTTACACACTTAATCAATTTATCAATTAAACAAGGTATTTTCCCAAGTTCCTGGAAAAAAGCCGTGGTGACCCCCATTTTCAAAGCCGGTGATAAAACGTTGGTGGAGAACTACAGGCCTATTAGTATATTACCCGTATTATCTAAGGTGGCAGAGAAATTGGTGGCGAAACAGCTGGCTATACATCTTAATACTGGTCTTTCAGCACTTCACCCAATGCAGTTTGGCTTTCGGAGTAAACACTCTACAGAAACAGCCAACTGCTTCCTTATAGAGAATATTAAATGTAATCTAGACAAAGGAGGCGTGGTCGGTGCAATATTTTTAGACTTAAAAAGAGCTTTCGACACCGTCAAGCATGACGTTCTTTTGTCAAAATTATCATATTTTAATTTTTCTGAGAATGCAATAAAATGGATGAAATCTTACTTAACTGACAGAAAACAAAGCACACGCATTAACAATACCCAATCCACATATTCAAACTGTAAAATAGGTGTCCCTCAAGGATCTATATTGGGCCCTCTTTTGTTCAGTCTCTATATAAACGACCTGCCCACTGTTTGCCCATCTGTACATTTACAAATGTATGCAGATGACACAGTCCTCTACGTGCATGCTCAAAATAAACAACAAGCTGCACACAAACTGACTGAGGCCATGAGTAAGGTATCCAGGTGGCTAACTAATTCATGCTTACACTTGAACATTAATAAAACAGTCTGTATGTACTTTACAAAACAACCAACTGTCACTTATGACCCTGAGGTGCTTGTCAACCAAGAGAAGATTAGAGTAGTGCCGGACTGTAAATATTTGGGAATCATCCTAGACTCAAATCTATCATTCAAAAAGCATACTAAAAAGGTTGCCAATATTGTTAAATTTAACCTAGCAAATTTTAAGCATATAAGATCGTATTTATCAATGAAGGCTGCAAAAATCTTTCTGAATGCAATGATTCTCTCACATTTCTCTTACTGTTTAACTAGTTGGTCGCAAGCAAACAAAACAACAATGCAACCTTTGGAGTCACTTTATAAACAGGCATTAAAGACTCTGGACCGGAAAGGAAATAGTCATCATCATTGTCTTATAATTAAAAAACACAATATGCTCAGCTTTGAAAATTTCATACATTTCGCTGATGCATGTCTTGTTTTTAAGGTACTCCGTGGGCTTGCTCCACCACCACTGTGCCAATTCATAAAACAGAAAGACAAGGCCAATAGAGCTACTAGAGCAACAACAAGAGGGGACTGCATTGTTCAGTACAGACAAAGCAGGTTTGGAAATGCAGTCTTCTCTATTAGAGCCACAATTTTCTGGAATAGTTTGCCCAAAGAGTTAAGGCAGTGTAATAGTCTCTTCTCCTTTAAAAAACAACTTAGGTCTTGGTTTGGGGACACTTATACGTGTAAGCATACATCCTATACTTAGGTTTAAAATACACTTGTATATGTGGATGGATGTATGTGTATATGGGTTGTGTACATGTATGAATGTATGTAGAGATGTGCGTATGTATATGCGTACATTTGTTTGCGTATGTATGGGTGAGAGAGTGTATGTATATATATATATATGGCCTGTGTATGCTCTTTATGTTTTTTAGGCTTATATTGATCCTGATATGTCCTGTTCATATTTTATTATATCACTACTGTACTTATTAAATGTATTTTTTACTGACTTTTGCATTTTAGGCAGCCTACTAAGACCTGGCTAGGGACAGCAGATGAAAATTAGCACGCGTAGCTAACTCTGGCTTGTTTACAACATGCATTGTTGTTGATTAATGAGCATTGTCCCTATCAAATAAAAATGAAATGAAATGAAATAAATATTATAAAACAAAAATAAATTGCATTGGTTTTATTGGGATAGAGTAAATTTAATTTTTAGGTGTCCAAAGATAACAAGTGTGACTCCGAAACGTAGAGCACCTGAGGGTTGGGTGGAATGGGTGGAATAAACATATGGCAGGACTTTTACTTTCTGACTCCTGGACTTCTGCATGCAACTAACCCTCAACCAAATACTAATTCTACCCTATCCCTATAGTAAGTACATGTAGTCAAATAATATCACTCTTCTTTTACACTGTAACTATGACCCCTTAAAATAAAGTGTAACAGCCTATTTTTATTAGGAGTAAATGATTGGGACATTTGCTTTTTAACATTTGAGATTGCTGCACTTTTTTCATGTTTAAATGGAAAATTACTGGACAGATTCTGCAACAATATGCTGTATTTAGTATATCATGATGATTAACGAGTTGATTTTTTGTGCTAAATAGGGCAGATTTGGCTTACAAAATCCCTTCCAGCAAAGTGAGTAAACATAATAAGTAACTCGCCAAATTGGCCAGTGATTTTACTGCGTTAACCGCCACAGTTGATTTTTACTGAATACAATCTTTAAAGGTGTATGGATACATAAGCATTACAAAGCGAATATTTCATCTATTATATAGTAGATAAAATGAATATCATTACTCCATATTAATTGGCTGTCAATGAACAAATACATTTATATATATATATATATATATATATATATATATATGTATGTATGTATAAAAAACAATACAGAAACAGTGTGTCTCTCACCCATTGAAGGCCTCCATATTGTTGATGAAAGGAAAGAAAGCTGGCTCGCAGATTAGACCGGCGTCCTGGCAGGTTTTCACACAGGACGAAGCCTCTGCAGACAGGACGAGCCGGAGGGCGCGGAGGGGGGGCCAGCAGGCCGGAGCAGTGATGTTGGGTGCCCAGATCAAAGCTGTGGAGTTGGGCAGCTGGAGGAAAGGACTGGGTGGATTCCCAGGCCACGATCTGGATTCATTGACTTTAGGGAATGGAACGCTGTGGTGACAAAAATCCTACAAAAAAAAAAAAAGAAAAAAAAGAAGAAGAATTTGACTGGAAAGAGAAAAGAGTGGAAAGAGAGCCTTGTGATATATTATAAAAAAACTAAATAAATCGCAGCCTTACCTGAACAGATACAGAATTCAACTGATCTGCTATTTTAGGACAATTTTGTGATTCATCCAATCAATTTACAGACAACTATATTTTATAATAAATAAATAAACTGGTTTACTTTTGAGTTATTATGTTTTATTTTATTTCTTTTATGAAATTTACCATATTACAATGCAAAGGCTTTAATAATCACCAGACATAAATGGTGTTGGTTGTGTTTTAACATAATCATTATTTCACAATCATCTGACCTGAATCACAGAGCCACGTTTCTGAGTAAGGTTTACTTTATTAATTATAGCAGCACTAGCCTTGGACAGCATCATAATTTTAGCATTTTCAATGAAACCAAATGATCAAAACAATAAAGATAACTTCAGAAATTATTTTATATAGGCACACACAGACATCAAGCGTTAGTGTATGAATCTCAGCAATGGTGACAAACAGATCACCTCTGAACATATACATATTATTTATTCATGCAGCAATGCATGATGGGAGCCATGAATGAGTTTTGATTGGTGGCACCCAGAATGCACTGCAACATGCATTATTATTGCCACCATTGTTGAGATAGACAGGCTGATTATTGATCTCTGTATCTAAAAACTAAATCAAAACAAAAACAATATTTTTTTTAATAAGTTTAAAATATTCCGTGGATTACCCTGTGGAATCATAAAAATATTATACTGTACAAGGACAGTGCTGCTATAATTAATTAAGTAAATCTAAACTGGGCTCTATATGAGTTCAGTGATTCAGGTCATATGCTTGTGAAATAATGATTATGTTAAAACATAACCAAAACCATCAGATCACCTTTTCTATGTGTTCATCTGGCTGTTATAATTCACGTATAACAGCCAAACAACATCTAAAGTTTACGATTTAAGGGTCAAGAGCCCAACCTAAAAACACACCGATCTCCATAATGGTGACTAAAATTATGGTTTTCTCCTTCAGTGATTCTGCTTGTTCACATCAGGTGTCTTCAATGATACAAAAGAGTTCTTAATTCATCTTTAAAGTCAGTCTGTTATTCCGATATTTTTGTTTAGAAAAAATGTGTAAATTGTACTCATTTTAAATGGTTAACTTTTAAGTAATTCATTTGGTTAATTATTACTCAATTCTAATTTGTTAAATTTAATTAATAATATTAAATGTAATCTGTTGCCTCAATTTTATTGATTAGATTTAACATATTCAGTCGTATTCATTTTTGCAGTGTAAGGTCTGCTGCAGCAATAGCAATAACTATGAAGTTTTAATAATGGTTCTAATTCAACGAGAATATGAAAATCCACACCACAACTATAACAATATCATAAGATATCGAATGATATTGTCTGAATCACTTTCGAAACAATTATTTTCAGCTGATTAACGATAAAAACAGCCAATCAAAGGGCCGTTTACATGCAAACTTTAAAAAAAAGTGTTTCAAAGAGCATGTTTTTGAAAACTTTCCCATTATATTCTCCATGTTTTGGTGTGAGTGGGTCTGTTAGGTCAAATACAATTTAAATAAAGCTATTATAGTGTACAAATAATACTACAATGCAAAATATTATTCCTTTTTAACTACTATTTTTCACTTTATTTAGCTATTTGTAATGCATTCTTTAAAATGAACACTCCAAAGGGTCGAAGGAGTCATTTTACTTTGTGTATGTTAATTCCAAGTTTGAGCTAAAAAAAAAAAAGTGGTGCTGAGTACTGAAGGAGCTGAACAAAGCATTCAGAGTCCAGGTTCTCAAAAGTGTGTTCACATCAAATCCCAAAGGCAACTGACTAGCAAGCTCAGCATATACTAGTTCACATCATAAGCAAAAATATGCTTACGCTTATTCTCTTACATTTTTGTCTACATGTGCATGTGTAACACAGATCATAGACTTGCTCTGCTCACGATTCGAACACTTTCTGTCAGTATGCAACATACATATACTAGTGTGTCCCAAATCATAAAAGGAAAAGTTACTGGAATGTTATTTCAAAATGTCAGAATCACTCTAGTTGTGCTATTTTTTTCATGATGGCATGTTGGATCCAGAACTAATATACCAAAACTGAGAAGCAAGGGTGACTCAAATTGTGTATTTGAATTCAAAGTGTATATTTCCAGGGGTTCTTATCAAATATCAATCAAAATAAATGGGAATACTAATGGATAATTTTCTCCAGTTATCCATATATATATATATATATATATATGGATGTTTTTATATTTGTTCTTGAACTTTGAAATGCATCCGTACCTGATGTTGAATGTAAGCGTTCACTCTCTCCAGCATGCCTTCACAAGTGTACTCATATGGTATAAAGGGTCCCACCTGTGAAAACAGACGAATGCTAAAAATCCCAAACAGAAATATGTATACAATTTATGCACTTTTCACTATTCACTTAAATAATACCTGTCCATGCATGTAATTGCATCACATTTAAAGGTACTTCCAATGTTATATTTTTAAATAAATCATAAGTGAACATTCTTCTTGGCTAACCAAGTGTTAACGGATTGAACCAAGCCTTATGATAGATTTGTGTGAAGGAACCGACTTACTAACATGGGAAAATCCTCTCCAATGCAGCTCACAAATATTCTTCTCCATCACTTTTGCTTATGACACACATGAATACCAATGACGCCAAATCCAGGGTGTCAACGTTTCTGTGTTTAGCATCTCATCGAAATTTGGTTTCAAGAGTTTTGACTAGGGGAAATATTTTCATATCAATACTGGTTTAAGCCCTATTCGGACGGGACTAGTTTTCATGGAGGATGACGTTAGGGAAAATCACGTTTCACAGGTTTGTTATGTATTTGTATTTAAAATCACAAAGACTTTACTTAATGACTTGACTTGACTTAGAAACAAGAAACTCACCAACAGATTACAAGGAACAAAGCTAGACAAGGCACAATGGAAACATGAAACCAACAGAACAGATGAAATGTGACATGAAACAAGAGACCCAATCAGAACAGGACAGATCAGACAAGAGAAGAACACGACATGATCACATGACAGAACCAGAAACGCTTAAATAGGTCCCTATTTGAGGGAACGCCCATTTGTGTTTAACCGTACTGGACATTATCAAGTGCCATATCATTCAATGCCAGAATGCACCCCAATAACGAGTGTACAACAAATATACCCTAAATGGCTAGAGATTACCCACAATGCACTGTGACGTTCGTGCTGAAAGAATTCCCACATCTGATGGCGCCCGCAACTGAATCATACATCCATCCATTTTCCAAACCGCTGGTCCAATGTGGGTACAGCGTAATATCATAGGTATAACATTTTTTAAATTGGTTATTAAATTGTTTAATTGCTGTTTATACATGTTAGTTTCCATGACAAAGTTCAAGATAAATCTTTTCATTAATACTAGAGCTGCCAAATTGCTTAGTTTTAAATGATTATTAAACAGCAAGCTCAAAATATGCAAAAAGCAGCATACCTACCGGCGAACTCGGTGTCCCAATTAACTCACTCGTTTTATTCACTCCCTCAACTGGACTATATTAGGTTAGTAATGTAGCGAATGAGGGTATAATGAGAGGGCGATTTTGAACACAGCTGCAGACAAAAAATAAAAGACATGAACAAAACCCAAAATTAACGTTACAGGCTTAAAGGGTCATTACACCTCTGGAAAGAAGAATGTGTATTTAAAATGGGTCATTTATATAGAATAAATGTGAAATTATTTTTTGAATTTGGAGCTTTCTAGACTGAGAAAAGCCAGAAAATGTATTTTTGGCTTATGTGGATGAAAGACAACAACTCCCAGAATGCACTTGCTTCGCTGCCCTAGGAGGCCACGCCTACCGGTAACAGAGCGCAGTAGTTAACCCCCTGAGCCCGACGGCGTCGTCGACGATGCCACACGTCACCTCCGATAAATGTTTACATAACTCGATGACAGATTTATCGATTTTCTTACCGTTTTTTCCAGCAGAAAGCTAACGAGCTAGCCATCACGGGGGTGTCTTTCGGGTCTTTCTAGCCTTTACAGAAGGTTTTCTATCCAGCCTGGAACTTGTGCTTCCTTTCAGAGGTTTTCAGCAATAAATCCAAACGCTTTATGTCAAACTTTGATAATCTTGAAGCCCATAATTCATAAATATTCGGTCATTTTTGCCGCTAGCTCGATGCTAGCGGACATCCTGGATATCACGTGATGTTTTCACGTGATGGTTTTTGACCAATTACAGGCTGATCCGTTGTAAACATTGGTGTGCGTCATTACGCATGAACCAAGCGCTGATATAGTGTAGAGAGATAGAGAGACTCACGGAGACGCGCGATTCACAGAGAAACACAGCGAAATGGACGTAAATAAAGCGCTGGTCTATTTTGGTGCATTGCAGGATGATGGATTTTCAGGAGAACAGAGCTTTTTGACAGATGAGGAACTAGATTACCAGGATAGACCCAGCTGAAGTGCCATTTATTGATTTACTGTAAAAAGTATTATAGTAGTATAAATGTTTTATAAAAGAATAAAAAGAACATAATAAATAAAAGAATAAATAAAATAGAAATGCAAAACCTGTGATGTGGCCCTCTGTGTGATTGCTGATAGGAACTGTTTTGAGGCTTGGCACCAGTGAATTTCATGAGGCCCCAAACGCCTGGACTTCTTTTGGAAAAATGTCAATATTTTTTGTTCTGTACAAGTTATAATGTTTATTCCTGTGCTCCAGGACTCCAAAGACATGAACAAACTATTTTCCAGAGGAAAATTGCTTAGCTTTTATTTATTTGTGTGTGATTTCAATAAATAATTGAGTGATTCCATTTCCGATTTATTTTTTCATTTGTCTTTATGGTCCCATAACTTATTTTACATTCAGGTGACATCAATGTAACACAAATATGCTGAAAGTTCAATTTGTCCTGAAAAAAAAGAGGTGTGTCAATTGTCTGTGCACCAAAGGGTTGATATTTTACAAGCTTTTTTAGTAAATGACACCAGACGGAAAATTTATTGTAAAAATACCCTTAGGTCTCAGAGGGTTAAACAACAAGTCTAGGCTACTAGTGAGTCTCCGTGATGAGTCTGCCCTAAAATGTGTTTCGAGATCCCCCAAAATGTCCGGGATTCGGCTTTTGCGTTCTACAGTCGCCGTTCATCATGTTTGCTGTGGCGAGCAGGACGAGTGAGGGCCGTGTGGAGAACGACGCGAGGCCGTTGGCGTGATTACCAATGGGCGACATCTGTGAGACGTAAGTTACCGGTCTCGTATCTCTCACGGAGGAGCGGGAATTTTCTTAGCAACTTTAAAACGCACATCAACCGATCACTTGTTTAGCGTTTATGTAAACACTACATTCAGATTCGCCAGTCGGGATGAATTCAGTTAGATTGAAACAAACGCTGTCCATGTAAAACAAAACATGGCGACTGCAGAAAGCAAAAGCTGAATCCCGGACTTCGACGGCCGGACATGTCTAGGAAAAAGAGGACGGTAACCCCTAAAGTTACTACTCAGGTTTCTCCACAGAACAAGAGCCTGCTAGCTTAGCTTCCAAAACAAGATGGCTGACACTATGTGTGATCCCAATCCTCCATAATGCATCCGTTTGCGTATTCAGTACCTCCGTCCATATTTTCAAAAAGTTTCTGCCGGTGAAATCAGACGCACTGGCACTGATCTGTGATTGGTCTGTTAGCTCATTAGGCCCAACCCCCTATGGGCGGGAAAGGGTGGGATCTAGTGCTTGTAGTCTTTACAGAAATCCCCCTCTCTTACACTTCCTCCTACAATGACATAAAATGACGATTTTTCGTAATTGTAGGAGGAAGTGAAAAGGTAAATAGCGGTAAAAACCATTCAATAGTATGACTGGGTTTCTAACAATGGAAATCTTAATGCAAATGGATGGAATCCCAGATAGCAAACTGACATTGAATCAACGTGGAAACATGACATCGAATCTGACATTGTTTTGCTCATCGAATTAACGTTGAACCAACGTCAGACGCGGCATTCTTCAAAGCTAAATGAAATCGAAAATTGGTTTGCTTTCATAACGTTGAAACAACGCGTTGATTTCAAGTTGATTTCCCGTTAGTTTTGAAAGAATGCCGCGTCTGACGTTGGTTCAACGTTAATTCGATGAGCAAATCAACGTTGTTTCAATGTCATGAGAGACGTCGTTTCCACGTTGATTCAATGTCAGTTTGCTGTCTGGGATGTCCCTTTAAAGTGATATGAGCATAAGGAAATAAAAACAACAACTGTTGTTTGAGGGTGTATTGACAACTTTAACCTTCCATGCGTTTAGAAAATCGCAATATTTCCACCAAGGTTTCACTAATGCCCCTAGTTCTAACTTTCTTTTTATTATATATATATCTCCATAAGACTAGCTAGATTGGCTAAACCAGCACCAAACCAGCACAAGTCTTATCAGCAGGGATGTGCAAATTATTCCTGGAAATGGTAATAAAAATATTGTAAAATAATTGATCTTTTTTAGTAGTGCTGTGATTGCAATTTGCCTGTCGTATCATTCGTTTGTGAAACTCAAAGCAAGTTTGGAAAGATTGATCTTGTGTACATCTACACAATTGCAAACTGTTGTTCCCTGTGCTCAAAGTCATGCTTTTCTTGTGTTTGCTTTCCCTATGTTTGCACTGTGGATGAAAAAAAAACAGTGATTTCAAACTTTTGACATTGTGTTTCCATAACAACAGCAAGTTCGTGCTTTGAGAAAGGAACTGAGTCAGAACTAAAGACTAAAATGACTAAAAAAAACACGCCATTGCACTCCGCTGTTTAATTGGCGGCATGGAAGATTCATATAAAAAAGATGACAGTATCTCCAAATATTCCTCTTCCAGCTACTTGGCATGTTTTGATGGGAGTATGTAAATTGTATGAGCAAAAAAAAAGGACATCCCTTTTCTATATTTCTTCATGAAGCCATGCAACAACCACTGTTAGACTGTATATAACAGAGCTGTAAGAGAAAACTACAGTTACCTTGTCTTTGAGTATGTCTACAACAGCTGTCTCAAACTCTTGAGAGTTGTTGAAGTCTACTGTTCTGACATGGGGTTTGCCGATGTACTGTTCAGTGTACGGATGCTGAGATGACACCTGATGGGAAGATGAAAAAATAAAATAGTGTTAACTATCATGATATCACATCGCAAGAGATGAGTTGAAGCAGGACCTAAACGCAACAGTCAACTTTATTAAACATTCAATCAGATGAACAAACACTTAGAAGATCAAGATAATGACAACACTAAGCAAAGACATACAGCTCTCTCTACACAATGGTGCCGCAGATGATCTGAAAGCACAGACAAACAAGTAATCTGGAGTTGAGCGATCCCCATTGAGAGATGAAAGTGTAATTCAGGCAACCTGTGTTCTGTTTGCTTGGACTAAATCTGTGATCAAACCTTCTCAGTGATGAACTGCAATAAATCCAATGGATTTAGACTATTGTTTGCGATTGTGATTGCTGAATAAATGCACTTACGTATGTTGCATTTATTCAATGCAACATATGTATTCCTTTGTGTGGCAATGCAAAGTCTTTTTTGCTGTTATTTTAATAGAAAAACATTCATTAAAGGATTAAGAAATCCCAAAGGTTTATTTTTTGAGAGAAGTTTCTTGTTTTAATAGTTTTTCATAATGTAAAGTGTGTGTTTTTACCTAAATGTAGATTATGTCAAATAAACCACTCACACGATTTAACATTGTCTTAAAATCTATTTATAGGTGAAAGTGGAATAATTCTGATGAAATATATAAAAAAGTTTGGCAAATATGATGATTTTGTATTTAAGGAAGTAGAATTACAAAAAAAAAAAAAAAACATGAAACTCATACATGTATATATATATATATATATATAGCATGCAGACTGCACTTACCTCTCTGGAAGTGGGCTTGCCTCTGAAGAACTCATGATTGAGAGAGCTGCGAGGGGGGTCGAACTTTGGCTGCAGAAATATGCATCCATTGGCTATGGCCTCTAAAGGGGCGGGGCCTTCGTACGGAAAGCCAAATCCCAGGAAGAGCTAGAAGAAAATGTAATGGTATAAATTGTTTTAAACTTTAAGCTAGGGTTGTCAACAGATTAAAAGTGTAATATATTGTTTTGAATCAATAATAATAATTAGATTACTTTTTTATATATATAACGATTAAAGTAATGCATTACTTTATAAATGAACACATTAATATTTAAGTTACTTTTTAAAGTAATAAACTAAAAAGTAATGTACAATTAACCCTCAGGTGCTCTTCGGTCATTTCTGACCGAAAAAAATTATGTTTTGAAATGTTAAAAATCACAGCTTCATCTGAATGTTACGAAACTTGGTGACTTTTATTCCATTGGGTATGTGAACACACAAAAAAATTGAGGTCATGATCCGAGCATGCTAAGTGGTTGTAAAAAAAATAGTCACACTTGTGCTCTTCGGTCAAAAATGACCGACCATAGGAAATGAATGGGAAATTGACAAAAACACAAAAACTTTGAGAATTTTTGTGTGTACAATCTACAAATCGGCCACGATGCAGAAAAAAAGTGCTCAGCATTGAAGGGGTGACACTGTAAAACATCAAGAGTGCAAAACAGACATACCCACCCCTACGCACACACATACACACACACTTTTATACACAAAAACACCAATAAATTGTGATTAAAGAAATCTGTTTTGAATATTTAAAAATCACAGCTTCTTCAGAAAATTACGAAACTTGGTGACTTTGATGGCATTGGGTATGTGAACACACAAAAAAATTGAGGTCATGATCTACAATCTACAAATCGGCCACAATTCTAAAAAAAAGTACACCGCAAGAAAGGGGTGAACTCTACAACAACTAGAGTGCAAAACAGACACACCCACCAACACACACACACATACAAACACACTTTTATACACATACACACCAATAAATTTTGATTACAAAAAGTATGTTTTGAATTTTTTAAAATCACAGCTTCATCGCGATGTTACGAAACTTGGTGACTTTTATGGCATTATGTATGTGAACACACAAAAAAATTTGAGGTCATGATCTGAGCATGCTAAGTGGTCTTAAAAAAATAGTCACACTTTTGGTCTTTTGTCAAAAATGACCCCATAGGAAATTAATGGGAAATTGTAAAAAAAAAGAAAAAAATTTGTGAATATTTGTTTTTTGCCATTTTTTTTATAAGAAATAGTTTTTGAGATTGTTTCAACTATATATACAAATCCACCAACAACAACAACAAAAATGTGTTCATAAACATCTGGGGAATTCACATGCCTCTCAACAGAGAGCTGTCCATGCCATCAAGTGGTTACACCATGATTCTACGCTTTTTCTCTGTACTGTAACCAGATGGTGCTAATTTTCTTCAAAAAATATTTTTTTTCTGAAGGCCTAGACTCTATATTAAACTAAAATACTGCATTAATATTTTTTTGAAGAAAATAATATATATATAGAAAATAATATATATTTTTCTATGGCAAAAATAAACCATAAATATTGCATAAATATTAATAAATTCATTTAAATTCTCTTAAAATACTAAATTAAAAAGAATAAATATTATAGAACAAAAATAAATTGCATTGGTTTTACTGGGATGGAGAAAGTTTCATTTTTAGGTGTCCGGTCACTTTTGACCGGGAAGATAACAAGTGTGACTCCGAAACGAAGAGCACCTGAGGGTTAATAGTAGGGGTGGCACGGTACATGAAAAAACACCCGAACCGTTCGGTTCGCTTGTCTCGGTTTGGAGCGTGTGTGCGTCTCACGGTTCGACGCATGCGCAATGTAACCTCGTGCCCGTATGTGACGTGTTTTCTTTTCGCGCGACATAAGCTTGTTCGACTTGGACCGGCGCTGCACAGAGCGACCGGTGAATAACATCACACTAGAGCGGGAACGACGGCTCCGTCACTCACTTTCGCGGTATTTGATGTCATTACCGATCGCTCTGTGCAGCGCCGGTTCAAGTTAGTAAACAAGCCAGTAAAAGTGGAGTATGGAGCGCTGCAGGTCACGGCACGCGGAGAAATGGCAAGTGGGAGAGATGAGGGAGTTGGAGGATGCGCCAGCGTCCTATAAGTCTATAAGTCCGGTGTGTGGGGACATTTTTGATTTCATGTTATGGTATTTTAATATAACGTTACAGTGGCACTTTATGTTTAGATATGAGCTTCAGTCAAATGTTTCCAAATCCTGCACTTTAATTTAAACTGAAAAAAAGGTACCCTCACTTTTTGGGAATAGAAGCATTGTTGATACTGTTTTTTGTGTTGAGGTTGAACTTTTCACTTTATGTTTATGGCCTTTGCTATTTCTATAGCCTAATTATAGGCAATAAGGTTTCATGTATATTGACTTATTCATAAAAGACAGTGTAGTTCCTCTTTTTTTTCTTTTAAAAGATAGAATTTTTGTAAGAGCTACAAAAGTTGTCAGTTCATAAATGCAAGTTAATTTCTTTGTGTAAATAAGATTTGTGTGATAAAAATGCACAAGTTCTTGTAGAGATAGTGATACACATTCTCCTTTTTTTTGCCAAATAAACGAAAAGCATGTCAATTTCTTCTCTCTTGCTTTATCTCACCTAGCTTTCCTCTGAGATAGTCCCAAAATGTGCTTAAAGTCAAAGAGTCAAATTCAGTTTGTGCATGATTGCATGAATATAATTTTTTTATACTGTATCCTAAATTGTGGATAATTAAGCTATATATCACATGCTGAAGTACATTTCTGAAGTGTTAAAGATTAAAAGAAAAAAATAACAAGAACCGTACAGAACCGAAAACCGTGACACTAAAACCGTGATACAAACCGAACCGTCGGTTTCGTGAACCGTGCCACCCCTAGTTAATAGTAATAATAATAATAAATTAACAACTGAATGAAAATTCATTCTCAATAAGTCACTTGCATGCGTGAAACCATGCATGCGCTTCTATCAACTTTCAATAAAAAGAGTTATACAATACGTAAAATAACACATAATGTTAAGAGATTGTTTGTATGACATACATAGATCTAGGGGCCAGGAAATATTCACAATATAAGTGAAGGTGTATGTTATATTCCATTATGTTGAGTGCATTACTGCGTTAAACACTTGGTAAATGTGACTTCTCATTTGTAGTTACAGAGTTGACCCTTGCCTTACACCTTAACCTACCATTATACCTACCCATACCACCACACCTGTCCCTAACCTTACCCGTATCACATCTCAATAGCAGCAAAAGTGTTTTACAATACGACATGAACACAATAAGTACTGTACTTATTTTTCCGATATAAGTACATAGTACTTAAAGCCACACATTTTTACTTTACAAGTAACTTTCCGCAACACTTCTTATCGAAAATTTAAAAGTACATCACGCTATCAGTACCTTAGCCTTTCTCAGAAGCTGCTGTAACTCCTGTTGGGCCAGTAAGCCGTGGTTCCTGACGAATGCTGGCACCTCTGGGGGACGCTGTGCCTCATAGTACACTGTCCCATGGATGTCCATGTAACGGTGTAAGATGGTCAGCAACTTCTCCTTACCCTGTATTGCACAGAAAGTTGGGAGAATGGATAAGAATAAGCTGTACACTGTACATTTCAATTTGTGAATTTTACTTGAAAAAAATCTTGCCTCAGGAAAATCTAGTAAAGAGTATCAGTGTATTCAAGTTTTCATAACTTTGCTTCTCGGTTTTACTGACTTGAGTGCATTGCGGCATGAATAAACTATAAGCAACTTATTTGTTTTTACTTTTTTTGCGTTATTTGACAATTGTATTTGCTTTCTTGTGTCAGTATTAGCACAATAAATAACAAATACAGTGGTTTTGTAATGCACTGTAAACAAATATTGATGGTTTAACTTAAAAAAGTAAGTAACTTGGTTGCCTTAAGATTTTAAGTTGATTGAACTGGAAAAAGTGAGTTAATACAATGAAGGAGATCAATTTAACCATCAGAAACTCAAAATTATATGTTATCTGAACTAAATAAATTATTTAAGTTGATTTGACAAAAGAAAAAATGTTGTGATTACTACACTGTAAAAAAAAATATTGTTGGTTTTAACTTAAAAAAGCAAGTAACCTGGGTTGCCTTAAAATTTTAAGTTGATGGAACTGGAAAAAGTGAGTTAATACAATGAAGGAGATTAATTTACCCATCAGAAACTCAAAAATAATAAGTTATCTCAACTAAATAAATTATTATAAAGTTGATTTGACAAAATAAAATATGTTGTGATAACAAATCTTGAAAATATGTGTGGTTATAGTCTTATAAATAAATGTAAAAATGTAACGCTTAACTTGGTTACCATAGTTGCGTTTTGTCTGTTGAATGTTGATGTCTGTGTGCCACTAAAACAATGTTGATTGTAAGAACTAGAGAGGGATCAACCCCTTAAATGTTTACTGTTTCACAATAGTGTTAGCAATAAAATTGTAATAGACCATAACTCAACATCAAATATAGATTAAAGAAGTTTGGTATCTTTTAAAAGCAACATATGTATTACATCACTTCCCCTGAAACCAAAACTAACTGTGATTTCTTGTTGCATCACTGCTTCATAATTATAGTGATTCATATTAAGTTCCAAGTGCCCAACCAAAGTGAACACTGATCATCATAATGGTGATCATATATATATATATATATATATATATATATATATATATATATTTTTTTTTTTTTTTTAAATCAACGTCAATTTATAGAGTCAAGTAATGTGATATTCTATCAAAATGTTCAGTTGTATTGCCAATTCAACATTGACTTAGAACATAAGTAAGTAAGGAGAAAGAAAACTGCAGAAGTGCAGGAAATGAGTGAAAAGTCAATCACTTTTTTTATATATATTTTTTTATTTTTGCATATTTGGCCTCAATCAACAAAAACTAAATGATATGTAATGGCATGTACATGCTCAGAATAATGGAAGAAAACTATAAAAATAAATAATGCCAAAACACATCAGCATGCAGATATAATAAAACATATTACAATTACATCACATCTTTAATTATGTATGACTAAAGTCAATTTCACCATCATCTCCACTGAGAGATTATTTCATTTCATACATTAATACTGATTCGAGGCTGTCAAAGTTTGACCGAGAGACATGTAATTAAAATGAGCCATAGGCTACTAGTTTTAATTTTATTTATTTATTTCGGTGGCATATTAAAATCATGTTATGCCCAAGAGAAATGATTGCGGGATTCTTTTCTTGAGAATATTGCTGTTTAGTTTATACTGCCTAACTCAGTTTCTTAAAGGTCAGATTACAATATGTTTTACACAAAATTAGATATTAAAGCAGCATAGCGTTGATGGACTCTGGACATTTTATGCTGTCTGCATGAGTGCATATGGTTTGACAAATTAAAAATGAAAAGAAAAAGAAAAATATAAGAAATGGTGAACAAGGTGGGCCTTTTTCCCCCAATCTGGCCCTTGACTGTATTTGACATCTCTATTTTTGTGTTGATCAGAACAAAGAGAAGGACCATGTTCTCTTGACAATAATGAAAGTTCTTTTAGATGTGCAGTTAAAGAGGTATATCAATTATTTACTCATTTAAATCATTACTCCATTAATAATTCATACATCTCCTCAGGCAAGTGTTACACCTAATTTCTTATATCAAACCATTAAAAGTTGTGGAGGCAAGAGCCTTCTCTTGAGAATAAAAAACACATTTGGCCCTTTTCCTTGCGCAGCAAAAGAACCTTGACTCTCACGCATGCTTTAACAGCACAAAGTGACTACAAAAGTTCGGACATTTATGACCAAATGATTCTTGTGTGGACCAAAATTGCTTTTCCTCTAAGCAGTAATGAACGTGTGATTGAGGAATAAGAGTAACAGATGATGTGCTATTTCAAACAACGGACGTTCGGAAAAATCGATGTAGGGCCTCGTTAAGAATCACATTAAAGATTTCTGTCTGTCTCTGGAAAAGCATTGGTAGGTTAATGACATCTCCGTATCGATCTCCGTATGAAAACGTTAGTTAAACAGTGCTGAGGATAAAACATTGTTATATAAATCTGTAACAAGCAATCAGTGAATTTAAATTAAACAAGTTGACATACAGTACGTGCCGTGTTACCAATCTATCCATTTATTGAAACAGAGCTACAAAACAGCTCATTAGAGGTGCTTTCTAAGTTATTCAAAACCTCAAGTCAGTAAACTTCAGTGTGTAATCCTAAAATCCTGCATCTTCAGTGATCAGACTAACAATTCTCACCTGGTGTATGAAAAACTGGGTGAACAAATCCCATAGATTTGTGTTGAAGAAGGAATCCCAGCCCTGAAAACAATACAGTCAAACCCTCTGACTCTCTTTGTCAGAATCGGGATTACCACTTTCTCTTTAGTAAAATAAAGGACCCATATGTCGTTTGGGATTTATATGTAAACCAACTACATGGTAAACAACACGCAGATCCTGATTTCATTAAGTGCAGTTGGTGTATCAACAAAATTCCGATCAAATAATCTGATTTGAAGGACAAATTTAGTTATGACCATGTCATTCACCAATAATTTCCCTCTGATTTTCAAGATAACTTATGGGTAGGGTTTGGTTTAGGGATAGGGATACAGTTAGGATGACATATTGTTCCAGGATCAACAAAATGTGTTGAAGTCATATAATTAAATGCTAAATATGCCTTTTGTGATGCATCACTTCATACATAAAAAAAAGTCACACACCATTAAACACACATCAATTTCGTGTGTACCTAGACAAATTATACCACTAGCATAATGGCAGAGATGTATGGTAACGAAGTAGAACTACTTAAGTACTAAAATGCTGTATCTGTACTCTACTAGAGTATTGTTTTTTTCTCATACTTCTACTTTTACTTCAGTAGATATTTTCGATGAATTTAATACTTTTACTTCGATATTTTTTTAATGTTCTGCTAGTCACTTGTTACAATTATAAACATTTTTACGAATCATTCGTTGCAATTTGGCTTTCATGCTGCCTAAATCACACACCAGTTTTATATTGATTGACACACACATTGACAACTAATGTGGCCGCCAAAGCAAATTTGTATCCCGCGGCCCGCCAAAGCACCTTATTTGATTGCTAGTTCAAACTTTTGACTGCTTTCTTTAATAATTGCATGACACAATACTTGTACTTCTACTTTTAGTACTTAAGTAGTGATTTTTTTAAATAAACTACTTGCAATACTTAAGTACAAAAAATGTTGAATACTTTAGTACTTCTACTTAAGTGCGGTGCTTAAAGAGCACTTCAACTTCTACTAAGTCACTTTTTTGATAGAGCACTTGTACTTTTACTCAAGTCCGGGTTTCTAGTACTTTATACATCTCTGCATAATGGCGTTTAAAGTTTAAAATCAGTTAAATTTTAAATATTTTTTACATTAAATAATAGTTTTATTCACTAAGAACACATTAAATTGATCAAAGGTGGCAGTAAAGGCATTTGTAATGTAATAAAGATTTATATTTTTAAATAAATGTTGTTGTTTTAACATTTATATTCATTAATCTAAAAAAAAATCTTAAAGGAGTAGTTCACTTTTTAAAAAAACTTTTGCTGATAATTTACTCACCCCCATGTCATCAAAGATGTCCATGTCTTTCTTTCTTCAGTCAAAAAGAAATTAAGGTTTTTGATGAAAACATTCCAGGATTTTTCTCCAAAAGACAGTTTCAGTGCAAAATGCAAACTGTTCAAAGGGCTTTAAACGATTCCAGACGATGAATAAGGGTCTTATCAAGCGAAACGATCGCTCATTTAAAAAAAAACAACAACAACAAAGTTTAAGTTTTATTCGCTTGATAAGACCCTTATTCATCGTCTGGAATCGTTTAAAGCCCTTTGAACAAGTTTGGACCCTGAACCATTTGGTTCCCATTGAAGTCCATTATATGGAGAAAATCCTGGAATGTTTTCATCAAAAACCTTAATTTCTTTTCAACTTAAGAAAGAAAGACATGGACATCTTGGATGACATGGGGTGAGTAAATTATCAGCAAAAGTTTTTTTTTAAAAGTGAACTACTCCAGCGCAACTATTTTTAGCCAAACACAAAAAGGAACAATGTTCAATGCAATGGCTGGAAGCTTCAGACAAACGGCAACAATAAGCAATTAAAGAAGTCTATTTTAGTTGTAGGGTGAACTTGTTTCTAGCCCTCATGGTTCAGAAGTTATTAGCATAAATTTAAGTCAACTTTTGGACAGTTGGTGGCGCTAGAGGGATTGAGTTAGATACTCCAAATCTACTTTATTGGTGTGCCAAATTTCACAACTTGTTACCATACGGTTCTCCCTGACCGTGGGAACTCTGCTCATCCATAAACTGATGAGAAGATTGTCACGCTCTCAGTTAGAGCTGTAAATGATCCAAGGCGGTCGTCAAGAGACCGAAAAATAAATTAGAAATGGGAGGGGGATGGGGACGGAGGACGGAGGACAAGAGGAGATGATTGTCTTGCCAATCTCTAAGCAGTTGTGGTTCTGGGCTGAGTGACACATGAACAATGAGAGAGAGAGTGGTCTGCTTTTTGGCCTGGAGGGAACTGTCAGCGTTTAGGGACTCCACGAGTGCAGATAGCTTTAAAATGGCAACCTGTCAAACAAACAGAAATGACAATGCAAACCTCGAGCCAGAATCCCAATAACACGGTTAAAAAAAAACAAAAAAAAACATTTAGGTTAAACGTGGAGTCTTCATTTCTCAAAGACTCTGCGCTTTTTCACGGCTCCTGGGGTGCATTTTGTTCTCATCAAAAGCAATCTCCGCTCCCAAGTGCCCAGTGGTTCGAACATACTTTCTGATTAAAGTCTGCTATTATTTATTTATTTATTTAGTTGGCGGACGATAGGGCGCAGTTTCCTCTGGCGACGTTCACAGCCTGTCTCTCTCGATGTTTGCTTTCATCCTGCTTTGAAGCGTGTTAAAGCAGGCTGATGTTATGTGCTGTCAGCACATCCAAACACCACTTTAGTACAATCACTGTGCCCAACAAGCCATGATAGGAGCCAGGCAATCAATCTCCGTATGTTCTGACAGTTACACGGACTCAAAGCAAGTCTACAGCAGTGTTTTCAAATGCTGAGCAAGGCTGGAGGTCTGACGCTAAGTCTGCTGTTTCTGTTAACCATCCTTTGCTTCTTTGACCAGCTATTGTTGGATGAACATATTCTTACCTTCCACATACTGGCTTCTTTGCCGTAAACCACAGCCATGTTGTTGACTTTGTCTCTCTGGATGTGGAATCTTTCAGTCTGGTTTAGTTCCTCGGTCACAAAACCCATGAAGGAGTTATCAGGAGTGTGTGCTGGGGAGGGGAAAAACACAGTAATTCTAATTTCATAAATACAGTGAATGAACTAAGCAACTTATTTGTTTTTACTTTTTTTTTCTTTATTTGACAATTGTATTTGCTTTCTTGTGTTCACAAGTCATTTTTTGGAAGTCCAAGTCAAGTCTCAAGTCTTTGAGGGGCAAACTCAAGTCAAGTCTCAAGTCTTTTGCCATGAGTCCAAGTCAAGTCTCAAGTCTCAAGTCTCAAATTGTTAGGCATTGCCTAATTACATATGTGCGAATTTGCATATGTCTAAAAAAAAAAACGAATTCTGAGTAGCCTATTAGATAAAGCCAGGTTTAAAATATTTTTGTCATTGTGTTCTCTTACAGTAATAGATGGGGGGAAAATAGATATTTATGGATATCTACTTTTGTTATCCTGTAATCAGATAGCCTTAAATAGATTTTAGAAAAACAATGTTATCAAGCTAGGAATAATATATTTCCAAATCCATCTGTAATAGTCTTCATAATAAAACTAGGTCATAAAACTACTGGACAGTTTGGTGTATTGGGTTTGGTATATAGGTGCTACTGAAGTGGAGATTTCAGACTTGGAGATTGGGAGAAAAGTCATTTGAGAAACCGCAAAACGGGATCTAAACATTTCCGTCAGGCCAATGAGATTGCTCATTTAGAGTTAAATCCCCCCTTTTACTTTCGCGATTGGTTGCTGATTGAAAGGAAATGACCATATTTGGATCCGACAACATTGAACTGGAGAGAGGGAGAGAGAAAGCGCCCTTTCTAACGATGTCTGTGATGATCGCGGAGCAACGGGATGATTTACAATGCCAACTTTTGTTGAACTTATGAGAAATCTACAGACGCAAAGTCAATGAAGACGGTTGGATTGTTTTCCCCCGCTGTGGGCGTGGCCTAAATATGCTCTGTCTCATGCACAGTATGACAAAGGGCGGGGGACATGCAGCTTATCATACGCTTCCCCAATGTATGCGCCAATAAAAGAAAATAGAAATACATTCAAATGAATTTAGATTTAAAAGCAATAATTGCATGAAAACAGGTTGCTGACAAGTCTTTTGGGTCGAGTCGCAAGTCAAGTCTGAAGTCTTTTGGGTCGAGTCACGAGTCAAGTCTGACGTCAGCTGTTTGTGTGACTCAAGTGCGACTCGAGTCCCCATCTCTGGTCAGTATTAGCACAAGAAATAACAAATACAGTTGTTTTGTAATGGTCATAGTCTTATAAATAAATTAAAACAAATGTAACGCTTAACTTGGTTACCATATTGTGTTTTGTTTGATACAATCCTGATTGTAAGAACTAGAGCGTGATCAACCACTTAAATGTTCACTGTTTCACAATAGTGTTAGCAATAGACCATAACTCAACATCAAATGTAGATTAGTTAGTGATTTAGAGAGAAGTTTGGTGAAGTTTGGCAACATATGTATTACATCACTTCCTCTGAAACCAAAAATAACTGTGCTTTCTTGTTGCATCATGATTATAGTGATTCACATTAAGTTCCAAGTGCCCAACCAAAGTGAACACTGATCATTACAATGGTGATCATAAAATGTTTTAAATCAACATCAATTTATAGAGTCAATTTATAGAGTCGAAAGCAAGTAAAGAGAAAGATAACTGCAGAAGTGGAGGAAATAAGTGAAAAGTCAATCAAGAGTTGCTCCCGGCTCTTTTGCTTGACAAAATGGTACTGTATTCAATCAAGTAATCTTTACTTGGGTTTCCTGAGTTACAAAGGCATCATATGTGAGTAGTACTTATTACTAGATCTTTACAATTACGTTCAACAAATTGTTAGACATTAAGTAATTAAAAAGTGAATGTTTCACAACTACTGACTTGAGATCAGCACCATGGACATCACACAAACAGAAGCATGGCTACATAGGGGAGCAGTGAAACTGACTCACAGTTGCTTACAATTACTTCACAGCACAGAGAGAAGCAGCAAACAGAAATGTTTTAAGAATATCCATTCAATTTCAGTTGTTCAGTTGGGTATCAGCAGTAACCTTTTCTTTATCGGAAATGTATTTTTTAACAATAACTTATAAACCTTTAAAGTCCCCGTGAAATCAAAATTGAACCTATTTACTTTGTTAGCGCATATTACTAGTCTTGTGGTGAACAATTAATCCGTGCAAGTGAATATATATAAAAAAAATGTTTTACCTTAGTAATCTTTAATCAAAATCTGAAAAGTTACTTCCGGTCTGGAACAGTTTCTTTTTCTGATGACGTAGGTTTCACAGTTTGGGTGGGGAAACGCTTAACCACTCCCCTCAAACCGTTAGTTTGCTATGAGCGAGAGATGGAGAGGAGGAGCGCTAGAGGAAAACCCTGCCCTCTGTTCAATATTCCGTTTCACTTGGAAATATGTCACAGCACTGGAGAAAAATCGTTTGCAACTTCCGGTTCACGGGGACTTTAAAGAGAGCCTTACTGTGAACTATGAGGTTGTTATTTGATGGTATTTTCTTCTATTAAAGATGTCAGCTTGCCTTATTTCAACTTAGTTTTAAAATAATTGTGTTTAACTGTGGAATTAATGGTGAAAACTACATTACCCATGATGCTGTACAGAAACTTCCACCAATCAGAGAGTAGAAACACGCAAAATGCAATAAAAACTCTCTTTAGCTCAACCCACATTTTGCACAAAACTTATATAAACCAAATATATTGTTTATATATATATATATATATATATATATATATATATATATATATATATATATATATATATGTATAATCAACATTTGTAATTGAGTAGTTTTATATTTCTCCATAGTTTTTAATTTAATCATGCTGCTCGCAATGCTTCATGGGATTGTAGTTCTTTCAATGACTTGTACGTTTATATTTTTGACTGATTTTGGAATATTAAGATGCGTTTCGTAGCTGACTATTTTAGTTCATGGCTTAAAACAATTTGACGAATTTTTTGAAATCCCTTTGGAAGAAATGAATGGATAAAAAAAAACGCAGCTGAAAAAGTAGGCGGGCACTAATGCACTATTGATTTGTTTTCAGTAGAGGACAAAAATGTAAAAATATAAAATGTAATTACAAATTTTTTAACTACAGTGCACTTATTGGGTACCTACATGTTTTCACATTGTACTTACGTTAAAAATACTCGCATATTATTCTATGTAACTACATTTGTAATTAATTTCTGGAATCAAATCTGTTTACCCTTTGCTTAATACTTAAACCCCAAATATCACCACCGTCTCCCACCTCAAAAGCAGCAATAAACACAAGTACATTGTACCTAACCTACTTTTTAAAATTTTTATGTAAGTGCATAATAGTTACATTGAAGTGGTACCAATATCCTTAATAATACATTTAATTTTTCTCTCAACATATGGACTATTTTCCAAAAACATTAGATGATATTAAAAATAAATGTTAATAAATATAAATATTAATAATTATATTTCAAATTCAAATGTCACTATTTAAATCTACTGATATTTTTTCATTACATTTAATAGATGTCATTAAATGGACTATAGTTGAAGCATTTCATTTCCTCACAATAGTTTAATTTTGTTTTTATATAAATCTTTTATACACATAAACAAAGTGCTGGAAATGTTGTTTAACATGACAAAATTAAAATCAATTTGATGACTAGTATTTGTTTTGACTGCATTGAACTTTCAGTTCAGGGAAAACCTGCCTCAGTGAAGAGATATTTACTGAAAATGCATCTTTGTTATGCTCTGATTTTCACTCATTCCAGTCCATCATCCTGTGGGGAATCAATTCAATTCAGATTCACGCTCGCAAACTGAAAGGGAACAAATTGTGAAATTCTGAATTTCAGCCAACCCTGTGTTCTGTTAATATATTAAAATGAGGAGCAGTGCATCAGACTGTCTAGATGCAGATTTGTGCATATGCTGTGCAGACCCAAACCCTCTCTAACTCTGAGAACATCTGCTGCTTTTCTCCTGCTTACAGATGCTCTGCGCCTCTAGCATCTGCTACCCAAGACAAACTTGCACTGTTCTTGTTTTCTTCACTGTGATTACTAAACCTCTTTTATTATACAGCCTGGTAAACACATTAGAGAAGCTACTCACCATTCTCTTATTTGTGTTACGCGCTTAGAATAAAAGGTTCTATATATAGAACCTTAGGGTCCGTTTACTGAAAATGCATTTTTCAAAATGGGTTTCAAAGTGTAATTTTAATTAGAGAAACCGATGACGTCATGTGCAATGTGCATTGCGTGTTCAGTCTATTCCGTGCTCAGGCACTTAGTGCTTTTTTAGAAAGTGTCATCTGGCCTGGCATGAATAATACAGCGATTTGAATCATTTTCACAGATCCGTGTGAACGTGGATCTTTTTGACAATGTATTTCTCACTAAAAAAGTATTATGCACTCATGTAAGATATAGATGTAAATATACAGTCACCTAAAGGATTATTAGGAACACCTGTTCAATTTCTCGTTAATGCAATTATCTAATCAACCAATCGCATGGCAGTTGCTTCAATGTATTTAGGGGTGTGGTCCTGGTCACGACAATCTCCTGAACTCCAAACTGAATGTCAGAATGGGGAAGAAAGGTGATTTAAGCAATTTTGAGGGCCGGTCTGAGTATTTCACAATCTGATCTCAGTTACTGGGATTTTCACGCACAACCATTTCTAGGGTTTACAAAGAATGGTGTGTAAAGGGAAAAACATCCATTATACGGCAGTCCTGTGGGCGAAAATGCCTTGTTGATGCGAGAGGTCAGAGGAGAATGGGCCGACTGATTCAAGCTGATAGAAGAGCAACTTTGACTGAAATAACCACTCGTTACAACCGAGGTATGCAGCAAAGCATTTGTGAAGCCACAACACGCACACCCCTTGAGGCGGATGGGCTACAACAGCAGAAGACCCCACCGGGTACCACTCATCCCAGACAGCAAACTGACATTGAATCAACGTGGAAACGACGTCTCTCATGACATTGAAACAACGTTGATTTTGCTCATCGAATTAACGTTGAACCAACGTCAGACGCGGCATTCTTCAAAGCTAAATGAAAATCGAAAATTGGTTTGCTTTCATAACCTTGAAACAACGCGTTGATTTCAAGTTGATTTTCCGTTATTTTTGAAAGAATGATGCGTCTGACGTTGGTTCAACGTTAATTCGATGAGCAAAACAATGTCAGATAAACGTTGTTTCTATTTCATATTTCCACGTTGATTCAATGTCAGTTTGCTATCTGGGATCTCCATTAGGCTGCTGTCACTTTAAATCTAAACGCACTGATTCAATACGCTGTTACACATGAATTTTCTTTATCACAGATTTTGCGTTCACTTAAGACATAAATTACTGTGATTAATTGCAAAGATGGCCATTTTGACACATAAGTATTTGTATTTGACCATTCTCAACAAAAAGAGCTCAGTTTAGAAGTCACATGCATCAGACAATGTACTGTAACATAGCGAAATGAGTTCTCTTTCATTGCTTATTGCACTTCAATGCTTTAAAAGTGTGAATAATAAGCAATCATAGACTCACGGAACATGGTCATGAACTGCTTGCCGTTCAGGTTCCAGTATCCCCAGTTGGTCCTGTATCCATGCAGTGTGGCGTACTCCTCATTATTATATGCCGGCTCCGTGCCGAAGGTGTCGATCACACGGATGTGGCACCTAGATAGAAAAAGCGAAGTGTATTTTCACTTCAAGCGCAAATCTGTTCATTTTCCAGCTGATATGCTCACACATTCCAATCCATCGAAGAAAACACTGTTTCCACATTACAATATGTGTTTCCCCATAAAAGATAATATTGCCTCGTTCCCAAAGCAGAGAAAGTGTTTTCATGCAACACAATGAAAGCAACCAAAATCAGACAAGCTCCAAAATGAAAAGCACCACAGCAGTAGACTTGTAATGACTTGTAATGCACAAATCAAATGAACTACCGCTGTGGTGCTTTTAATTTGTATGTCTTCTGAGGCAATATGATAGCTTTGTATGAGGAGCACAGTGAAACTGAAGCCAACTTTCCTTCCATTAGCTATCAAATCTCATTAAAGCAATGATATATGATTGCATATATATATACAGGGGTTGGACAAAAAAACTGAAACACCTGGTTTTACTACACACTAATTTGTTAGAATGGTGAGGGCCTCCTTTTGCATCCAAATACAGCACCAATTGACAGATAGAAGTCCTTCACAGTGACCAGAGGGATTATGGGCCGTTCCTCTTCCAGAACAGTGTCCAGGTCACTATATGATGCTGGTGGACTCGCTCCTCCAAAACACCTCAATAATATTCAGATCTGGTGACTGTCAGACCATGGGAGATGGTCACTTTCATCTTCATCAAACCCTTCTGTCACAAGTCTTGCTGTGTGTGTTGGTGCATGATCATACTGATACACGGTTTGAGCATCAGGTGCTCATGATCCTCCAGAAGGGTTTGGTAGTCCTTGGCAGTGTCGTGTCCATCAAATACAATCAGGATTGTCAATGATATTGGAGCTCAAACCATCACTGATCCACCCGTGCTTCACTCTGAAGATTGGCCGCCAGGCATATAGATGTGAAACCTCCAACATTGGCCAGTGTTTCAGTTTCATTGTCCAACCCCTGTATATATATAGAGAGAGAGTAACTACTTTCTCAGGTTGTGGTCTGATCTGTCTGACCCCAGAGCAACTCCAGTGCTATGCTGATCACCTTTCTGATATTATTGGTTTTCTCAGAGAATAAAGAAGCAAACTCATTGCACTTTCTGTCTGAGAGCATTTTACAGGGAATCTGGCTTGGGGGATTTGTCAGTCTCTCTACAGTAGCAAAAATAGATTAAAAGCATGGATGCTGTCTTTGTAGATGTTCTAATGGATTACAAATTTTGTCTTCCGCCAACTGTGCTCTGCTTTTATGTATTGACTTTCTATATTTTGCACAGCTGTTGAGATTCTCCAAGGTGCTTTTTGTCTACCACTCTTCTTCATGACTTTCACTGGAGCAATTTCATCAATTGCACTTTTAACTTTTGAGTTAGCCCTCTGGAGTCTGTAGTGTTTTCTGGGTCCTGAGAAGAGAAGGGAGAACGAGCATCATGTTTAATTTCTTTATTTTATGGAAAACACAACATTTTGTTTTTATTATTAGTGTACACAAATAAAAGAAGACATTTAACAGTTTTGAATGATGTATAACAGACAAAAATAGACTGAGTTATTTGAGTTTACCGACCCCAGGGGGTAAAAATTCAAGGAGAAAATCAACAGATTCAGCATATATGCTTGGCATTGAAGATATAGCCTTCATAAATAGGACACTAGTGTTCTCAATTGAGCATCTCTTCTTGACAGAAACCGATCTAGCTTCAATGGCAGGATAGATCAATATGTCAAAGAAAATACAGAAATATCAGAAATACGGAAATGCTATCAGTTGATTTGGGTTCACCTCGAGCTGATGGAGGAGAGTGTGGGCCCTGGTGTTGTGGCAGAGGCCGAAGAGCTCTCACAGGAGGAGATGGAGTGCGAGCTGAGCCCGCAGGCTTTGGTGGTTGTAGGGCTTGCCGTCTTTTTGGGTTAATATCTGGGGGCTTGCAGCAAAAGAGTGGGATAGTTTGGTTCCAGCATACACCAGTTCTTCCATTTTTTTCTGAGATTCTGGAGAGAGGGATAACATGTTTGGTGAGAGGGGCTGTTGCTCTGGTGTTATCGGAGGCTGTAATATGCTGTCTTGGTTTCTCTGGCTGTTTTCCAGAAAGTCGTCCTTGGGTGCTGAATCTTGGACCAGTTCTAATATGTCACAGTGTGTCTGTGGTAAACTCTGTGGGCAGGGCTCAGCTGAGATTGTGTCCGTGAGCAGAAGTTGTTGTGGCTGGGTGGTGTTATCGTTGTCCTTGTGTGATTTGTCAACTGCATGGACAAGCCAGCGACACTGGCACTATTCATCCAGGCCACAGGGAGGCTCTGGCGGGTCTGTCCAGCTGATGGAGAATACAGAACACGAAAGAAAGGCATCACAGTTGCTTACAAACACTGAATGAATGTAAGAATTAATGTAACAAACAAAAGAAACAATCAAAAGAAACAAAATACTAATAAAAAACCTCCAGGCCGAAAACTGACCAGATTCCAAGACAGGTAGTTGGCTATTTTGCTTTTTTCAGGGCGTTGTGATCTGCCTCTAGGTCAGGTAGTATCTGACACTCTCCAAGGTCCAATTGATTGCCAGACCTTCCTTCTCCAATGTGGAGTAGCAGGTTTCTCTTGGCTGCAACTTCCTGCTCAGGAACGCAATGGAACTCTCTTTGTATGCATCTACCTGGGCCAGGACTGCTTCAATTCCTGCAGCAGATGCATCTACATGAATGATGAACACATCTGCTCATTCAGTGTGTTAAAGGCTGCTTCACACTCCTCAGTCCAGATAACCGAGTTATTGACATTCTTGCAGAGCAGGTTGGTCAACGGGACGGTTTTGGAGGAGAAGTTGTGGATGCAGCGTCGATATCACCCCACCAGTCCCAAGAAGGTACGAAACTCCTTCTTTGTCTTAGGTCTTGGCCTGAGTCGAACAGCTTCTACCTTGTCCACTTGAGGTTTTATCTCCCCAGCTGGTAACCAAGGTAGTCGGTCTTTGACTTTACCCACTCACATTTAGCCACGTTTAAAGACAGGCCAGCCAGATCTTGCTCAGGGTCTTTTTGAGGTGTAGAAGATGGTTCTTCCAGGTCGCACTGTATATGACAACATCATCCAGGTATGCTGATGACCACTCCCCACAGCCTTGAAAGACTTGGTCCATCAATCGTTGGAATGTTGCGGGTGCCCCATGCAGCCCGAACGATAGGACCGTAAAGTGATATAGCCCCAGTGGGTTCTGGAATGCAGTATAGGGCCATGACCCCTCCTTCAGGCATACTTGCCAATACCCTTCACATAAGTCCAATGTACTTGGCCGATCCTCTCCAGAACATCATCAATGTGTCGCATTGGATATGCATGAAATCTTGACTGAGCATTCAGCTTTCTAAAGTCAATGCAGATGTGTTAGGTATCATCTTTCTTGGGGATGATAACAATTGGGCTGCTCCACTCACTCTTGGAGGGTTCAACATCTCCCAACTACAGCATTGTCTCGATCTCTACCTTCAGGGGTGCCGCCAGCCTCTCAGGAATACAATATGGCCACTGTCATGAAGGTGTCTGATCTAGAAGGTGGATTTGGTGTTGTATCAGTTTGGTACACCCAGACCTCAGACGGTCTCTCATCTTAAGGACGTTCTGGACAATGCCCTTGTCATACTTCGTCTCCTCTTCAGACAATGTGGCCTCTCAGCTTTTCTGCAATTAATGAGAGACTGCCTAGACAGGAACAGGGAGAAGGCCCGAGAGAACATCTGACTGCCACAAAAGGCACAAAATACTTGGTATAACCAACACTCCAGATTCTGAGAACTGCAACCTAGACAAAATGTTTTGTTACTGCTCACAACGACTACGAACAAACTGCTGGGACAAGGTCACTCTGTCACAAACTACTTTAATTGTAAATTCATGGTTCTATTTGTAATCTTTAAAGATTGAAAACCACTGATCACCATTAACTCTCATGTTATGTAAAGAGCAATTTTAACATTCTGCTAACATTCATCTCTTTTTGTATTCCAAAGAAGAAAGAAACTTATGGTTGTTTGAAGAAGTGAACTATTGCTTTAAGGGGGGAATTATGGGGCTTGTAGCTACCTTATTTGACTTGCTCTCAGAGAGCCGTAAAAAGGGTATGTAGTCTAAATTCACATCAAAACCCTCACTGCATAGCGGTGGGAATAAACAGGCCTCTGTAAAGGGAGTCCGCTGTATCGCAACTAAGTGTTACTCTGATTTTGGGGAGGTAAACAAGTTTAATGCTTAAGATCACAACAAAATCACTTTCTAAAAGGCGGCATTAGATAATGCAGTGCAACAGTGGCCACGCACTTTTCCAGTGGCCTTTGTTCCCATTCATGCTGTATGTAGGAATTGTAAAGACTTGCTCAATTAAAGAAGCTAACCAGCTCCAAGATGAATCACAATACAATCTCATAAAAAACAGACTGTGTAAATTGTTTTATGAGAATGAACTACTGAAAAAAAACTGAGCAAAAACAATGTATTTGAGGTTTATTGCAACATATTATGATATAGAAAAAAATTATAAGTTGTG
>NW_024121220.1:162745-362236 GCF_016745375.1 Pimephales promelas | reverse complement strand
AGTTGATTGAACTGGAAAAAGTGAGTTAATACAATGAAGGAGATTCAATTTAACCATCAGAAACTCAAAATTATATGTTATCTGAACTAAATAAATTAATTAAGTTGATTTGACAAAAGAAAAAATGTTGTGATTACTACACTGTAAAAAAAAATATTGTTGGTTTTAACTTAAAAAAGCAAGTAACCTGGGTTGCCTTAAAATTTTAAGTTGATTGAACTGGAAAAAGTGAGTTAATACAATGAAGGAGATTAATTTACCCATCAGAAACTCAAAAATAATAAGTTATCTCAACTAAATAAATTATTATAAAGTTGATTTGACAAAATAAAATATGTTGTGATAACAAATCTTGAAAATATGTGTGGTTATAGTCTTATAAATAAATGTAAAAAATGTAACGCTTAACTTGGTTACCATAGTTGCGTTTTGTCTGTTGAATGTTGATGTCTGTGTGCCACTAAAACAATGTTGATTGTAAGAACTAGAGAGGGATCAACCCCTTAAATGTTTACTGTTTCACAATAGTGTTAGCAATAAAATTGTAATAGACCATAACTCAACATCAAATATAGATTAAAGAAGTTTGGTATCTTTTAAAAGCAACATATGTATTACATCACTTCCCCTGAAACCAAAAAAATAACTGTGATTTATTGTTGCATCACTGCTTCATAATTATAGTGATTCATATTAAATTCCAAGTGCCCAACCAAAGTGAACACTGATCATCATAATGGTGATCATATATATATATATATATATATATATATATATTTTTTTTAAATCAACGTCAATTTATAGAGTCAAGTAATCTGATATTCTATCAAAATGTCACTAAAATCACTTTTTTTTATTTATTTATTTTTTTTATTTGTGCATATTTGGCCTCAATCAACAAAAACTAAATGATATGTAATGGCATGTACATGCTCAGAATAATGGAAGAAAACTATAAAAAATAAATAATGCCAAAACACATCAGCATGCAGATATAATAAAACATATTACAATTACATCACATCTTTAATTATGTATGACTAAAGTCAATTTCACCATCATCTCCACTGAGAGATTATTTCATTTCATACATTAATACTGATTCGAGGCTGTCAAAGTTTGACCGAGAGACATGTAATTAAAATGAGCCATAGGCTACTAGTTTTAATTTTATTTATTTATTTCGGTGGCATATTAAAATCATGTTATGCCCAAGAGAAATGATTGCGGGATTCTTTTCTTGAGAATATTGCTGTTTAGTTTATACTGCCTAACTCAGTTTCTTAAAGGTCAGATTACAATATGTTTTACACAAAATTAGATATTAAAGCAGCATAGCGTTGATGGACTCTGGACGTTTTATGCTGTCTGCATGAGTGCATATGGTTTGACAAATTAAAAATGAAAAGAAAAAGAAAAATATATGAAATGGTGAACAAGGTGGGCCTTTTTCCCCCAATCTGGCCCTTGACCGTATTTGACATCTCTATTTTTGTGTTGATCAGAACAAAGAGAAGGACCATGTTCTCTTGACAATAATGAAAGTTCTTTTAGATGTGCAGTTAAAGAGGTATATCAATTATTTACTCATTTAAATCATTACTCCATTAATAATTCATACATCTCCTCAGGCAAGTGTTACACCTAATTTCTTATATCAAACCATTAAAAGTTGTGGAGGCAAGAGCCTTCTCTTGAGAATAAAAAACACATTTGGCCCTTTTCCTCGCGCAGCAAAAGAACCTTGACTCTCACGCATGCTTTAACAGCACAAAGTGACTACAAAAGTTCAAAGTTTACCTTCCGGACATTTATGACCAAATGATTCTTGTGAGGACCAAAATTGCTTTTCCTCTAAGCAGTAATGAACGTGTGATTGAGGAATAAGAGTAACAGATGATGTGCTATTTCAAACAACGGACGTTCGGAAAAATCGATGTAGGGCCTCGTTAAGAATCACATTAAAGATTTCTGTCTGTCTCTGGAAAAGCATTGGTAGGTTAATGACATCTCCGTATCGATCTCCGTATGAAAACGTTAAACAGTGCTGAGGATAAAACATTGTTATATAAATCTGTAACAAGCAATCAGTGAATTTAAATTAAACAAGTTGACATACAGTACGTGCCGTGTTACCAATCTATCCATTTATTGAAACAGAGCTACAAAACAGCTCATTAGAGGTGCTTTCTAAGTTATTCAAAACCTCAAGTCAGTAAACTTCAGTGTGTAATCCTAAAATCCTGCATCTTCAGTGATCAGACTAACAATTCTCACCTGGTGTATGAAAAACTGGGTGAACAAATCCCATAGATTTGTGTTGAAGAAGGAATCCCAGCCCTGAAAACAATACAGTCAAACCCTCTGACTCTCTTTGTCAGAATCGGGATTACCACTTTAGTAAAATAAAGGACCCATATGTCGTTTGGGATTTATATGTAAACCAACTACATGGTAAACAACACGCAGATCCTGATTTCATTAAGTGCAGTTGGTGTATCAACAAAATTCCGATCAAATAATCTGATTTGAAGGACAAGTTTAGTCTTATGACCATGTCATTCGCCAATAATTTCCCTCTGATTTTCAAGATAACTTATGGGTAGGGTTTGGTTTAGGGGTAGGGATACGGTTAGGATGACATATTGTTCCAGGATCAACAAAATGTGTTGAAGTCCTATAATTAAATGCTAAAATGCCTTTTGTGATGCATCACTTCATACTGTACATAAAAAAGTCACACACCATTAAACACACATCAATTTCATGTGTACCTAGACAAATTATACATAATGGCAGAGATGTATAGTAACGAAGTAGAACTACTTAAGTACTAAAATGCTGTATCTGTACTCTACTAGAGTATTGTTTTTTTCTCATACTTCTACTTTTACTTCAGTAGATATTTTCGATGAATTTAATACTTTTACTTCGATATTTTTTTAATGTTCTGCTAGTCACTTGTTACAATTATAAACATTTTTACGAATCATTCGTTGCAATTTGGCTTTCATGCTGCCTAAATCACACACCAGTTTTATATTGATTGACACACACATTGACAACTAATGTGGCCGCCAAAGCAAATTTGTATCCCGCGGCCCGCCAAAGCACCTTATTTGATTGCTAGTTCAAACTTTTGACTGCTTTCTTTAATAATTGCATGACACAATACTTGTACTTCTACTTTTAGTACTTAAGTAGGGATTTTTTTAAATAAACTACTTGCAATACTTAAGTACAAAAAATGTTGAATACTTTAGTACTTCTACTTAAGTGCGGTGCTTAAAGAGCACTTCAACTTCTACTAAGTCACTTTTTTGATAGAGCACTTGTACTTTTACTCAAGTCCGGGTTTCTAGTACTTTATACATCTCTGCATAATGGCGTTTAAAGTTTAAAATCAGTTAAATTTTAAATATTTTTTACATTAAATAATACTTTTATTCACTAAGAACACATTAAATTGATCAAAGGTGGCAGTAAAGGCATTTGTAATGTAATAAAGATTTATATTTTTAAATAAAGGTTGTTGTTTTAACATTTATATTCATTAATCTAAAAAAAAAATCTTAAAGGAGTAGTTCACTTTTTAAAAAAAACTTTTGCTGATAATTTACTCACCCCCATGTCATCAAAGATGTCCATGTGTTTCTTTCTTCAGTCGAAAAGAAATTAAGGTTTTTGATGAAAACATTCCAGGATTTTTCTCCAAAAGACAGTTTCAGTGCAAAATGCAAACTGTTCAAAGGGCTTTAAACGATTCCAGACGGTGAATAAGGGTCTTATCAAGCGAAACGATCGCTCATTTAAAAAAAAAAAAACAACAACAAAGTTTAAGTTTTATTCGCTTGATAAGACCCTTATTCATCGTCTGGAATCGTTTAAAGCCCTTTGAACAAGTTTGTAGTTTGCACTGAAACTGTCTTTTGGACCCTGAACCATTTGGTTCCCATTGAAGTCCATTATATGGAGAAAATCCTGGAATGTTTTCATCAAAAACCTTAATTTCTTTTCAACTTAAGAAAGAAAGACATGGACATCTTGGATGACATGGGGTGAGTAAATTATCAGCAAAAGTTTTTTTTAAAAGTGAACTACTCCTTTAAGCAGCGCAACTATTTTTAGCCAAACACAAAAAGGAACAATGTTCAATGCAAGTATGGCTGGAAGCTTCAGACAAACGGCAACAATAAGCAATTAAAGAAGTCTATTTTAGTTGTAGGGTGAACTTGTTTCTAGCCCTCATGGTTCAGAAGTTATTAGCATAAATTTAAGTCAACTTTTGGACAGTTGGTGGCGCTAGAGGGATTGAGTTAGAGACTCCAAATCTACTTTATTGGTGTGCCAAATTTCACAACTTGTTACCACACGGTTCTCCCTGACCGTGGGAACTCTGCTCATCCATAAACTGATGAGAAGATTGTCACGCTCTCAGTTAGAGCTGTAAATGATCCAAGGCGGTCGTCATGAGACCGAAAAAGAAATTAGAAATGGGAGGGGGATGGGGACGGAGGACAAGAGGAGATGATTGTCTTGCCAATCTCTAAGCAGTTGTGGTTCTGGGCTGAGTGACACATGAACAATGAGAGAGAGAGTGGTCTGCTTTTTGGCCTGGAGGGAACTGTCGGCGTTTAGGGACTCCACGAGTGCAGATAGCTTTAAAATGGCAACCTGTCAAACAAACAGAAATGACAATGCAAACCTCGAGCCAGAATCCCAATAACACGGTTAAAAAAAAACCCAAAAAAAACATTCAGGTTAAACGTGGAGTCTTCATTTCTCAAAGACTCGGCACTTTTTCCCGGCTCCTGGGGTGCATTTTGTTCTCATCAAAAGCAATCTCCGCTCCCAAATGCCCAGTGGTTCGAACATACTTTCTGATTAAAGTCTGCTATTATTTATTTATTTATTTAGTTGGCGGACGATAGGGCGCAGTTTCCTCTGGCGACGTTCACAGCCTGTCTCTCTCGATGTTTGCTTTCATCCTGCTTTGAAGCGTGTTAAAGCAGGCGGATGTTATGTGCTGTCAGCACATCCAAACACCACTTTAGTACAATCACTGTGCCCAACAAGCCATGATAGGAGCCAGGCAATCAATCTCCGTATGTTCTGACAGTTACACGAACTGAAAGCAAGTCTACAGCAGTGTTTTCAAATGCTGAGCAAGGCTGGAGGTCTGACGCTAAGTCTGCTGTTTCTGTTAACCATCCTTTGCTTTGACCAGCTATTGTTGGATGAACAGATTCTTACCTTCCACATACTGGCTTCTTTGCCGTAAACCACAGCCATGTTGTTGACTTTGTCTCTCTGGATGTGGAATCTTTCAGTCTGGTTTAGTTCCTCGGTCACAAAACCCATGAAGGAGTTATCAGGAGTGTGTGCTGGGGAGGGGAAAAACACAGTAATTCTAATTTCATAAATACAGTGAATGAACTAAGCAACTTATTTGTTTTTAATCAGAGATGTTCACAAGTCATTTTTTGGAAGTCCAAGTCAAGTCTCAAGTCCTTGAGGGGCAAACTCAAGTCAAGTCTCAAGTCTTTTGCCACGAGTCCAAGTCAAGTCTCAAGTCTCAAGTCTCAAATTGTTAGGCATTGCCTAATTACATATGTGCGAATTTGCATATGTCTAAAAAAAAGTAGCCTATTAGATAAAGCCAGGTTTAAAATATTTTTGTCATTGTGTTCTCTTACAGTAATAGATGGGGGGAAAATAGATATTTATGGATATCTACTTTTGTTATCCTGTAATCAGATAGCCTTAAATCGATTTTAGAAAAACAATGTTATCAAGCTAGGAATAATATATTTCCAAATCCATCTGTAATAGTCTTCATAATAAAACTAGGTCATAAAACTACTGGACAGTTTGGTGTATTGGGTTTGGTATATAGGTGCTACTGAAGTGGAGATTTCAGACTTGGATTTTGGGAGAAAAGTCATTTGAGAAACCGCAAAACGGGATCTAAACATTTCCGTCAGGCCAATGAGATTGCTCATTTAGAGTTAAATCCCCCCTTTTACTTTCGCGATTGGTTGCTGATTGAAAGGAAATGACCATATTTGGATCCGACAACATTGAACTGGAGAGAGGGAGAGAGAAAGCGCCCTTTCTAACGATGTCTGTGATGATCGCGGAGCAACGGGATGATTTACAATGCCAACTTTTGTTGAACTTATGAGAAATCTACAGACGCAAAGTCAATGGAGACGGTTGGATTGTTTTCCCCCGCTGTGGGCGTGGCCTAAATATGCTCTGTCTCATGCACAGTATGACAAAGGGCGGGGGACATGCAGCTTATCATACGCTTCCCCAACGTATGCGCCAATAAAAGAAAATAGAAATACATTCAAATGAATTTAGATTTAAAAGCAATAATTGCACGAAAACAGGTTGCTGACAAGTCTTTTGGGTCGAGTCGCAAGTCAAGTCTGAAGTCTTTTGGGTCGAGTCACGTGTCAAGTCTGACGTCAGCTGTTTGTGTGACTCAAGTGCGACTCGAGTCCCCATCTCTGGTCAGTATTAGCACAAGAAATAACAAATACAGTTGTTTTGTAATGGTCATAGTCTTATAAATAAATTAAAACAAATGTAACGCTTTACCATATTGTGTTTTGTTTGATACAATCCTGATTGTAAGAACTAGAGCGTGATCAACCACTCAAATGTTCACTGTTTCACAATAGTGTTAGCAACAGACCATAACTCAACATCAAATGTAGATTAGTTAGTGATTTAGAGAGAAGTTTGGTGAAGTTTGGCAACATATGTATTACATCACTTCCTCTGAAACCAAAAATAACTGTGCTTTCTTGTTGCATCATGATTATAGTGATTCATATTAAGTTCCAAGTGCCCAACCAAAGTGAACACTGATCATTACAATGGTGATCCTAAAATTTTTTAAATCAACATCAATTTATAGAGTCAATTTATAGAGTCGAAAGCAAGTAAAGAGAAAGATAACTGCAGAAGTGGAGGAAATGAGTGAAAAGTCAATCAAGAGTTGCTCCCGGCTCTTTTGCTTGACAAAATGGTAGTGTATTCAATCAAGTAATCTTTACTTGGGTTTCCTGAGTTACAAAGGCATCATATGAGAGTAGTACTTATTACTAGATCTTTACAATTACGTTCAACAAATTGTTAGACATTAAGTAATTAAAAAGTGAATGTTTCACAACTACTGACTTGAGATCAGCACCATGGATAAGCAGCACAGAGATAAGCAGCAAACAGAAATGCTTTAAGAATATCCATTCAATTTCAGTTGTTCAGTTGGGTATCAGAAGTAACCTTTTCTTTATCGGAAATGTATTTTTTAACAATAACTTATAAACCTTTAAAGAGAGCCTTACTGTGAACTATGAGGTTGTTATTTGATGGTATTTGCTTCTATTAAAGATGTCAGCCTGCCTTATTTTAACTTAGTTATAAAATAATTGTGTTTAACTGTGGAATTAATGGTGAAAACTACATTACCCATGATGCTGTACAGAAAATTCCACCAATCAGAGAGTAGAAACACGCAAAATGCAATAAAAACTCTCTTTAGCTCAACCCACATTTTGCACAAAACTTATATAAACCAAATATATATATATATATATATATATATATATAATCAAAATTTGTAATTGAGTAGTTTTATTTTTCTCCATAGTTTTTAATTTAATCATGCTGCTCGCAATGCTTCATGGGATTGTAGTTCTTTAAATGACTTGTACGTTTATATTTTTGACTGATTTTGGAATATTAAGATGCGTTTCGTAGCTGACTAATTTAGTTCATGGCTTAAAACAATTTGACGATTTTTTTGAAATCCCTTTGGAAGAAATGAATGGATAAAAAAAAACGCAGCTGAAAAAGTAGGCGGGCACTAATGCACTATTGATTTGTTTTCAGTAGAGGACAAAAATGTAAAAATATAAAATGTAATTAAATTTTTTTAACTACAGTGCACTTATTGGGTACCTACATGTTTTCACATAGTACTTACGTTAAAAATACCCGCATATTATTCTATGTAACTACAATTGTAATTAATTTCTGGAATCAAATCTGTTTACCCTTCCCTTAACACTTAAACCCCAAATATCACCACCGTCTCCCACCTCAAAAGCAGCAATAAACACAAGTACATTGTACCTGACCTACTTTTTAAAATTTTTATGTAAGTGCATAGTAGTTACATTGAAGTGGTACCAATATCCTTAATAATACATTTAATTTTTCTCTCAACATATGGACTATTTTCCAAAAACACTAGATGATATTAAAAATAAATGTTAATAAATATAAATATAAATAATTATATTTCAAATTCAAATGTCACTATTTAAATCTACTGATATTTTTTCATTACATTTAATAGATGTCATTAAATGGACTATAGTTGAAGCATTTCATTTCCTCACAATAGTTTAATTTTGTTTTTATATAAATCTTTTATACACATAAACAAAGTGCTGGAAATGTTGTTTAACATGACAAAATTAAAATCAATTTGATGACTAGTATTTGTTTTGACTGCATTGAACTTTCAGTTCAGGGAAAACCTGCCTCAGTGAAGAGATATTTACTGAAAATGCATCTTTGTTATGCTCTGATTTTCACTCATTCCAGTCCATCATCCTGTGGGGAATCTGGCCAATTCAATTCAGATTCACGCTCGCAAACTGAAAGGGAACAAATTGTGAAATTCTGAATTTCAGCCAACCCTGTGTTCTGTTAATATATTAAAATGAGGAGCAGTGCCTCAGACTGTCTAGATGCAGATTTGTGCATATGCTGTGCAGACCCAAACCCTCTCTAACTCTGAGAACATCTGCTGCTTTTCTCCTGCTTACAGATGCTCTGCGCCTATAGCATCTGCTACCCAAGACAAACTTGCACTGTTCTTGTTTTCTGCACTGTGATTACTAAACCTCTTTTATTATACAGCCTGGTAAACACATTAGAGAAGCTACTCACCATTCTCTTATTTGTGTTACACGCTTAGAATAAAAGGTTCTATATATAGAACCTTATAGGGTCCGTTTACTGAAAATGCATTTTCCAAAATGGGTTTCAAAGTGTAATTTTAATTAGAGAAACCGGTGACGTCATGTGCAATGTGCATTGCGTGTTCAGTCTATTCCGTGCTCAGGCACTTAGTGCTTTTTTAGAAAGTGTCATCTGGCCTGGCATGAATAATACAGCGATTTGAATCATTTTCACAGATCCGTGTGAACGTGGATCTTTTTGACAATGTATTTCTCACTAAAAAAGTATTATGCACTCATGTAAGATATAGATGTAAATAGGGCTGTCGCGGTAACCGCAATATTGTAGTACCGCGCTTCTGACAAGTCAACCGCAGAGGATAGCACGTAACCGCAGCAACCGCGATATTCACGTTTTTTTTTATAAGGCTATACCCTTCTTGTTTTGAACTTAATGCATGTGTATTGAATGTTAAACAAGTTCATAACGATAACAAGACTGTTTATCATGGTGATGTGTAGCCTACAGGCTTCACACAGACAGTGAATGAAAGAGATCGGCAGAGCGCGTCACGCGCTGCGCGTGCAATTACCTGCGTCTGTCTTTAAAGTCGTGAAAAGCTTGTGTCAAAGGGAAGCGAAAAATTTGTCGAATCATCATTTTAACGTTCTCTTCACGGGTATTTTTCCATAAATGCGTGTCAGCAGCAGCTCTGGTCAGCATCCCACAACACAAGGAAGCCGAAATAAAATCAGTGAGTCACACATTGAATCAATGGGTCTCTAATAAGTGAAGCATCAGCTTCAGCATTGCCTATGCGACGCATTGCTGCTCAGCTGAGCCTTGAAAAGTTGAATCTCAAAGTTAAAAATAAATAACATCTTGTTGAATCAGCTTTTTTAAACGTGTTCGTTGAATGAACGGTTCAATGACTCGCTCAAAGTCCGTTGTCATAACAATATGCGCGCTGAGTGAAAGTCTTTCAATGCGCATATACTGTAGACGCTGTTTAGTTTCGGTTACATTGGTTACTGAAAATGTCCTCGTTTTTGTCCACATCGTAAACATTATTTATATAGCAACAAAAACATATAATTAATTAAATAAATAAATAAATGGCGGTAATACCGCATATCGCGCTATTGAGCCACTCAACATTACCGCAAGGGAAATTCCATAACCGCGACAGCCCTAGATGTAAATATACAGTCACCTAAAGGATTATTAGGAACACCTGTTCAATTTCTCATTAATGCAATTATCTAATCAACCAATCACATGGCAGTTGCTTCAATGTATTTAGGGGTGTGGTCCTGGTCACGACAATCTCCTGAACTCCAAACTGAATGTCAGAATGGGAAAGAAAGGTGATTTAAGCAATTTTGAGGGCCGGTCTGAGTATTTCACAATCTGATCTCAGTTACTGGGATTTTCACGCACAACCATTTCTAGGGTTTACAAAGAATGGTGTGTAAAGGGAAAAACATCCATTATACGGCAGTCCTGTGGGCGAAAATGCCTTGTTGATGCGAGAGGTCAGAGGAGAATGGGCCGACTGATTCAAGCTGATAGAAGAGCAACTTTGACTGAAATAACCACTCGTTACAACCGAGGTATGCAGCAAAGCATTTGTGAAGCCACAACACGCACAACCTTGAGGCGGATGGGCTACAACAGCAGAAGACCCCACCGGGTACCACTCATCCCAGACAGCAAACTGACATTGAATCAACGTGGAAACGACGTCTCTCATGACATTGAAACAACGTTGATTTTGCTCATCGAATTAACGTTGAACCAACGTCAGACGCGGCATTCTTCAAAGCTAAATGAAAATCGAAAATTGGTTTGCTTTCATAACGTTGAAACAACGCGTTGATTTCAAGTTGATTTTCCGTTAGTTTTGAAAGAATGACGCGTCTGACGTTGGTTCAACGTTAATTCGATGAGCAAAACAATGTCAGATCAACGTTGTTTCTATGTCATATTTCCACGTTGATTCAATGTCAGTTTGCTATCTGGGATCTCCATTAGGCTGCTGTCACTTTAAATCTAAACGCACTGATTCAATACGCTGTTACACATGAATTTTCTTTATCACAGATTTTGCGTTCACTTAAGACATAAATTACTGTGATTAATTGCAAAGATGGCCATTTTGACACATAAGTATTTGTATTTGACCATTCTCAACAAAAAGAGCTCAGTTTAGAAGTCACATGCATCAGACAATGTACTGTAACATAGCGAAATGAGTTCTCTTTCATTGCTTATTGCACTTCAATGCTTTAAAAGTGTGAATAATAAGCAATCATAGACTCACGGAACATGGTCATGAACTGCTTGCCGTTCAGGTTCCAGTATCCCCAGTTGGTCCTGTATCCATGCAGTGTGGCGTACTCCTCATTATTATATGCCGGCTCCGTGCCGAAGGTGTCGATCACACGGATGTGGCACCTAGATAGAAAAAGCGAAGTGTATTTTCACTTCAAGCGCAAATCTGTTCATTTTCCAGCTGATATGCTCACACATTCCAATCCATCGAAGAAAACGCTGTTTCCACATTACAATATGTGTTTCCCCATAAAAGATAATATTGCCTCGTTCCAAAAGCAGAGAAAGTGTTTTCATGCAACACAATGAAAGCAACCAAAATCAGACAAGCTCCAAAATGAAAAGCACCACAGCAGTAGACTTGTAATGACTTGTAATGCACAAATCAAATGAACTACCGCTGTGGTGCTTTTAATTTGTATGTCTTCTGAGGCAATATGATAGCTTTGTATGAGGAGCACAGTGAAACTGAAGCCAACTTTCCTTCCATTAGCTATCAAATCTCATTAAAGCAATGATATATGATTGCATATATATATACAGGGGTTGGACAAAAAAACTGAAACACCTGGTTTTACTACACACTAATTTGTTAGAATGGTGAGGGCCTCCTTTTGCATCCAAAAACAGCACCAATTGACAGATAGAAGTCCTTCACAGTGACCAGAGGGATTATGAGCCGTTCCTCTTCCAGAACAGTGTCCAGGTCACTATATGATGCTGGTGGACTCGCTCCTCCAAAACACCTCAATAATATTCAGATCTGGTGACTGTCAGACCATGGGAGATGTTCAACGTCACTTTCATCTTCATCAAACCCTTCTGTCACAAGTCTTGCTGTGTGTGTTGGTGCATGATCATACTGATACACGGTTTGAGCATCAGGTGCTCATGATCCTCCAGAAGGGTTTGGTAGTCCTCGGCAGTGTCGTGTCCATCAAATACAATCAGGATTGTCAATGATATTGGAGCTCAAACCATCACTGATCCACCCGTGCTTCACTCTGAAGATTGGCCGCCAGGCATATAGATGTGAAACCTCCAACATTGGCCAGTGTTTCAGTTTCATTGTCCAACCCCTGTATATATATAGAGAGAGAGTAACTACTTTCTCAGGTTGTGGTCTGATCTGTCTGACCCCAGAGCAACACAAGGATGTGCTGATCACCTTTCTGATATTATTGATTTTCTCAGAGAAGAAAGAAGCAAACTCATTGCACTTTCTGTCTGAGAGTATTTTACTGGGTATCTGGCTTGGGGGATTTGTCAGTCTCTCTACAGTAGCAAAAATAGATTAAAAGCATGGATGCTGTCTTTGCAGATGTTCTAATGGATTACAAGTTTTGTCTTCCGCCAACTGTGCTCTGCTTTTATGTATTGACTTTCTATATTTTGCACAGCTGTTGAGATTCTCCAAGGTGCTTTTTGTCTACCACTCTTCTTCATGACTTTCACTGGAGCAATTTCATCAATTACACTTTTAACTTTTGAGTTAGCTCTCTGGAGTCTGTAGTGTTTTCTGGGTCCTGGAGGACATTTGTGGGGGTTTTTTTATACTTGTGACATTTTTATGGCTAAAGTCTATTTACACTGTATTCAGCACAAACTCTGCTACAGTAATATGTCAGCAGCATGTATGGAAAAGTTTTTAGTTTTGAGATAATGACGTTTATGCATGGTTTGAGAAAACCCATACTAATTATTTCTTCACAAGACTTTTGAAAATTGTATCATGTGGCCTAGAAAATTTACTTCAAAACTGTGTGAAAACCATCCTGTCTAGTCATTCAGAAAAGACAATATATTGGTTAAGGCATATTTTTGTAAGAAAACTTTATGCGGGGAGGCGTTAACCATCCATTAATATTAACCCTCCTCTTATCCTTGGGGTCAATTTGACCCCATTCAATGTTTAACGTCTGTAAAAACATTTTTTTTTTTTTTGCTTCAAATTTAATGACTTTTCCTAATTTAATGGGGACAACTCTGTAAACATAAAATTAACCTGCTAATATTTTTTCAAAGTCCTGTACAAATTTTGTAACATCGGTGTTCCTTGGGGTCAATTTGACCCCAGGCTCTTTTAGATGTATAATAAAACAGAATAAATATTAAAATTTCACACACATTTGTTTTAGTTGTTATATTGAGGTCATTATAACATGTTATAATTTGAATTTATAATGTTCATTGTATTTTTACAAATTCAATATCATTTTCAAAAAACGTCCCTCTGTTTTAGGGCTGTAACCAAACAGAACCATGTCTGTAGTATTGCGAGAACTACTAGTAGTTCACATGACATGTGACATAATTCTCAAGATAACTAATAATTCTTTCCTGTGTATTGGGGAGGGGAAAACATCATTTTTTTGAGAAATTTGATGTTTCCCGTGCAATGGGGGAGAAGAAAACGTCTCGGTTACGTATGTAACCCTCGTTCCCTGAGTAGAGAACGGAGACGTTACGTCAGAAGTGACGGAGATTGGAGATTAGGGGATTTCGCATAGAAAGCCAATCCTCTTCGAGTATTTAAACACGAGCCAATGGCATGCAATGCCTTGGGGCTGCGGAAATTTGCATAGCGTACTCCGCCCTACTCCGTGAGTATAAAAGGAGGAAGTGAACGCAACCGCAGTATGTCTTCGCTGAGGAGCCAAGACTGAACTCGGCATCTACCCAGCGATACAGCAGAAGTGGCAGGGAGACGTAACGTCTCCGTTCCCTACTCAGGGAACGAGGGTTACATACGTAACCGAGACGTTCCCTTTCGTAGTCACTTCGAGTTACGTCAGAAGTGACGGAGATTGGGGGTCTGTGCCATCACGCCATCTTCAAGCTGTCTTCCAGTGCCCTGCGAAAGTCTGGACCCCCGAGCCTTACCTCTTTTTTTTTTTTTTTTTTTTGGGGATCCGACTTTGACACAGGATTACCAAGGTACACTGGGAAACATATCCCGGAAGGGACATGCTACCAGCTGCCTACCGAAGGGAGGACTTACGAATACACATATGGCCACATAGGAACACATATGGAACACTGGAGTACCAACCGCAGGTGGCTACAAATTTCAACTCCAGGGGTGGCAGATGACTTGCCAAGGGAAGACACATGCTCAGAGAGGCTTACAGTGGATAATACACATGAGACGGTTGCCATGGGGAACCGTGCGCATGGAGGCACCTAGCCAGCATCCAGAGCAACAGCAGTGGTGCCCGCATCGTCGGTGCTGGAGGACTCAAGACTTCAATGGAAGAACTGAGGAAATATCGCACTTATCCAGTCCGGGGAGTGGAGTGGCGAGCAAGCGAAGACACCTGAGCGGATCCAGAACTGGCCGAAACGAGTACGTGAGAGGAAACCGGCTCAATTCGCAGATTATAGAATCTGGCGAAGGTGTTGGGTGTCGCCCAGCCTGCAGCTCTGCAGATGTCTGTTAGCGAGGCGCCGTGCGCTAAAGCCCAAGAGGAGGCTACACTCCGAGTGGAATGGGCCTTCACACCAAGGGGGCACGGAAGGCCTTGCTGCTGGTAAGACAAAGCAATGGCATCCACTATCCAGTGGGACAGCCGTTGCTTTGAGAGAGCCCTTCCCTTCTGGCTCCCTCCAAGACAGACAAAGAGCTGGTCTGAGGTCCTGAAACACTGCGTTCTGTCGACATAGGTGCGGAGAGCACGTACCGGACAGAGCAGTGCCAAGGCTGGGTCTGCCTCCTCCGGGGGCAGCGCTTGCAGGTTCACCACCAGGTCCCGGAGGGGAGTGGTAGGAACCTTGGCCATATATCCAGGCCGGGGTCTCAGGAATACGTGAGAGTAAGCCGGCCCGAACTCCAGGCACACTTCGTCAACAGAGAGTGCGTGCAGGTCCCTTACTCTCCTGATGGAGACCAATGCAATCAGGAGTGCTGTCTACATAGGACAGGGCAAAAACTCTACCGACTGCAAAGGCTCCAGGGGAGGCCTCTGCAGAGCACCCAGGTCTACTGAGAGGTCCCCAGAGGGCAGGAGGGGAGGGAGGCGGATTTAGCCCCCTCGCTCCCCTCAGGAACCTGATGACCAGGTCATGCTTCCCATAGACTTACCTTTCACTGCATCATGAGACGCGGCAATGGCCGCGACATAAATCCAAAGGGTGGAGGGCGACAGCCTACGCTCCAACCCCTCTTGCAGGAAGGAAGCACGACTCCGATCGAACATCTCCGGGGGTCTTCTCAGCGAGAAGAACACCAATTGACGAAGAGGTTCCACTTCAACGCATAAAGGTGTCTCGTGGACGACGCTCTTGCGGAAGTGATGGTTGCCGCCACCGCAGGTGGCAGCGAACTCAAACCTGCCTCGTCCCGTCCTGGAGCCACACGTGCAGCCTCCAAGATCGGGACGAGGGTGCCACAGAGTGCCCCGTCTCTGAGAGAGTAGGTCCGGTCTCAGAGGAATAGGCCAAGGAGGTGCTGTCGCGAGGAGCATGAGTTCGGAGAACCACGTCTTGGTGGGCCAGTAGGGGGCTACCAGCAAGACCTGCTCCTCGTCCTCCTTGATCTTGCACAACACCCGTGCAAGGAGGCTCACTGGGGGAACGCACACTTGCGTGGGCCCCGTGGCCAGCTGTGCGCCAGCGCATCCGAGCCGAGAGAGCCGCGGGTCAGAGAATAAACTGGGCGCAGTGGGACGAGTCCCGAGAGGCGAACAGGTCTATCTGTGCCTCCCCGAACTGGTCCCAAATCAGCTGGACCGACTGGGGATGGAGTCGCCATTCGCCGGAGATGGGACGGGCCCGGGACAGCTCGTCGGCTGCCCGGTTCCGGTCTCCAGGAATGTAACTGCACGAAGGGACCTCAGGTGCTTCTGACTCCATATCAAGAGGTGGCGGGCGAGCTGCGACAACCGGCGCGAGCGTAGACCCCCCCTGGTGGTTGATGTACGCTACTGCCGTAGTGTTGTCTGAGCGGACAAGCACATGCTGGCCCTTGAGCACGCTCGGAAGCGGTGCCGGGCGAGCCGTACTGCCAACAGCTCGAGGCAATTGATGTGCATGAGGCGCTGGGCTCCTGTCCAGGAACCGGCGGCTGCATGCCCATTGCACATGGCACCCCAACCCGTGGTAGACGCATCCGTGGAGACAACGAGATGCCTGGAAACTCGCTGAATAGGGACCCCTGTCCGTAAAAAGCTGAGGTTCGACCACGGGAAGAAGGTTCGGCGGCACGTCGGAGTCACTGGAACTCGGAGCGAGCCGTGATGCCATGCCCACCTCGGGACTCGATCGCGAAGCCACAGCTGAAGCGGTCTCATATGAACAAACCGAGCGGCGTACCGCGGATGCCATATGCCCCAGGAGCCTCTGAAATAGTTTCAGTGGAACCGCACTCTTGCCCTCGAACTGTCGAAGACAAGCCAGCAGTGAGGGCGCGCGTGCTCGTTCGTGAGCTGCGCGGACATGGCGACCGAGTCTATCTCCATGCAGAGAAAAGAGATCCTCTGCACGGGGCAAAGTTACTCTTTTCCCGGTTGACCCGAAGGCCCAGACGGGCTAGGTGCCGTAGCACCAGGTCTCTGTGTTCGCAAACCTGAGCTCGAGAGTGTGCTAGTATCAGCCAGTCGTCGAGATAGTTCAGGATGCGAACCCCGTGTTCGCGAAGGGGAACAAGGGCTGCCTCGACGATCTTCGTGAAGACGCGAGGGGACAGAGCTAACCCGAATGGGAGAACGGCGTACTGGTATGCCTGGCCCTCGAAGGCAAACCGAAGAAACGGTCTGTGTCGAGGGAGAATGGAGACATGGAAGTACGCGTCCTTCAGGTCGATCGCTGCAAACCAATCCTGATACCGAACACATTCGAAAATGCGTTTGGCCGTGAGCATTTTGAACGGTAGTCGATGGAGAGAACGGTTCAAAATGCGCAGGTCCAGGATCGGTCGTAACCCACCGGTCTTTTTTGGGGACAATGAAGTAGGGGCTGTAAAGCCCGGACCTCACCTCGGCTGGAGGGACCGTCTCGATTGCACACTTCGCCAGCAGGGTCGCAATCTCCGCTCTTAAGACTGGGGCATTGCCACCAACCATCGTGGAGCGAACTCCCCTGAAGCGGGGAAGAGACCGTGCGAACTGAATCGCGTAGCCGAACCTGATCGTTCTGATGACCCAGTGGGATACCCGGGAAGCGCTAGCCAGGCTTCCAGGAAGTGAGCCAACGGGGTCATGCGAACCACAGATGTCCCCCCGGAGGGGCAGCGAGGCGGGTCGACCGGCATGCGTGCAGGAGTTACCCCGTCCGGATGCACCGTCGAAACCCGCTCCCCGACAGAAGAGACCAGGGAAGGCAGAGCGTTCCACGGGGTCTGTTCTGCCGGGGGTCTGGCGATAGAGGGGGAAGGGATTGGCGTAGCCCGGGGACGACACACGCACCCTTCCGCGCCCTCCGAGACAGAGAGGAATGAACGGGGCGACGCACTGGACGTCGTGCGCGCTCATTCCAGTCTGTGTGCTCAATGACAGTGTCAGCTTTTCCTCAACCAGCTCAGGGAGCTAGCTAGAACAAAAGATTCTCCACCGGCCCTCCACCGGGGAAGGAGGGGCCCTGCCACCGCCTCCTGAGAAAAACCATGACACTATCACTGAGCGGCCCGCCTCAGGAACATCGCTTCGCCTGGCGTTTAGCGGGGCACACGGCCTGGGGGGGGGGACGCTTACCTGTGGCCTCCTCCGCGACGCGAACCGGCTGAAGGCTGCTGCTGGGGCCGCGTGGGAGGGAAGGGAGCCGCAGGGGGGCGTCCTCGGCGGCGAGCTGGCGGAGGCGTCCGAGCCGACGGCTGGTTGGAGGCAGCAGCTGGCCGTCGGGGCAGAGAAACCGCCTTCGTCTGCTCCTAGACGGTCGAGAAGTGCTGGGCAAAGTCCTGGACCGCACCGCCGAACATTATGATGCTCCTGGACCACAGCGGTGGGCATCACCTGACCAAGGGAGCGAGCGACCGCCTCCGTGACCCGTTTAAGGACAAGGTAGGCGTCAGGCTCGCAGCTCGCTTGGTCCGTCACCTCCTCGTGCACATTCCTGAGCAGCTAGCTTTGTAGGTGCTCATCATATGCAGGGCGGAGGCTGCCTGTCCCGCCGCTCTACAGAATCGCGCCGCCATAGACGACGAGAACCCATAGGCGTTGGAGGGGCATCTGAGAGCAACCGCCGGTTGACCGGGGGAGCCCCAGCGTACCCACAGACAGCCGCATCGCCGAGGGGAGGAAGGGCGGGGAACTAAAGCACGCCTTTTTTTTTTTTTTAATTATTTATTTATTTTTTTTTATTTTTTTAGTGCGTGTCAGTTCCGCATGCAACTCGGGGAAAAAAGGAAATTGGGGTTGGCCGTGGCCGTAAGGCGGCAGCGTTACCCAAAAACCAATTATTCAGCCGCGAGAGATTGGGATGGGGCGGAGTTCCACCCCCACCCGATGCTCACGGACGCCCGAGATAGCACGGCCATCATCGCGGGATCAGACACGGCGGCGCTGACGCTCCCGAGGGAGGCAACGCGGCCGCATCCTCACTTCCCGAGGAGTCAAGCCCGCCTAGTGATGCTGTGATCGACATCGCATCATCATCTGGAGCGCTGCCCGAAGCAGCCGGTGCCACCGAAGAAGCAACCGACTGAATCGAACTAACGCTCGCTGGCTCTCGCACTGAGGCGGGAGGTGTGGCCCGAGGAATCGTCGGGGCTTTGTCCCACACCATCACCGTAAAATCACCAGGTCCCGGGTCGACGGGCCCCCTATGGAGGAAACCGATCGAGCGGGGGGGACCGGGACTCTCACTCAAGTGAGATCATTGAGTCTCGACCTCAGTGTAGAGATGGTCATGTTCCCACAGAAGGAACATGAGTCATCCACGAACGCTGCTGCTGCATGCTGAAATGCCCAGGCATACAAAGCAGCGATCGTGACCATCAGATGACGACAGAAATCAACCACACCCAGAAGAACACGGGCGAACCGTCTTTAAAAAGACGTGCGCGTGCAGCTCTTTCAATGAGAGGAGGAAATTCACTCTTTCAGCGCTGAAGCGACCAGGGAGAAGCGCAAAGTCTGGCAGACCACTGCTCAGATCGCAGGCGATGCAGAATCTCGCTGGGTACCGCCGTCACACCAACACTGAAGAGGACGCTCGTCTCGAAGAGTCTTGAACAGTGAGAATGGCTTTCAGGAGTGAAGAGGTTCTCTTGGCTCCGAAGCGAAAACATACTGCGGTTGCGTTCACTTCCTCCTTTTATACTCACGGAGTAGGGCGGAGTACGCTATGCAAATTTCCGCAGCCCCAAGGCATTGCATGCCATTGGCTCGTGTTTAAATACTCAAAGAGGATTGGCTTTCTATGCGAAATCCCCCAATCTCCAATCTCCGTCACTTCTGACGTAACTCGAAGTGACTACGAAAGGGAACATAATTTTTTGTGAGATTGACCCCAAACATAACTCGTGTTACTATCCTTGATAAAATAAATAGTTTTTCTTTCCAAATGTCATAGATTACATAAATCTATACTTAGAAATATTATAAAACAAATAAAACACCAGATGTATTTATACTTTTCCAATTTTAGGTCAAATCAGTAAGATTTTATGTAGATTTGTAAATTTGTCCATAGTTGTGCAATGGGTGTTCTGGATGTATAAGGGGTTGGGTGGGGTTAGGTGGGGTGGGGAGGGGGGTGGTGGGTGGATGTCAACTTAAAACGTTACTTAAGTAATCAACAAAGACATAAATTAACTGAGACAAACCTTTGTAAAAAAAAAAATAAACATATTGTGGAGGTTTAAATTACTGGGGTCAAATTGACCCCAGAGGATAAAAAGTGTTATCAGATTTGAGAATAACAGGAGGGTTAAGTGTTTCACACCTGAGAAAGACAAAGACCCTCCCCTATTGGACCTATTAGGTGAAGTCATTGTGAGGAGCCTTGCACAAAGAATGATGAGAGACTTAAAAAAGAATGGCTTTTAGATTGTTTGGATTTATTTACAACACAACATAATCCAAAGATAGACAACAAATGACAAAAAAAAGCACATTAGTAAACACACTGATCTAAAAACAGAGATTTGGTCATCAAACACCTGTGAATATGCTGATATCAAGAGAAACTATAACATATCATGTTACTTCAAATGTTTCCATACGTTACAATGTTATGAAATGAGATTGGAGTAAAAACATGAAGCCTAATGTTTGGTGCGTTTTGCTTTTCAAACTCACAGCTTATGCAGATAACATTTACTGAAGCGATCGAGCCGCTCCAAACTATGAAACGTTATTTTTACCATAGTATACATATCTACATGTGAGCAGATATCCACAAACACAATATTTAACAGCAAACACGGGTCTAAACATTATAATATCCACCATATTAGAATAAACACTCGTTATGTAATCCTGTTATATCGTGATGTGTTTAATTATCGAACATAAAAACATTCTTGTGTTGTACATTTATACATTTAGCATTAGGCTTCATGTTTTTTACTCAAATCTCATTTTATAAAGTACATTTAAGTCTGGCAGCAGTTTAACTAGTAGCTACAATGTAAAGTTTATGCAACCCCAGATAGCAAACTGACATTGAATCAACGTGGAAATATGACATCGAAACAACGTTGATCTGACATTGTTTTGCTCATCGAATTAACGTTGAACCAACGTCAGACGCGTCATTCTTTCAAAACTAACGGAAAATCAACTTGAAATCAACGCGTTGTTTCAACGTTATGAAAGCAAACCAATTTTCGATTTTCATTTAGCTTTGAAGAATGACGCGTCTGACGTTGGTTCAACGTTAATTCGATGAGCAAAATCAACGTTGTTTCAATGTCATGAGAGACGTCGTTTCCACGTTGATTCAATGTCAGTTTGCTGTCTGGGACAATAACATGCTACTATTAGTCTCTTACCTTAAAAATCATAATCAATAATCAAATCATGTTCTTCTAATTCTGAGGTAAATCCAAGGTAAACAGCACAAACACAATCTTCAAATGCAACGAAAAGCAGAGCAGGACTGCTGAAGTTTAGAGGTGAAGAGGGCGGTAATCATGGTTTACCGATCCACCTCCGCGTGGATCATTTGCATATGAACAACACGTGTGCGTGTGGGCGTGGTCACATTAGCGCTAATCAGCACAGCCTGGAATATTTGTTTTGTATATGAACACATCTGCTCATTCCGTGTGTTGAAGGCTGCTTCACACTCCTCAGTCCAGATAACCGAGTTATTGACATTCTTGCAGAGCAGGTTGGTCAACGGGACGGTTTTGGAGGAGAAGTTGTGGATGCAGCGTCGATATCACCCCACCAGTCCCAAGAAGGTACGAAACCCCTTCTTTGTCTTAGGTCTTGGCCTGAGTCGAAGAGCTTCTACCTTGTCAACTTGAGGTTTTATCTCTCTGTTTCCCAGCTGGTAACCAAGGTAGTCGGTCTTTGACTTTACCCACTCGCATTTAGCCACGTTTAAAGACAGGCCAGCCAGATCTTGCTCAGGGTCTTTTTGAGGTGTAGAAGATGGTTCTCCCAGGTCGCACTGTATATAACAACATCATCCAGGTTTGCTGATGACCACTCCTCACAGCCTTGTAAGACTTGGTCCATCAATCGTTGGAATGTTGCGGGTGCCCCATGCAGCCCGAACGATAGGACCGTAAACTGATATAGCCCCAGTGGGTTCTGGAATGCAGTATAGGGCCATGACCCCTCCTTCAGGCATACTTGCCAATACCCTTCACATAAGTCCAATGTACTTGGCCGATCCTCTCCAGAACATCATCAATGTGTCGCATTGGATATGCATGAAATGTTGACTGAGAATTCAGCTTTCTAAAGTCAATGCAGATGTGTTAGGTATCATCTTTCTTGGGGATGATAACAATTGGGCTGCTCCACTCACTCTTGGAGGGTTTAACATCTCCCAACTACAGCATTGTCTCGATCTCTACCTTCAGGGGTGCTGCCAGCCTCTCAGGAATACAATATGGCCACTGTCATGAAGGTGTCTGATCTAGAAGGTGGATTTGGTGTTGTATCAGTTTGGTACACCCAGCCCTCAGACGGTCTCTCATCTTAAGGATGTTCTGGACAATGCCCTTGTCATACTTCGTCTCCTCTTCAGACAATGTGGCCTCTCAGCTTTTCTGCAATTAATGAGAGACTGCCTAGACAGGAACAGGGAGAAGGCCCGAGAGAACATCTGACTGCCACAAAAGGCACAAAATACTTGGTATAACCAACACGCCAGATTCTGAGAACTGCAACCTAGACAAAATGTTTTGTTACTGCTCACAACGACTATGAACAAACTGCTGGGACAAGGTCACTCTGTCACAAACTACTTTAATTGTAAATTCATGGTTCTATTTGTAATCTTTAAAGATTGAAAACCACTGATCACCGTTAACTCTCATGTTATGTAAAGAGCAATTTTAACATTCTGCTAACATTCATCTCTTTTTGTATTCCAAAGAAGAAAGAAACTTATGGTTGTTTGAAGAAGTGAACTATTGCTTTAAGGGGGGAATTATGGGGCTTGTAGCTACCTTATTTGACTTGCTCTCAGAGAGCCTTAAAAGGGTATGTAGTCTAAATTCACATCAAAACCCTCACTGCATAGCGGTGGGAATAAACAGGCCTCTGTAAAGGGAGTCCGCTGTATCGCAACTAAGTGTTACTCTGATTTTGGGGAGGTAAACAAGTTTAATGCTTAAGATCACAACAAAATCACTTTCTAAAAGGCGGCATTAGAGAATGCAGTGCAACAGTGGCCACGCACTTTTCCAGTGGCCTTTGTTCCCATTCATGCTGTCTGTAGGAATTGTAAAGACTTGCTCAATTAAAGAAGCTAACCAGCTCCAAGATGAATCACAATACAATCTCATAAAAAACAGACTGTGTAAATTGTTTTATGAGAATGAACTACTGAAAAAAAAAACTGAGCAAAAACAATGTATTTGAGGTTTATTGCAACATATTATGATATAGAAAAAAATTATAAGTTGTGTAAGAGTGTAGGAAGATTGACTCAAGTCATTTGCAATGTCTTGAAGGAGTCGACTTCATGCTTATTTGTTTTACATACAGTGTAATTACAACATTTGAGTTTATTCTTTACAAAAATGTGTAGATAAAAGATGAACAAGAGAGTACACAAAGGAGTAAGGGAGCAAATACTACACAACAACATAAGCAGTAACAGACAAAGAAACAGGAAACTAAGGGTTTTAAATATGGTGATATGGTGATTGATGGAAACAGAACTGGTTTAATGGGACTAATTACTATAAACAATGGTGTTTACGCTTTATTTTAAGGTGTCATTGTTACATTGTAATTATCCATTTAAGTATGAAAAATATTAATTAATAACGTACTTACTATAGGGTTAGGGTAGGATTAGGATTTGGGTAAGGGTATGTAATTATGTAATAATTATGTAAATAATTTACTGTTATTATTATGCTAAGTAAATGTATCAAAGACACTGTAAGATAAAATGTCACAACAAGTGGAATTACAGGCAAACAGTGTAAACAAAGAGCAAACTAGACTAAACTTAACATACACATTTCAGCTTGAATGATTTGGAAAATCGCACACAAATTGTATGGACTACTTTTAATTTTTTTCTGTGCTGTGAAAAAGAAGTGTACTTAATTTTATTGTATTAAATTTGCACTTGTAGTGGATTTCAAATTTTAAGTATATTTTTCAAAAACTATACTTTAAGATAATATCATATTCATTTAATAAAAGACCACTTAAGTGAACGTAACGAGAGACACTTTTTAAGTACATGTTTGTAAAAGTGCAAATTAAAAGTTTTACTTTATAGTAAATTTTGACTAATTATGTTTTAAAAATCTTTTTTTGTACTTTAGAGAACACTTATTTTTACTAACATGTGAAAGCAAATGTAAAGTACTTAATTATGGTTTTAACTGTAGTGAATTATTCAATATTATATTATATATATATACATATTAAATGTCCTACATTGCAGCTTCATTAGTACAAAAGTGTAATTTTATGTATTATGTAATACAAATGTATTTAAATTCATTGACACAAAATGTATCTTATATTAAAATATATTTTAGTTGGTGTTTGTCAGCACATTCTTTAACCATAACCAAATACATTAGAATTATTAAATTAGATATAAAGATGTTCTAAGTGGATATAAAAATCACGTAGTTACACAAGTTAATAGCACTTAATATAAATTTTAACTATAATACGTACTATAATACGTTTTAATTGCAATTAACATGCATTTAAGTGTCCGACAACATTACATTTTGCACAAGTATATTATTTTAAAATATCCACATTTTTCTACGCCCCATGAGGCCTTGCGTCAAAAGTGGGCGCGACTTCCGTTTTGAAGTAAACAAAGCACGATTTGACATGCTTGACACTCGTTCATTCAATAGTTGACAGTCATTCAAGTTATAGCGATCCAAACTAGCTAACGATGTGGGAACACAACCTCAACGAAATTAAAAAGGGTGAAATTACAGTACCTTAACCCTCCGCAGTAGTTGATTGGCAGTATTATAATAACATTATTAATAATCAATACTCATCAAGGCATGGTGACAGACAGTTGTGCGAGCTGACAAACAATTAAAATAAAAAATACACACTTAGTCATTGTGCTTTGGAGTTTATTCAAAATTATAAATGAATGTGCTACTTGAATACATTAACTGGCACATTTGGTATTCTGTCAACACAGGCTTTGATTCTGAGTTTAGGTGTAACATCAGTAGAGAACAGCCAAACACATGCTGATAAAATTTGATAGAATATTAAGAATTTAAACAAATGTACACAGGAAGATTCGTCGTCTTTTGGGAGGTGATGGAAACTACAGTCGTTGGCAGGATCAGAGACGGGCTCAGGATCACTCTGATTTCGTTTTCAGCTTATGTTCAAAACAATCACGTTTAAGCCACTGAATTAGTTTAGTCCGGTTATACATACAACCGCGAACAGCACATGTTGCCCCTGAGCTCCGTAACGACATCTCTCATAAAGATTTGCGTCTTTAAATAGTAAAATAATTCTCCGAAAAACAGCTAGCCTCTTCGCTAACTAACACACAAAATACCATTGGAATGCTACTTCCGCCGCCTCACCGGAACTTTCACCCACTTAATTTTTTACAGGAGCGCCCCTCGGAAACTTGTGGATATGTGTAATTCTTTTTCACAAGAGTTTACAATGTTTTATGATTAATTTATGTGGTTTAATTCTTAATTCTTAGAAGTAGAAACTACGAACTGTCATTGCACGAAAAGAGCTGTGTGAAGTATGTTACATCATTTTTTATTGTGTGACATTTGGAAAGAATGTCAGCTTTCAGGTTTGGACTGACTTTAAATACTGAATTGCAATAAACAATGGGGACGAGTCCTACAGGATACATACATCGATTTATTCCACAAAAACAAATCAGTCTATTTCTCTCCCAGAGTGAAATATATAGACATACTTTATTTTACAACTGACAAATGAGAAATTGCCTCTAATTGATCTTCCAATAATATCAATACATTATGCATGTGGTGGTCTTGGTGTGAGCGATAAGAGACGAGTAGTATCCATTATTTATGTGGTATATTTCTGTTTTTATGCATCTCTATTCATTATTGAACCCACTCATTGAAGGACAGCTCTTCATGTAACAGGTAACTTATGTAACTCACAGTGAGATTGCTGGTATGACCAAGTCAATACAGAGTAAAAAAGTATAAGCCAAAAAGAATGGTCATGCAGAATCAGGCATTAATATGTGCTTAATAAGAACTATGAAATAGCTCATATCCAAGTAATATGCATACCAATAAGCAACTAGTTAATAGTAAGAATTGGACCCTAAACAAAATTTTTACTATTAATCCTCAAATAACTGTAGTGAATGAAATACTTATTTCACTCACTAAAATGGAAATCAATTTATAACCTATATATAATGTATTTTTTTTTTGGGATTGTTTGGTATATTATGAACTTTAGAAATTCCTACATGATAATACAAGCTGTTTTCAGCCATAGGAGTAAATGAGGTTTTTTTTGTTAATAATTTTACACCTGTGAAACAAATGCTACCACAGTACAGCATCATTAATCTATGCTCAGCCAGACGTTCAAAAGACAGAAAGGCAGCTCAGTTTTTGGAACAGCGGCTCAAACTGACCTGTGCTGTCTAAAGGAAAGCCCCATGTGCTGCTTCATCTGCTGCAGGCCGTGGTAGTCTGTATAGATAAGGTCAAAGGACAACGGGCCAATCAGAGGACAGCTTCCTCTTCCTGGAGGCACGCCAAGTGACCTGAAAGTGAAGAAAGAACAAGTTTTGACACACTGAAGCAGTGGAAGAAGTTTAATTTGAAAGTTTGAGGGCAGTCATTAACAATAATGGAACTTTTCAGTCTGCATTTCATGTATACTGACACAACTCATATTTACCTTGTTGATAACAGCAACACTATACTTTCAATATACTCCAAAATATTTCGTAAAGTTACTTCTGATCAAAAGAGTATGAAAAATCATTATTTAGACACACTGACATCAATAATCAGCCTGTGAATCTCAACAATGGTGACAATAATAAAGCATATTGAACTGCATTGTGGGCTCCACCAATCAAAAGTCATTCATGGCTCCCATCATGCATTGCAGTATGAATACATTTTGATCTGAATTGTCTTAGTAATTTCCTTTTCCTAATTGAATATTCTGTTTGTCACCATTGTTGAGATGCATACACTGATTCTTGATGTCTATGAGTGCCTAAATATATATATTTTTTTTTAATTAGAACAACTTTTAAGAAATAATTTGAATTGTGTCAAAAATGTGGATCTTATGCTGTAGAATCACTGTATGCTGTAACCAACAATATACTTTTAAGTCAGAGATTAGGCTCTAAATGAGTTCAGTGATTCAGGTCAACTGATGATTTTGTTAAAACATAACCAACACCATCAAATCATATTTTTGCTTTGTTCATCTGGAAGTTATAACTCAAATACAACAGCCAAACAAAATCTAAAGTATAAAACATAAGGGTGAACTGCCCAACTGAAGCAAACACCGATCTGCATAATGGTGACTTAAAATTATGATTTTTTTTTTTTTACCTTCAGTGATTCTACTTGTTAACATCAGGTGTCTCCAATTTTGGTCAATCATCACTAAATTAATCACTTAATTATCTCATTAAATTTCTCACTGCTTCAGTGTGGAGTCATATAAACTCCCAGGAGAGTTAATTTAACACTGGAGTTTTTGCAGTTTATTACGTCCAAGTTTTCATGGGGTATTTATGAGACATCAGACATTCCATTGACAATGTTTACACTTAACAAACTGTATATTCTATCCCTTTACACTAACCATACCACTAAACTTATAACATAAAACTTTCTGAATTGATACATTTTTAAAAAAATAATAAAAATATCATCACTCAGTATAATTTAGAAACTGAGCATTTCTCATGGGGACAAAAAAATATCCCCACAGGGACAAGGATTTGGGTACCGAGGGTAAACCTGAACCTCACACATGTGCAGGAGGTGAGTGTGATGAGTGCACCTCCTTCTCTCTGCTGGAGATCATTTGTCAGTTGGGAGAGTTTCTCTGGGATGGTCCTCCAGGGATACTGGAGCTGCCAAACCCAAAGCCTCTGGTGTTTCTGAGCAGATGCTTCAGCAGAAAACGTGTAAAACACCACAGTCCTGCTGCTAAACTGGCTTCTGATATTTCATTATGAATTCTGGAATGGTTTCACCCACCCCAGAAAATGGGAAAAAGCAATAAACGCATTTCAATCGCTGGGCTCTGTTAAAATTAATTTCCGGATACCAAAGGTTTTTGATCTTATTTCGATCTGAAATGTCAAAATGTGACCGCCTTTAACCGTAACACCCGGGGTTTAATAGACAATAATGGAAAGACATTTTTTAAACAATTCCCAGTTCATTTATGAAAATCCTCATGCATAGGTAAAGATCCTGATCTTCAAATCTTCTATACATGTCACCACTGTCAGTGAGATGGTCTCTTGCATAAACCAGATAACTTTGTCCAAAGCAAAGCGTTTAACCTTTTGTTTAACTAGGGGCTAAAATACATGTAACATGATGTAATATGCTCATAGATGAATGTCTTGTATGTCAAAATGCCTAAACACATTGTGACAGTTTAGTATATTTAAAACATATTCACTTTTATGTAATATCAAATACCACAGTGTATTCTTTTTTAAAGTAGCCTACTTAAGAAACATAGTCATGAAATTGTACTCTTTAAGTGCACTTAACTGCACATTCAACACAATAAGCACACTTATTTCCCACAAGGGTGAGGAACATAGTATCAGGACACATTAGCACTTACAGTACACAATGTGATCACATGCAATTGATGACCATGTTGGACCCTATTTACATCTGTCTTTAGCACTGACATGTTAATCCAGGGGATAAACAAAGCCTGTATTTGCACAAAATGTCTGCTTCCCTCATGAACCAGTGATGAATGCAGTATAGAAAAGAACAAAGGGCAGTGCAGACAGCAGGGGCTGACAAACACACAATCATACTGCAAAAACCGAGAGCACAACCGCTTTACAGAACACAACAGTGACCACCCACTTTCGAAACAGCATTGGTTCTGGAAATATTTTTCACATTCATTTTCTCTAAATGTATTAAAAAATAATTTATTATAAAAAATCATAATAAATGAACTAAATACATATGGCTTGAAAGTTCTCAATGAACTGCCTGTTACCTCACACCACTGGTCAGATACAATCGAACGGTCTGAGCGGAGAGCCACAGCTCTGTGCTACCTCTAGTCTAAAAGTTTACAAATGTAGATGGTCCTTAAGCAGTCTTACAATTATTCACCCAAAGAAATATTGGTTTTCTTGCTCGTATTAGAGAGCAGCTACGGCTGAATCATTTATCTGATCTGCTTTAGTATAACTCAGGCCTACAATCATTGCACCTCTTTAATATCTCTCACTTACAGACTGTCAAACACAACGCAGATGGACCGAATGCACAGGTGAACGTATACGGAATACAACCAGTTTCATATTCTTTATATCATTAGTTGTTTAAACAATGAAAGTAATTATGTTTAAGGGATATAAAATACCATTAGCTCAGTAGATTAACAATGTGTGAGTTTGTTTACAGGTTTAACCTTACACATCTGCTAAAAGATGTGCTGTTTATTTTCTAATTAATATGAACGGACATGGATTTAACATATACAATACATATGGAAACTATATGGGAATTTCTTTTTATATAGCAAACTAAATATGAAACAATTGGTTTGCGATATCAAACAACCTTAACTGTGAAATGTGTGCATTGAAAGATAAAAAATGTATCTTAGTAATTACCTTTTTCCAATTGAAAATTCTGTTTGTCACCATTGTTGAGATTTATACACTGATTCTTGATGTCTATGAGTGCCTAAAATAATAATGATTGTTATTTTTTAATCATAACAACTTTCAAGAAAGAATTTGAATTTTATCAAACATTTTGGATCTGATGCTTTAGAATCACTGTGATGATGTAATCAACAATATACATTAAAGTCAGAGATAGGCTCTAAATTAGTTCAGTGATTCAGGTCAACTGATGAGTTTGTTAAAACATAACCAACACCATCAGATCATCTTTTCTCTTTTTTCATCTGGAAGTTATAACTCAAATACAACAGCCAAACAAAATCTAAAGAATAAAATGTAAGGGTTAACGCAAACACAGATCTCCATAATGGTGACTTAAAATTGTGATTGTTTTTTCACCTTCAGTTATTCTACTTGTTATGATATCATATAATAAAAAATAGCATAGGGTGCCTATATACAGGTATTTAGAGATATAGCAAATGCTTCTGCAACAGAAAAACAGAAACATAAAACTTCAGACTGTTCACCTCAAGCCTCTATGATATACTGGTTTCTAGATATCTCAGACTAGCCTCCATTTACTTCTTTGGCCAAAAACGTATCTATACATAGTTTTATGCCACGATACATACAACAACATAATAAAATGTTGTCAGATTCACGTTCATTTTTCTTGTATAGATTTCACTGGACATTTTAACATCACTCGCTGGACCTTTCACTTTGAAAGTGTTGTGAAAAGCACAAATAGTAATGTAATATCATTTAGCAGAAATGTCACCATGCTGGCTCGTTTACCCACTATGCATGGATTGAGATATAGTTATGTCCACCCTTATTTTCTGAAAAGTCTGTGTAATATTTAGAGAATGTACCGGCAGGAGTGTTTCTGAAGCTGAAAAATAAAAATGTTCCCACTTAAAGCTGTCATGGGTTTTCATTCTTTCTTTGTGAACAAAGTGAACTAAAGCTGCCTCTCTCTCTAAAAAGAGAAATGACTTTGAGCCAAGTGTGAACTGTGTTTCCACAGGTCACTGGAGCTCAGCAAATGTGACGATTGACAGACACAGAAGCTGTCACAGTGAGCCGCACACATAAATACAACACAAAACATCACACCAATGCAGCATTTACAACAAACGTGTAAGTATGACATCTACACCACAGTGGAAAACACCACATGTCTAACACTAACTCAAGTAAACCCACAGGAATGAAACATAACAAATGACATCTCCAAAACAGCAATGCAATGGAGAGAGTTTTTGCTTAAAGACCACATGCAACTCTATTCAAAACTAATTTTATTTTCTTATTTTGTTCAAGTTATTCAAGAGATATTAAACAATAACAAAATGCAATGGGATACCTTACATTGTCCATTTTAATACAACATTTAGTTATAAGAAAACAGAAATTGGATTAAATAGAACAATGAGCAAAAATTAATGCACAACAAGAACATGTATTAAGTAAATAGGGTTCATTTAGAAGTGTTGACTTAAGTCTCTTTCTTGTCAGAAGTCCTTCGAAATCTCACTTGTCCCAATTTCAGGTGAGATCTCAAAAGTGTCTCAAACTGAGCTTAGATTTGTCAAGATACCAGAAGTCTGAGATCTCCATATGAACTTAAACTTTTTGAGGAGGAATATCTAGGGTTACGTTTAACCTGGATCCCTGAGAAGCAAACAAGACTCTGTGTCATTGTGTTGACGCTATGGGAACGCCGGTGCGAAATCATGCCAATTTTCATCATGCCAACAGAGGTCATGTGAAGAAGAACAGTGTGTCAGCAAAAACATAAAAGGGCACTTGCTTCACAGAATCTCCAGATTCTAATTGTCTGAAGAAGCTGTGCAGGCATGCTTGGAGTAAAGTTGTCAAAGCTGAAAGTATACACAAGCACATACCTTGTGGATTAGGAGAATGGATTAACCCAAAAGGACCTGAGCACCTGGGGTTGAATCCATGTCCACACAATAAAACCTTATTAATGTGTGCTGAGAGGACCACAGCACAAACATCCTGCAAGAGCGTCCCTTTGAAAAAGAGGATGCCACACTCTGGGTAGAGTGGGCTCTGGTGCCTAAGGGCAAAGTGAGACTGTGTGCCTAATATGAACAATAAATCCCATCAGAAACCCAATGCAATAGCATTGGATTGGTAGCAGTGAACCTTGGTTGTGCCCGCAAAGCATCAGACTTGACCAGGCTCTGACTGGACACAATTGTACAGCCTCTCCTGATGAGTCAAAAGGCAAAGGGAAGAAGGCCTGAAAAACGATGAAAAGAAGAGGAAGGCACCTTTGGGATGTAGTCCAAACTAGGCTGCAATATGACTTGGACCAGCCCAGGGGCAAAATCCAAGCAAGATGCTCAGAGGACGCTACCGAAAGGGCTCGCAAGACTCATTCCCTCTTGAGCAAAGTTACAGTCTCTTAACAGAACTACCTTGTAGACTTGGAATTAAGCCTTCCAAATTCTTCCAAAGATTTAAAAAGGGGAATTTAATACATTTCTATTGGGAAAAAATTGCTCAAAATTTAATGAATCCTCAGGTCCTTAGTAATGATAATATATCATATTTCAAGCTCACAAAAACTGATTATATACTGTAATAACATGGCAGGCATATAAGGCCTACAACTGCAGAAACTCAATTAATTAGCATTGGCGTATCATGCAAAAAGTTGCCAACAAAGACCAACAGTAGCCGTCACAGCTTTCTAAAGTGTAATTATCCATTCCAGGACCATATGTAGGTCCCTCTGACATTGTTTGTGCCTTTTCACTTTCTTGTCTGAAAGTGTCAGAGTACACCACGTGATGCGTCTGAGCGAATCATGTTAGCGGAAACCGGTTGTAGCCAATGAGATTTTGTCATTAGCTGTAAATCCCCCTATGGACATTCACGATTGGTTACTGATAGAAAGGAAATGCCCAAATTTGAGTTACATAATGATTCTTGTCTGAGAGATTCTTCTGTCTGAACTCCAGAACTGACCCAACCAGGTAGTCGACTGGATCCAAGCGACTCTGACTGCACCATGATACAAAGAGATGCCAATTCAATGCACAAAGTTGCCTTGTAGAGGGAGCAGTCAGGGGAAGGGAGTACGAACACAGTCTTGGCCACATCTGCACCATGGCATCCAGCCCTAACAGAGCTGGAGGTGTGATGAGTTCATTATACTCTAGACTTGAGAGAGTCACTCTATCCGATGCTTGGCATTGTAGTTGGTACTGTAATGTGAGGCATGCATGCAGCTGCTCAGACATAGCAACCCATTCCATGAAGCTTCTCCTGAACAATTTTTGTGCTGATATTAATGCCAGTGGAAGTTTGTACTCTTCACCTATGGAATCAGAAGAGCATTGGTGACTTTACGCATTATACGCATTTAGCATTCTGTGACACCGCTCTGTGACTTTATGTGGTCTTCTACTTCATGGATGAGTTGCTAAATGCTTCCACTTTCCAATAATACTACTTACAGTTGACCATGGTATATCGAGCAGGGGTGAAATTTTATAAACTGACTTATTGAGAAGGTGGCATCTCATCACAGTTCCATACTTGAATTTACTGAGCTCTTCAATGGCAAACAATTTACACGTGATCACAGTTGGGGATACCATGACGGATTTGCGCTTTTATGGTTCTGCTGATTTCACAGGTGCTTCAGACACCGGTACACACTGAAGGCGATCCCATAATGTCAACAGCATAACGTGTATCAAATAAAACTTACTGGAAATGTAACAGTGATCCAGTTTATGAGTCAAAAGCAGTACACTCACAGGAGATCTCTTGAGTCAAGAGTCGGTTAATGGTTACAACAGTTCTCAAGTCACCAGTGTACTGAAATGTGAATGATGATGAATGAAATGAAGTTAGGACTTGGACATGCCAAGAGAGAGAACCAATTAGATGCTGATAAGAGCATGCGTTAAATGAGCAGTTGACTCGAAAGAGGGGTGAAATGTAAGATCCTTTATGGTTTCTCATGGTTTATTTAAAAAGGTGAGTTGATTAAGGGTGTACTTACACTAGGCACGGTTACCTTGTACCGTGATTTGGCACAATTGCCGCTATCCCCCGCTATCCCTCACTCACATTGCACTTAATGTTCCAGGCCGGGGCATGCTTACTTTTGTTTTAAAGGAAACCAGGAAGAAAAGCACTTTCTCTAGACTGCCTAATAGATGTATAATTTATGCCACACAGCGATTTTCACTTGATTGTGCTGCATGGATCAGAAGATTATTATGGAAGCAGCTGACGTAGACGGACGAATTTGCAGCTTTACTAACGAACTACAATTCCCGTTCATCATTAAGTTGAGAACCAGACCTGCTATAAATATAAAAGTGTACTAAGATTTTTGCTGATGTAATGACGACAGTAGCGCATAGTCAGTGGTGTAGTCTACTTTTTTGTAGTGAGTATACTGTGATATACCAGCATTCCCCCCCCCCCCGCCGCTACCACCACCACCCATTTGCGAAAAATTTTCAAAACTTGTGTGATATTCCTTTAGAATTCTGTTTTAATAGATTTGATTATTATTTTAAAAATTACATTTTACTATGCAATTTCTTTCATAATTCCATCGAGTTACTTTATTTATCTCTATAAACTGTTGTAAATTTGAGCTTCGGTGTGTTTTAATAAACTATTATTAGTATTATTAGGCCTTCTTGAAATAGGCCTATACTCTACTGTGCAATAGTAATATATTTCTTTTATATTTTCTTCAAGTGATACAAAACGTTGATTTTGACAGGTTGCATGAAGCAGGGGCGTCATAGGATTTTGATCATTACTTAGGATTTTGTTCTAAAAAAAAAGGTAACACTTTAGTTTGGGATCTAATGCTCACTATTAACCAGTTTCATTACATGCAAAGGCAGGGTTTTATAATCACTGTTGTCCCAAATGTGAGGTAGGTTAGTCATGGGGTTTCAGGGTTTCCCTGAGAAAATTTTTATTTCTCTGATCTACATATGTGCATTTTAGGATGTTTTGAAGGCCAAAAAAAATAAATAAATAGATAACAGCTTTAAAACCATGTCAGTGGGCACTGGGCAGCTGATTATTTCTCTCTCCACATCAGCATCACCCTCTTTTTCTCTTTGTTTTTATCTTGCCCTGTCTCTTCCCCTCCTAAAGAGGAGCTTTGACTGATATAGGCTTTTCATTTTTATCAGTCAGTGAAGACAGTAAACATGGGGTCAACTGATAGGTGGATTTTCCCTATGAATAATTTTTCTCTGACACGTTTATTCACTGAAAGCTACTAAAGCTAGGTAATTAAGTTTATTAAATGCATTCAAAACATATAGGCTACACATTCATTATTGATCTTACAGGGGCATAGACAGGGCTTTATAATCAAAGAGGTCCTAAATTTGAGGTTGGGGCTTTAAATTTTTTTTAATTTCTCTGATGTGCATTTCAAGACGTTTGAAGACCAAAAAAAGAATAAGAAATAGCTTTAAAACCATGTCAGTGGGCAGTACATTCTCTTCCCCTCCGAAGGCTGAGCTTTTTTAATGTACTAAAGGCTACAATTTTTATTATATTCTCAATATGTACACATTCGTTATTACTCTTGTGGCTAAAATGATGAAAACGGCTTTGTTAATGTTTCTTGTCCCCTCGCAATGACAAACTATTAAATTGCATGAGTGACGAGTCACGTTACAGGCCTATTTATTTCAGTTCAAAATGGCGAAATTAGACAAAAACTATATTAGTTTGCCTGGTTATTATTATTTTTTTTTTGTCATTCGTTTAACATTTATGACCTAAAAAAAAGTAAAATATGAAGTTTAGCCACTTACATCTTATCTCGCACTTGCCCGTAAACTGAAGCGTCGAGTATCTCTGCTGAAATTCGCGCTCAGCGTCTGTGAATATAAAGCCCGCCTACTTTGATTTGATTTGTCATCTCAAATATTCTGACATATGACGAGCAGTGACAGACCAATGAGGCTCAGATGAACACGAACACACACACACACACCCTGTCCTCTGTTTTTGACGTGCTCTCTGCTCGCGCGCTGAATCTAATAAGATTAGGGAACACGGAATTCTGTCGCCAACGTTTAGGGGGGCTGATGTCGTAGGAAATGTATTTCACAAAACGATGTTGTTACGAATCCTCACGCTTTTTAAAGTGGGCATACGGAGATCTTTGACATTTCCTAGTGGGCATACGCAAATCCTTGACATTTTCTAGTGGGTATACGGCGTATACCTGCGTATCACGTAGACTACACCACTGCGCATAGTCTGTAGAACAAGCTGCCTTATAGATTATTTTAACAGTGCCGGAGCATGCTAACTAAGCCATTACAAAAGCTCTAGTTATAACACACATAGTTCCTGCTCTAAAATCAGATTAGATGAGCTACATTTGAAAAGTTGTAACATACTCACACCTGTGTGAACTTGAGGAAAACCAGAGCTTATTGATGCAATTCAGGGGGTCAGCTATTTTATTCCAACCGTTATGCTATAAATATTTACTTAAGTTTTAATAGTGCAACACACAAATAATTTGTAGTGCACAAGTTATAACTTAGTACTTTTAAAAAAAAATTCAGTCGAAAAGAAATTAAGGTTTTTGATGAAAACATTCCAGGATTTTTCTCCATATAATGGACTTCATTGGGAACCAAACGGTTCAAGGTCCAAAGAGTTTCAGTGCAGCTTCAAAGGGCTTTAAACAACACCAGACGATGAATAAGGGTCTTATCTAGGACCCTTCGTGTCATGACTCGAAAAAAGATTTGTTCATTTTGATGAACGAGTTTGAACAGGAGAGTCACGAGCGCTCATCACAGAACAGCGCAAGGCGAGCATTTGTGCTTATAAAACTTAAACTTTTGTATTTTTATTTTTTAATTGGCTGCTCGTTTTGCTATGTAAGACCCTTATTCATCGTCTGGTGTCGTTTAAAGCCCTTTGAAGCTGCACTGAAACTCTCATTTGGACCTTGAACCGTTTGGTTCCCATTGAAGTCCATTATATGGAAAAAATCCTGGAATGTTTTCATCAAAAACCTCAATTTCTTTTTGACTGGAGAAAAAAAGACATGGACATCTTGGATGACATGGGGTTATTTTTAAAGTGAACTACTCCTTTAAGTTACGTCAAAGCTGTGCAAAATTGTAACTTACTCACAGCTGGAGCACCCACCCCCTGCTGATTAAAAGACAGTGAGCACAATAAAAGTAAAGCTAGTGAAGAGAACAGATCCTAGCATTTGAGCGCAGACACCATTTCCACTGCAGTTATATTCAGGCATTTTTAATTGTGAGTTAATTATCCAACAAATTTAATCAGAGAACTCATTTTTGCAATGGAAATGGAAATCGTGACAAAACAGCTGAGCAGTGACTGTACACTCCCATGAATCAAGTTGGTCTCTCCACATACTCAGACTATTCTTGTGTATATTTGAACTACTTTGAGAACTACCTGGCACCTTGTAAGCATGACTTTGTTTCCCAGTTGATTGTTGCTTTTCCCCAACTTACCAATATTTGACCAATCAGTCTTGAACTAAACATTTAAACCTGCTCTTCCATGGAGACAGTTTTTATGTACAACATGCATCAGATGATCAGTGAACGGACCATGTGGATCTTTCATCTGAAACCGAAACCATTGCATGAATACAATAAATTCCCAAACTCCTTCCAGTCTCCATAGTCTAAGCAAAAGCAGTTTTGATGCCCCTAAATTAGCAACATCTGAGAGCATTCCTGTCAGTTGCCACACGGTTTGTGTTCAGCTGTCACAGAAGTGGACCCGTTAAAAATTAAAATGCCTATATTTCATTCCATTAATTTCAAGCTTCACTGCTTCAAATGGTTATTCTGCTGCCAGCTTAGTCCAATTATAAATAAACTCTACTTGAAGCTGTTGAAACTCTAAACTCTTAAAAATGTCTGTAAGATAAAAAAACCCCCTCACACTCAGGATTGTCTTCACCAAAAAAGGCAAAGGTAAACACCGTTCTGGTGACATTATACGGAAACTTTAAGTGTGTACGGCTCATTTCCTATACTGCAGAACAGGATTCTCTAGCCTAGCACAATCACAGCAGGACAGATCATTAATACATCTCAAATGTAACAAATGCAACAGATTACACAGATTAGAAGGCGGAGAATTTATGAATAGATGAACAATTGTGACGGGCGGAAAATCAAGAGAAGTGGTAGTGTGTCACACAGAGAGAATGAATATGCTGTAATGGAAGAGAAGACTGCCATTTCATTAACTCAACACAGCTAGAGGCTTTAATTAGACATATGCAAATTTCAATACGAACTTGTGAAGCAAGCAATGTATAAAAATCAATCCTGGCTACACATAAACACATGATTCTGGCTCCGATTACAATTCTCTCTGAGATATGATCTCTCTATTTAATTTACAATAACGGGACTCTTGTTTCCGGGCACAAATTTAATATCAATTTCTAGGGAGTGCAGCAAGGTTCAACGTTAGGCTCCTTAATCTTTTTCGGATGCATATGGTGGAATCAGACTTACTCTGGGAGAGAAACTGGCCAAACTAAACCCCTTTCATACAGAGATTCCGGAAAATACATGTATAATGTGACCTGGCATTTGTTCCGGGTTTTTTTGATTTCGGTTCATTCACACTCCCAGTGATTTGCCTAACACAGTCTCATCCCAAGAAGTCATATAACTGACGTCTTGGGACGTCTTTTGACCATACGTCAATATCCGCCTTTTTAGGGTCCCCTTAACCGTTGGTAGATGGCGATCCATGGCCGTCATACAACTGACGCTTTACCTTTAATGTCAGTTAGGTGACGGGGTAGGTTTAGGGTTAAGTCTGGGGTAGAGTTAGGATCCCATAACCTCATCTACCGACGTTTAAGGGGGCCCTAAAAAGGCGGATATTGACGTATGGTCAAAATACGTCCCAAAACGTCAGTTCTGCCAGAAAGACTTGGGAGAATAAATACTGTAACAATAAATACATTTATTGATAGCCCAGCAATAAATTAAGTTCTTCGCCGTAGGCCCCGTCCATAATTCGCAATCCGAGGGTCCGGGTCCGGAGGGAAGGAACCATCTTGGAGGTGGTAGGATGGGAGGGAAGAAACCATCTTGGAGGTGGTAGGATGGGAGGGAAGGAACCATCTTGGAGGTGGTAGGATGGGAGGGAAGGAACCATCTTGGAGGTGGTAGGATGGAAGGGAAGAAACCATCTTGGAGGTGGTAGGATGGGAGGGAAGGAACCATCTTGGAGGTGGTAGGATGGAAGGGAAGGAACCATCTTCGAGGTGGTAGGATGGGAGGGAAGGAACCATCTTGGAGGTGGTAGGATGGAAGGGAAGGAACCATCTTGGAGGTGGTAGGATGGGAGGGAAGAAACCATCTTGGAGGTGGTAGGATGGGAGGGAAGGAACCATCTTGGAGGTGGTAGGATGGAAGGGAAGGAACCATCTTGGAGGTGGTAGGATGGAAGGGAAGAAACCATCTTGGAGGTGGTAGGATGGGAGGGAAGGAACCATCTTCGAGGTGGTAGGATGGGAGGGAAGGAACCATCTTGGAGGTGGTAGGATGGAAGGGAAGAAACCATCTTGGAGGTGGTAGGATGGAAGGGAAGAAACCATCTTGGAGGTGGTAGGATGGGAGGGAAGGAACCATCTTGGAGGTGGTAGGATGGGAGGGAAGGAACCATATTGGAGGTGGTAGGATGGAAGGGAAGAAACCATCTTGGAGGTGGTAGGATGGGAGGGAAGGAACCATCTTGGAGGTGGTAGGATGGGAGGGAAGGAACCATCTTGGAGGTGGTAGGATGGGAGGGAAGGAACCATCTTGGAGGTGGTAGGATGGGATCAGGAACCATCTTGGAGGTGGTAGGATGGGAGGGAAGGAACCATCTTGGAGGTGGTAGGATGGGATCAGGAACCATCTTGGAGGTGGTAGGATGGGAGGGAAGGAACCATCTTGGAGGTGGTAGGATGGGAGGGAAGGAACCATCTTGGAGGTGGTAGGATGGGAGGGAAGGAACCATCTTCGAGGTGGTAGGATGGGAGGGAAGGAACCATCTTCGAGGTGGTGGGGAGGATGGAGGTCAATGAAAGCGTCAGCATCTACGAACTCAAACATGTGTAAGTACCGGTCTTTTATACCGCAAGCATTAGACACGATTGGATAGATGAGAAGGTAATTAGTGACGCAAAACGCTTAACGCTAAAGCTTCCATTTATATGACGTCTTGGGATGAGACTGCGCTGATTTGCCGGGATCTTTGAGCGCGTTCAAACACAACCCGTAAAGATCCCGGAAAGATACATGACGTCAGGATGAGACGTGTAACGTACACGCCGAAAACATGTACACGCGCATACCGTTCCACAAAGCTGGTGAACAATCTCAGCTTCAGCGTGGATAGTGAAGAGCTCCTGGTCTCGGCTTCGTTCCAGTTTGCAGACATTTGCTCGTCCTTTCTTTGTTGACGACAAACACAAACTTTCTACAAAGAGCAACAGAGTCGCGAGATGGCACAAGCGTCATCACTATGACTCACCCCCTGGCTTTTGTTCACACAGCGCGCGTTCCGGGACTGAGTCCGGCAATGTTACTCGGTCCCCAACCCGGCATTGATGCCGGTATCAATCCCGGGTTGTGTTTGCGTTCACACAGAAGGCGTTCTGGCAATTTCCCGGGATCAACGCGCTGTGTGAAAGGGGCTCTAGACACATTTATAGGGAGCAGTTTATGTTCTTAGTATACACACAGCCTTTGCACACTGTTCCTATTCAACAGAGCCACACTAATCTCTCTCTTAATACAAAAAAAAAGCCTAAGGAGAGATTCTATATTGAATGTACCACTTCATTTTGACTCTGGGTCTGCAAATATAGCAAAGAGGCTTCCGTTCTAGTAAGATCATAGGGCTTCACATGAAGCCACTGGGGTTCAGATTGAAAAACAGCAGGAAAGTAATGAAGCATTTCTTGTGACCAGCGACTTATGTCATATGGAAGAGATTTTTCTGTTAGCGTCGCCTCACTGCACTCAAATGAATCAGACACCTAGAGACGTGAGACAGAAATCCCAAACACCACTACTCGCTTTCTTCAGTAACATCTCAAAGCAAATGAATGCTGCGTTAGAAATAAGCCCTCAGGGACGCAAAGGGAATCACTGTAATCTTACGACAGCATAAATCCTTTTCCAATATATAAAATTTGTTTTATTTTAAAAAAGATATTCAGAAGTTTCCCACGCATTGCAGTTGAGCATGTGTGGTTCACTGCAGATCTAAAGCTTCAGGATTCAGATTAGCTGACCTTGTTCAAGCTGGATACATTGATAAGAGACCGTATTGTTTTCTCAAAAGGCTGAGCAAGTTTATCATTTCCGGTAGAACATAAATTAAATGCATTTTCCTTTACATTTGGACAACTTTCCAAGCAAAAGTCATAAGGAACCTCCATAACCTTGTAAGGTTAAAGGAGTAGTTCACTTTAAAAAAAATTTTTTTTAATTTACTCACCCCCATGTCTTCCTTTCTTCAGTGGAAAGAAATTAAGGTTTTTGATGAAAACAATTGGAATTTTTTTTTGGAATGAGTGTAGAGACCGTTTAATAAGAAGATACTTTATAAAGACAGTTCACTTCGTGTATACATACAGACAGGAGCCATCTTTGGAAAACAGTCACGATAAGTCAAACCACGAATGTCGTGTTGAGTGAGCTGAACTGTATGAACGGCGTTCGGGGATCGACTTATCGAGACTATTTTCTAAGATGGCTGCTGCCTGTAAACACGAAGTGAACTGTCTTTATAAAGTATCTTCTTATTAAACGGTCAAAGTTCTCAATGCTTCGTTTTGCATGTAAGTACCCTCATTGTTACTGTGTTAGTGTGGGGTTATTTTGAGCCTTGTTAGCGGTATAAACTAGCGGGAAAAATCCGATCCGACAGAAAATAGGAAAAAAAGGATACAGGCTCCCACTGTGAGCGGACAAGCTGTCAGTATTCCCATAAGGAGATGTTTGAGTCATAAATGGCAAAATAAAAAGGCTATTGTTACATTTATTTTGGGGAAAAAAACTGCATATAGCTTCTTTAAAGGCAGAACAGTTTCTGCGTGAAGAAATGCAGCTGCTAACACACACGAGCTCTTGAAACCCCGCCCTCTGCAGCAGCTCGTTTGCATTTAAAGGGCCAGACACAAAATGGTGCGTTTTTGCAAACCCTCAAAAAGTGACAACTTTAACATGCTATATAAAAATATATGTGGGGTATTTTGTGCTTTAACTTCACACACACACACACACACACTGGGGGCATCAGAGACTTATTTTACATCTTGTGAAAATGGGATTTTACCACCCCTTTAATAATAAATGGGTAGAAAAAAATCTGAAACTTTTTTCTTGTTAATTTCCACCATTTATGCCACTAAAAATGTCACTGGGGCAAATAGCCAGACTATTGGAATTGTTCAACATTATTGTTGTCCCCTGAACAGTTTTATTTCCATAAAAAAGGATGAAAATAATGAAGTGATGTAGAGGATTCAAATCCAATTTGCTTCCTTTGCAGCTGAAGAATCAATATGCTATATACATATATATACATATATATATATATATATATATATATATATATATATATATATATATATATATACTTTGGCATTCACGCATTAATGCTCTAGAAATGTGATCTGATCTTCCTTGAAGCATTATAAAGAAAATGTAATATCTATAAACTCAGGTAATATAGCACTGCAATAGGTTAGTATCCAAACTCTTTTTAACAAGAATGGCAGACCAAACCCTCACCTGAATTGATGGCACTCTAATTATCTTCCTTTCAATGACTCAATACACTTGTTTACTTTGTTTAGGCTAATGAACAGTATTGGATGACAACTACTGTGTGCGATTAAACACGATTGATTTGATGCATTCTAATAGAAGATAACAGCACAATTCAAATCAAATTTTACTTATTCTAGATGAAAACAAACAAAAAACACATTGATGGCTCAGTCAGATTGAAAAGTTTTCATGTAAACACCTCAATCGATCCCATTGAGCTCAGTTAGATTGAAAGAGGTGGTGCAGACCTGAAATAATCTAATCAACAGAAGGGAAAAAAAACAAAAATAACATGCACATGCTTAAATTTGACTATTTTCTTAAACAGATTCAAAAACACCTTGCTGTGATGCATTTGTTCTCATTTGTTTTGCTCACATACGGTACGCATTACATCTATATTATACATATAAGGGCCATTCTTGATGAGAATGAACTCGAAATGAACCCCCTTCCACCCCTCAGAATTTAATCGTGAATGGACCAAGACCCTGTCCCATTCTTGGGACAAACCTGCACATTTGTCATCCATATTAATGTCTCACATCCTTCGAAACTGGCATGTAAGAGGAGTATAAGCAGATAGTTTGTTAAGGCGAGACACGGCAGGCAAAAACATAGTTTTTTGTCACTGGTCAATTTTGAGTTTTTGGGCTATTTGTATTCAATGTCCAAAAAAAGTCCAAAATACACATTTAGGTCTTTATTTTACCACACTTTGTCTTTTTGCGTGTGTAGATTTCACCTAAATTCCTGAAAAGTTGGCGTTCTAAATCATCCCGCTGCTCCGTGATCGCGATCCGCACCCTGTCATCGCACACACCGTTAGAACGCTCTCTCTCCTCTTCAATGCTGTCGGATTCAAATATGGTAATTTGCTGTTTATCAGCAATAAGTAAAACGGGCCATTTAACTCGAAATGCGCAATCCCATAAAAAAGGCCGTTTTCTGTGTTTTGAGTTTTTTCTCACACTTCTAGTGACGATTTTCCACTTCTGTAGCACCTACGTACACCAAACTTTACTGCCGTATTCCTAACTATATTGTGAAGGTTTGTTCAGAGGGATTTGTTGATATATCGTTCTTGGCCTGATTTATATGACATTTTATGCCTAAAAATAGGGCGGAAATCTATTTTTTTTAAGGCTATTGGCAGTATTTTCTGATTTATAGTAACAAAAGGAGATATTTATAATCCCCTCTTAAAAGGTCTTTTCATTGAAATGCAAAAAAAAAATTTTCAATGGACAGATTTGTCACCTCAAAATATATGCAAATTAGCACATATTTAAGTAGATATAGCCTGATTAGCATATTTAAACATAAAATTACAGAAAACTTGCAATACATTTTTTTTCCTCCTTTTTATGCGTGTAATCAACTGGTAAAGTTTCATGGTGACATCTGTAAGTTAAAATTTTTATCCTATTCACTTGCAGTGTCTCGCCTTAATTTTCAGTCTAATACCTACCAGTTCGTAAGACCTCGTGTAACTAACTACATTTGAAAAAAATTGATTCAACTTTTATTGAAGAATATAAAGAATAGGTCAATGCAAACTATGTTGGACCTGCCAGCAAACCATCACCCATATGATAGTGGCAAAAAAATGCTGTCATTAAATTCACATGGGAAGAAGTAGTCTGAATAGAAGTCTTGAAGACACAGCTGATTAAACCAAAAATGCCAATTTAATTATAAGAATTAGAAAGAGGGTGAAACAATCCAAAAACAAAAATATAATGTTTGGTGCAGAAAATCTTTAAAGCAGTCATCAGGGAAAAATAAATGTATGACAAGACCCCTTTAAACTAAGCATAACATTGTAAAGTGAATCAGGCCTGTAAGCAATAAGATTGTTATTATTGTGTGCCATAAGCGGATACATAAACTGTTCATTTGCTGAATATTTCTCTTTAGTAATGGAGATACGTTCTTTGTACCACAGGGCACATATTGGTCTTCCAAGTCCCATAATACATAATTCTGTGATAGGACAGCATTCATACGCTTACAGGCAGTTGATAATAACAACGTGGGCTCATGTGTCTTAGCGAAATTGTGATCTTGATTATAAACCAAACGCTGCTTTCAGCTGGAGTGTTGCTGCTCTAGATAGAGCTTCAAAGCATCGGAACAAAAGTACAGTGATGGAGGGAGAAAGAAAGAGCGCAAGTGCCCTGTGGCACTAAAAATGCACAGCTAATGCACAGTACAAAAAATCCTCTTTAGCGTTTCAAGTACGTATTCAAAGAAAATCTGTGCAACAGAGGCGGACACCTTTAATACTTACTGACTAGGGTAAAATAATGAGAGCCCTGAACAACTACAGGAGGTATAAACACAAAAGGACAAACTGTCACAGTCAGCAACCTATAAACAAAGGGTGATGCTTATGGAATTCTTTGATACAGTGCATACTGTAAAGGGTAAATCCTATTCTAAGAATGGATAGTGTGCCTGGAAATCAAAATTCTTTCATTTTACACCCACATTGCTTTCTGCATGATCACAAGGGAGACTGTCTTGGCAGCTATTTTTTGTGGATGGAGACTGGGGATATCAAGCTCTGAAATAAAATAAAAAAACAACAACATGAAAGCATGCAAAGAGTCAAAATCGTATACTATATTCCAAGACTTCCAAAGACAAAACAGAACACAAATTGATATCACACAATATGGTAACAATATGTTCTGTAATTTTTTCCCCTGGATTTTTGTCTACATTTAATGTACCGAAGAAAACAGAGTTCTGTAAAGAACTGTATACTTTTATTCAGCAAGGACACATTCAGTTTATCAAAAGTGACAGGGAAGTCTAACACAGTCTCATCCCAAGACGTCATATAACTGACGTTTTGGGACGTATTTTGACCATACGTCAATATCCGCCTTTTTAGGGCCCCCTTAAACGTCGGTAGATGGCGATCCGGGCCGTCATACAACTGACGCTTTACCTTTAACGTCAGTTAGGTGATGGGTTAGGTTTAGGTCTGGGGTAGAGTTAGGATCCCATAACCTCATCTACCGACGTTTAAGGGGGCCTTAAAAAGGCGGATATTGACGTATGGTCAAAAGACGTCCCAAAACGTCAGTTATATGACGTCTTGGGATGAGACCGGGTTGGAAAGTCATGTATAATGATACAAACGATTTATAAATGAAATGTTTTAATGTTCTATTCATCAAAGAAAATGTATCATGGTTTCCATGGTTTCAACTGTTTTCAACATTGATAGTACTTGACTGTATTGACTGTAAACCTGTTCCCCGAGAAAGTGATAACGAGATGCTGCATACGCATACACTTCGGGAACATAATTTGTTTGATTGGTTGTGAAGCATGTGCGTCAAACACGCCAAGAACTTGGCTTAAATAAACTGGGAACATGCGCTCGTGAGAGGCTATAAATAGATGTGCAACTATTTGCACCTTCAGGTTATCACTTTGTCTAAAGACATAAAGGAACAGCTTGCGGCATGACAGCCCATTCTCACCCCCAAGGCGTCACCTAACTGATGCCTTGGGAAGCATTTTGACCATGCTTCAATATCTGATGCTTTAGGCGCCCTTTAGCGTCAGTTAGATGACGCCCTAGGATCGCGTGGAATGGTACGTTCACACCGGACGCGAATAGCGCATCAGGCGCGAATGATTTCCATGTTAAGTCAATGCAAAGACGCGCTATGCGCGTAAAAAAAATCCTGCGGTGCGAATGAGGCGTGGAGCGTGGTGCGGAAGACGCAAATACGCCTCATTCGCACGTCAAGTTCGCGCGAATGGCGCGAATTGAGCACCTGACACGTTAAGCGCGAATGATTTAGTTGAGTGCCATTTGTGCATTCACGTGTTTGACGCGAATTCGCGTCTGCCGCCCGAGTTGAAAAATCTGAACTTTGGCGTGAATTCGCGCCGCGTTAACCAATCAGGAGCCTAGCTGCTCGCTCACGTGGTGAAGTGTCTGGATGCATCAATAAATTATTTTGTAATATGACTAAATGCATGGTGGGATTATGCACAACAAAGCAAATGTTTTATCACTTAAAACATTATTTCTATATACGAGACATGTTCATTTTGTATTGAATGTTATTCATTCCATATCTAGATTATATGAAATAGTATTATGATGTAAAGACAATCAACATATGTTCATAAGTTCGTGTCTGGGCGTGAGAGAGAAAAAAAAAATCACAGGACAAGTTAATAACTTTTGGAAGCTGGCTCTATTTATCATGAAAACAAAAATAAATGACAGCTAGATTAGATGGATGAGGGTGAGGGTGATCCTCGCTCCGATGCGAGACAACAGGTCATCAAACTGGGCGCGTGACAGGCGGAAGTACCGCTGACAGCGGCCGTCATCCAGCGCAGCTCCTGGAGCGAGCAAATGGTGAAACTAGCCAAACGGTTCATCTCAGAAGGGTCTAGAGGACACAAATATATGGCGGCGATGATCCCCACTCCACTGTTCTGCTCTCCAGAGTAAATACACTGCGGTGACTCTCTTGATGAATGCTCGGTCGACATAAAAACAATGGCCGCCAACGGATTCACGTCACACGCGTAAATTTCGCTTCAAACTTTTGTTTTTACGCGCGTCATTTTCACTCTTGACACGCAAATTAACACAAAGTGGTCAAGCGTCAAACTAGACTCATTAGGCGCGAATTTGACGCACGATTCGCGTCCGGTGTGAACGTAGCATAACCCTACCCCTACCCCAGACCTAAACCTACCCGCGTCATCTAACTGACGCTTTAGGCGCCCTTTAGCGTCAGTTACATGACGCGATCCTACGGCGTCATCTAACTGAAGCTAAAGGGCGCCTAAAGCTTCAAATATTGAAGCATGGTCAAAGGTGACGCCTTGGAGTGAGAATGCGTTGGGCATGACATACTTGTTCCAAGGGGGCACCACTTGCCAAAGCCCCAAAGGATACAACCCCCTTGGAGGAATGAACCCAAACTCCTAGAGGCCAAGCTTGACCGTGCGCCTCGTAGGCTAGTGCAATGGCATTGTTTGCTTGGCGGTGGCAGCCCACCGGTTGCAGCCCCGTAGCAAATAAAAGATTGCTCTGACTTACGCAAACGGCTAATCCATTCTTGGACGTAAGTCTGGAGAGCATAAAATTGGACACACTAAGTGGAGTTTCTTCTTTTACACTGTAGTAAATGGCGGAGGATCTTTTTAGAAGGTAGATACATGTAGCCTCGGTGAGTATAAGAGACTTCTTTCAGAAACGTACTGATCCTAAAAAACTTTTGCTATATCTGGATAACACAGTCTCATCCCAAAAAGTCATATAACTGACGTCTTGGGACGTCTTTTGACCATACGTCAATATCCGCCTTTTTAGGGCCCCCTTAAACGTCGGTAGATGGCGATCCCGGGCCGTCATACAACTGACGCTTTACCTTTAACGTCAGTTACGTGACGGGTTAGGTTTAGGGTTAGGTTTAGGTTTGGGGTAAAGTTAGGATCCCATAACCTCATCTACCGACGTTTAAGGGGGCCCTAAAAAGGCGAATATTGACGTATGGTCAAAAGACGTCCCAAAATGTCAGTTATATGACGTCTTGGGATGAGACCGGGTTGATCTGGAGGGGGGGGGTATATTTGATTCTGCAGAAGACAGAAAGTCATGCCAGTTCGGAGCGGCATTACGTTGAGCAAATGATGACAGAATTTGTATTTCCTGCTGAACCATTGCTTTAAATTATGCACATCATTAACATTCCTCACAGTGAAAAACAGTGGTGATTTGAAATGCACAACTGATGATGCCGCAGTGCAGACATATGCTTCTCTAATTCAAAGTGTAGTGAATGACAGTTTTTAAACTGCTGTCCCCTCACGGCAGAGACCCCATTTATGCCTTCCACTGGCTCATTTTCCCTTCAGTGTGACAGAAGGAAGAGTGCTAACAGGAATAAAGATCAGACAGACCCTAGTGTGAGTCAGAATTAAATGTAATAGAATTAAATGTAATAGATAACATTAACACTGCATTCATATTAATTTTGTTTCTCTCTAGTTTATAGTGATGCTGGACGTGACATCTGTCTTTGCCTCTTTTCTCACCTCTGGCATTTGACGGCTTGTGTGACAAACTGTGTCTGCAAGCTTTTCTGCCCTCCCTCTAACAGAACCTGTTCTCCGCTGATGCCCGGGACTCCATGTCATTCACAAAAATATGTCTATAACACAGTGCCATTAAACATTTAATGGGCCATTCCAACGCATTCTCATCCTAGGGTGTCATAAAGTGACGCTTTTGACATTTCGTCTAAATCCACTGCACATGGCACCCTTTAGCGTCAATATAACACGCACAGAGCTTCGTTCGGTTATGGGTAAGTTTAGGTCAAGGGTGGGGTTAGGGTTAGACTACTAGGAGGCGCCATCTGGCCCATAGATATCTGCGTCTCATGTTGACGCTAAAGGCGCGTTGGATGTAGACGAAATGTCAAAAGCGTCAGTTTATGATGCCTTTGGATGAAACCGGGCTTGGCATTCACATTTATAGCCACTGTATTGTTGCAGGTTAGTGAGTCGATGTGGTGCTGTCATACTATTGGTAACGCTTCCTTTTACAGTCCAGTTACCCATGTAAATACTATGTACTTATTTTAGTAACTACAATTACTGGGTAATAACTAGTACTAACCCTGAACCTACCCCTGTTCCATGTACTTACCTTATATTAGCCAGTACTTTTTAGGTAAGTACACTGTAAGTGTACTGTAAGTACTGTACTGTAAAAGGAAGTGTTACCGGAAAAGCTCAACTGGCCAGAGATTATGAAAATTGATCAAACGGGGTGCATTTCTTGTCTTCTGGGTTTGAAATGAACAGCGGCTAAATCAAATGTATACATTGTGTCCTTGCCCATGTCAGCAGTGTCTCATGATTATTCATGAGGCTGCACTGCCTTGTCCTATGTGAAGGCACTGTCTTATAATTATTCATGATGCCATGTGACCTTTTCTTTTTGACAGGTACTCCAAATTCTTTATACCACACATAGGTCGCACGTGTTTGCAAGCATGGTGCTCTCACACGATGCTGAAAGAACAGCAAGCTTTCAGTTAATCGCAGACACCTTTGAATATCTAGAAACAATTCACAATTGCGGAAATTGCGGAAAGAGAGGTGGACTGATAAACTTGCCATCTCAAACACTATCCACCCTTACTGTCAGTGTGTCAATGATCACTGTATATCCTAAGCTATCTCACGACCAATTCGTACGAATTCGTAAAAGTGATTAAAAAGTGGCTAATTCGTACTAATTGAAATACGACCTCATTCGTACGAATTTATACGATTTGTCCAAACCCACATTATGGGTAAGTTTAGGGGCGGGGTCAGGGGTAGGTCATTCGTACGAATTTATACGAATTGGCCAATTCGTAAAATATGTACGATTTAGCAAACACGTACTAATTCGTACGAGTGAGGTCGTGCGAATTGTTACGAATTAGCCACCTTGTAAAATTCATACGAATTCTCGTGAGATCGGGTTGGCATATCTGGGAATTGTCACTCTTATTTAACACTTACTTATAAAAAATGGCTAACACTTCAGTTTGGGGACCAGTTCTTACTATCAAGTTGCTAATTAGCATGCATATTACTAAGATATTAGCTGTTAATTAGTACTTATAAAGCACATATGAATGCCTTATTCTTTATGAACATATTCTACAACACTTAAAGGGATAGTTCACCCAAAAATGAAAATTCTGTCAGTATTTACTCACCCTCATGTTGTTCCAACCCCGTAAGACTTTCGTTCATCTTTGGAACACAAATTAAGATATTTTTGATTAAATATGGCTTCTTAAGGGATCGAAACTGGCCGGCCCAAAAGCTATGAAAGACACTGTTAAAATAGTCTGAGTGACTACAGTGGCTCAATCTTAAAGGGTTAGTTCACCCAAAAATGAAAACTCTGTCAGTATTTACTCACCCTCATGTTGTTCCAACCCCGTAAGACCTTCGTTCATCTTCGGAACACAAATTAAGATATTTAAGATATTAAGATCGCTCCTGCATACAGTCCATAGGCTTATTGAGGGAATGACACTTGCTGGCATCGAAAAGTCATTAAAGACATCGTTAAAATAGTCCAAGAGACTACAGGGGCTCAATCTTAAGTTTATCAAACGACGAGAACACTTTTGTGTGCAAAAAAACAACAAAAATAACGACTTTATTTCAACTATTCACTTCCTTCTCCATGAGCCTGTAAGTCAGTTAATGTAGTGTGATTGCGTAGAGCTACGTCACACGTAGGCTCACTATTGGCCGGCGCTGGTCATGTGTGTGTGATGCGTGTGACGTACAATAACAGAAGCTTACGCTATTAAACTAGTAACCTGACTCGCGCAGAGGGAGAAATAAACGAATAGTTGAAATAAAGTCGTTATTTTTGTTGTTTTTTTGCGCACAAAAGTGTTCTCGTCGTTTGATAAACTTAAGATTGAGCCCCTGTAGTCACTTGGACTATTTTAACGATGTCTTTAATGACTTTTCGGGGACAGCAAGAGCCAGTCCCTCAAGAAGCCTATGGACTGTATGCAGGAGCGATCTTAATATCTTAAATATCTTAATTTGTGTTCCGAAGATGAACGAAGGTCTTACGGGGTTGGAACAACATGAGGGTGAGTAAATACTGACAGAATTTTAATTTTTGGGTGAACTAACCCTTTAACTTTAGTTTGGGTAGACTAACCCCTGAATCTGAACCAATACCTAAACTTAAAAACTACCTTACTTACTATCAATAAGAAGTAATTAGGAGTTTAGGGAGCCAAAAGTTGTAGTTAAAGGTACAATAAGAATATTTTAACATTTTTTGGCTGAATTAACCCTTTAATAGTGGACATGTGTTCTCCAATCTAAAGTGTGACCTAAATATCTTTAAATGCGCATTTCCATATTTTCAGAAGTAGAGTACAAATGAAAACAGCTCTGAATTTATTTGGGCATAAAAATAATTAACAGTAAATGACTTATTCACGTAATGTACAGGATTGGGAGCTTTACGTATATAAATGTATATGCATTTTGTGTGCACAATTATGAATTGCAGCATGCATTTGTGAACGTTAACACTTAAATCATTTCAACCAATTATAATATAACGAAACTAATATAAACTCATTCCACAGGTTTCCACACTTTTTAATATTACATTTTGCTAACTGTGGTGAGAATTGACCTGTGCTGAAACGGGCCGCTACGTGACATTTTAAAACATGAAAGGGTGACAAGCTTCTTTCTTGTAGTGTGTGCTGGGCTTTTGACAGGAATCATCAGAGTCTCATGCATTTGCTGTGAATCTGTGCTCTGCTGTGACACGGACAGCATTCAGCCAGCAGGAATAAAGATGAGAATAGAGGGACAGCAGCTGCTGTGGAGGAGAGAGAATCATAAACCTCTGCAACAGCTGGAGAACAGGCATCTGTCTGTTCCCTACAGAGAAGAGACAAGGGCTGAGCAGTCAAGAGCCGAAGCCAATCAGAGCATGTTGCCTTGGTGAGACTCATCAGAGAAGTTGAGTGTGTGTCTGTGTGCTTGATCATTTCAGAGAGACAGAAGTCATGTGGCTAGAATCAGGACATGCTGGACTTTTCTGAAATATTCCATTGAGACAAATAGAGAGGTGATGTTCTAGACAAGTGTCGAGGCCGAATTTCACATATCATTTGTCACATTATCATACTCGAAGAAAAAGGTGGAAAAAGCGAGATAATTGCCCTATTTAGAATTTATTCAGTACAGAAAAATATATATATATATATATATATATATATATATATATATATATATTTTAAATTTACTAAATTATAAAATCATTACAAATATATTTACATGCATGACAAGTTTCAATAGAAATAATATTAAAGTATATTTTACTTTATTATATTAGTTTGTAAGTTTGGCAACATGTTTCGTTTTTGAGATATGAATTGTTCTCGCATGCCCAAAATAGTCATCATACATACAGTATGGTCGTCGAGTGACCTGATATTAGTTGAAAGGGTATTTGGCATCGCATTGCATAATAAACTCTTTTGAAATCACTTGTGAGTCTTGTGAAGGTCTATTTTCGTTAGGATGCTGCCTCAGAAGGCTTACTGGGTTTTGGAACGCAGCCTGTGATATTTTGGTTCCTACTGTATATGGCTCAGGTCCCAGCTAAGTAAATCCAAGATATGAGGAACCATTTATTTAAATAATACTAATAATAACTCAATCGAGTGAATCTGAGCAGAGAAATGTCTTGAGCAACAGAGAAATACATGCAGTTTATTAAAATGACTCAACTAGAATGTAAAGACTTTGTAAAGCGCGTAAGAGTTTTGGCTCTCACATACTATAGATGTTTTGTGATTTCAATGGCCAGTTTATAGACACATCAGATTACAATAAAGGACTTATTTTTTTCCTCCTCATGAAAAGACTATTGAAATTGCTTTTCATCCGACTTCAAAGCAGCACATTGAAGTCTGACAGAGATTCGGATCAGCAGGAGCAGAAACTCCAGCAGCCTCACATGCTCTGACAAAACAGATTAAAGAAGAATGTCTTCAAGTTCAACAAAAACTGTAACTGAAGGCAATTTTCACACGTTTCAGGTTTGACAGTTAGCGAGATTGGCAAAAACCAAACGTTGAACTTTAGGAGGTGAAGTGAGGATGGCAAATCTTTCAAAGGATTGATGGAACTGTCAGTTGCACAGAGAATGGCAGACACTTGTGTGAAGGCCTTTCGCATGATCCGCATCAAGATGGCTCGATGCATTCAACTGTAGAGCAAACCATCAATTACAACATTACCTCCAGCGTCATGTTTTCAGGCAACATGGCATTTAAACAATTTCCACTTTGACTTTGACCCTACGAAGCCCTGTCAATGATCACACGAAAATGTTCACGTCTTGCAATGACATGCACCATTTTACACCTTGTGATTTGATTTTTTATTCATTTTTAATCTTGGATCCAACGTATTGTGACAACAGTGGTGGGCGTTCTACTTCATTACTGTTCTCGAGTACATTTTTCAAGTATCTGTGTTGTCAGTGCTGTTTTATTTCGTAAAATGACATTCCAAAGCATAATATCGTATTTTCTACTCCGCTACATTCCGATAAACATGGCGTTCCTTGTTATTTCGACCTAAATATATCGCCACCCTATTATGAGATAGGATAGCGATGTCTTGAACGAATTGACTCTTTCCAGTGAACCTGCTGAAATGGTTCACATACAGTATAACACATAGCGATTTATTCTCAAATTGTACTGATACAATTGAAACTGTTTTTGACTGAACAAATCACTGATTCAATGAACCATTGAAAAGAACAGGAATATCATCCAGGCTTGAATGTGCGTTTGACTGATGGTGCGGAAAATAAGTTACTAATGAGTTTTAGCACTGGTTTTTGTCATTGAAATCATATTTAGTTCATGACTGTTAACTTAAATGTTAACCTATGCTTAAATGTGTTGGTGTGCACTGTTAGACCTTACCAGGATTTTTTTTACAGTAAAATACTGGCAACACTGTTGCAAGTGAGTTACTGTTAATTGTACAGTTCCTTACTGTAATCTAGAGTAAGTTACTGTAAAACTGCACTAAATTAAAACTCAAGTTAACTAATTTCACTTGCAGAAACTGATTGCCTTAAATTGGCCAACTCTCATTTAAATGTATCAACTAAAATTTGTAATATACTAATAATGTGAAAAATGATAAATTTACAACTACACAATCACCGCTTGTTAAATAAAGCAACTCAGTGCATATCTTCAATGCTTCCAGATCTACTCCTGGACTGAAGCACAGGCTCTAATGCTCTACTCTACTCTCACAGGCACAACGGTGACCCAAAAATGTTTATTGTTGCATGCTGGGAATTTTATACTATCCTAGAACCCAGAATGCATTGCAACATGAAACCTTTGATTGTCACCATTGTTGAGATTCATATGCTGATTATTGATGTCTCTGTGTGTCTGAGTCAAGCAGTTCAAAATGTTTTAATGCACTATATGATTACTATATTCTTCAGAAGCCCTGATTTCAGAATTATTGCTGAATATCATTTTAAAGAGTCACAGATATATGAAATACCCATACATTTAAAGCTTATAAATAAGCTAAATTAATGTCCATATATCTTTCCCCGTGCTGTAGCTCTTTCAAATCATATAAACAAGTATGTTTGCGTAGTGTTGCTCCTCTTAAAATGTTAACACATTTTGCACCATGTGAGGTATGTGTAACAGTAATGTTTACTTCTGTGTTTTAGTTTGGTTCTCCTTTTTCCGGTTGCACGAGCATGTAAATGTATCGAACTCTGACCCCCAAACCGAGGTGTGTACTTCTGTGTACTGTTACACCCCTAATAATTCAAATAGTCATAATTGTTTTTGTTTTTTTTCTAATGGAACAATGTGGCTTTTTTCACATTAACCAATAGTCCACAGAACAAAATAACAATGCATGGGTGTTGGGCAATGCATTCCATGTAGTTTCACATCTGTATGTTACATCAAAAGAAAAAAATAAATAATACAGCTATGCCAAGGAGAAGGTCAAACTAGTTGTTGTCCAGCATGAAACGTGACAGAAACAACTGTCATGATGCTTCAGTTTTCCGGCTAATTTAAATTCACTAGGATCATCCAGAGACAGTAAAGTTCAATGTTCGACATTACCTTTTTTTTTCTTCCAGCGATTTATCAAAGCCATCACCAGAACCTTTTTTTCAGTTGTGAGCTTGTTTACATGTGTACACGTTTACTGCATACACTCACTGCTTTCTTATTAACTATTTGACAAAGTCTGACTGATTACTTGCACACATTCAAGCAGGTGTCACTTCTTTTCAGCTCTAATAATTCTAGAGCATCCAAGGCAAGTACAAATGAAGATATTTAAAATCTCCCAGACATATTTCTCGTTAAACTCGAGCAAACACTGCCAGATTGCTCTGTGTGTGGTGGAGGGAGCTGTCTATAGCGCTGAAATACACTCTTATGGCGCTTTTCCATTACCAGTAGCAGCTCGACTCGCCTTGACTCGGCTCGCCTTTCGCTCCGTATTCCATTGCAGACAGTACCGCCACAAACAGTACCCGGTCGTCATAGCGACGCCTTTCATTCCTCGTCGCCCTATCAAGCTCTCGCTGGATTCTCTCTTCGGCAACCAAACAAAGGAAAGTCTGCCCCTCCTCGTTGGACCACTGCGTATATTTCCAAGTTGCCATAATAATAGTAGTAAGTTTAGTAACTATCTCTGGCCAAACTATTTAAAAAGGGTGGGGTTATGCTGGAGACAATTCTCTCTGACCAATCAGCAGTCTGCATTGTTTTCACCTCACATTTTAGTATCGCCTCAGCATGCTCAGAAACTCTCTGGAGGTGATACACAAAAAAGTACCCGAAAACAGGTACAGGTACAACTTTTACACAGTGGAAAACCCAACAAAGGTGAGTTGAGTGGAGTCAAGCTGGTAACTCCAGTGTTAAATTAACTCTCCTGGGAGTTTATATGACTTCACACTCGAGAGTGTTAAATTAACACTGAAGCAGTGTTAAAGTTAATGAGATAATTAAGTGATTAATTGAGAGATGATTGACCAACATTGAAGACACCTGATGCTAAAGGTGATAAATCAAAATTTTAAGTCACCATTATGGAGATCAGTGTTTGCTTCAGTTTGGCAGTTAACCCTTACGTTTTATAATTTTGATGGTCCACTTTAGACATTCTACAAACTATAAGTAACTTTGCAACTACATGTCATCTGTCATTGGAGTATTAGTAGACTGTCTGCTTAAAATCTGCTTACTCTTTATAGTGATGCTTCTCCAACAGACACTCATCTGACAACAAGAAATTTGAACGTACGGCAACTTTTCCAACCAACCCCAAACCTACCCCTAAAAATATATTAATACTTAAAGGATTAGTTGACTTTTAAAAAAACTTTTGCTGATAATTTACTCACCCCCATGTCATCCAAGATGTCCATGTCTTTCTTTCCTCAGTCGAAAAGAAATTAAGGTTTTTGATGAAAACATTCCAGGATTTTTCTCCATATAATGGACTTACATGGGAACCAGATGGTCCAAGGTCCAAAAGAGAGTTAATAACAGTTTCAGATGCAGCTTCAAATGTCTTTAAACGACACCAGACAATGAATAAGGGGCTTATCATGCGAAACGATCGGTTATTTCAAAACTTATTCCAAAAATGTAACTTTTCTAAGGACAAATGCTAGCCTTGCTCTATTCTGTGAGGCGCGTTTGTAACGTCACGTAATACGTAATTACGTTCAAAAGTTACATTATATGGAGAAAAATCCTGGAATGTTTTCATCAAAAACCTTAATTTCTTTTCGACTGAGTAAAGAAAGACATGGACATCTTGGATGACATGGGGGTGAGTAAATTATCAGCAAAAGTTTTTTTCAAAAGTGGACTAATCCTTTAAGTTAGTTGATATGTAGGTGCGACATTATGTATATTCAACATAATATCTAAAGGGGACCATCAAAAACGTGTCTAGATACCTAGTTAACACCAACAGCGGCAGGACCCGATGTCCAAAGAGTCAGAATGTGATTTTCAGATATCAGAAAATTAGCGCTTTTAACATATTTTACAAAGAGAAGTTTACATTTGAGTTTGTTTTTTCAAACAAATAGGTGTATGTTTGTATATTGTGAAGCTATCAATGCAATGGTTAAAAAAAATACATTTCAATTTGTAATTGTTTATTTATCTGTGCAGGTAAATGTCACCATCAAAACACTGCAACTGAAGTGCATCTGCACAGGTCGTCAAATAATAAATAGTACCAAGGCTACGGGTTAGCTTATGCATATGAATGAGGTAACTTCTGGAGACTGAGCAGCATTCTCACATGACTCACCCCTGCAGTTCTTTGACTGAGAGTGAAATCTTCAGGTTATGTCCCAGAACATGTAGAGTGGTGAGGATGTCTGCCCATTGGACCATCTCTCCAAGTGGCCCACCTTTCAGCACTTTTGGACTGAACACATCACCGGATTCCTCTGTCAGAAAGCCCACATGCACCAGGATCTGAAAGAGGGAGGAGAGGCTATGTTCAGAATGACAAATTACTAATGCTACTATTTCTACAGAATTATAAAGCAATCAAAGCTAAAATAAGCCATTTTTTATCAGTGGGACATATGAACTGTAATGTAATGAAAATCAATTTTACTGGCAAAAAAAAGCTACATATCGAGATTAAAAAAAGAATAAACTTCCATAAAGCCCAAGTGCAAAACAATTAATTTGAGTAACTAACTTGCTAGCCTAAACTAATTAATTCCACCCAAACGTTCACATCTCTTACAATTCACCACGAAATTGGGTCAGTTTGGTTTGGCACGTTACTATTAAGGATACATATCTACATAGTATAATATATATATACCTTATATATATATATAATATAACCTTTTTAAATTACCATTTCAGAGATGTGTACCAAACGTTGGTTTATTTTTGTAATTTTTGCTTGTTTGTTTGTTTGTTTGTCATTTTTAAGGGATCTATTTCACTCATGAATGAACGTATGATATAGGAGATACAAGGCAGATGAAAGAGAACACATTAGGGCTTTTAAATTAAAACATGATCAAAGGATCTTTAGGATTTGGATACAACCTTTATTTCAAGTCTCCATACAAGGTTGAAAGCATTTGCCCTTGACTAAAAGACATCCGAATTCACTTATCAACTAATTAGCTTGTAAAATAAACCTACATAAGAGAGACTAAAAACATCCAGTTCTGTTTAGATTAGATCGTTGCTATTTTTTGTGTATTTGGGGAAACGTCTACTATAATGAGTGAATTATGGAGTGCCACAAGGATCTGTGTTAGGCCCTCTGCTATTTTCAATATACTGTTTCATACCGACACTTGGTAATATTATAAGAAAACGTGGACTTAGTTTCCACTATTATGCCTATGATACTCAGCAATATATCACATCATGACCAAATTAAATTGTATCCAAGTTGACACAGTGAAAATATTTGATGACAAGTACTTTTCTTCCAAAAAAATTCGGATAACACTGAGATATGACTTATTGGACCAAAAACCTGAATCTCTTTGAATACAATTTGCATTTAGAAGGATGTCCTGTTCATCCTCTACAAATAAAGACCCGGGAGTTATATTAGACAACAACAACAGTCTGTCTAAAATCATACTTCATATGTTAAAAAAACAGCCTTTTCCACCTCAGAAACATTGCTAAGCCACAGAAAATGTCATCTGTTTAACAGAAAAGTTAGTTAATGCATTCATGACCACTAGACTAGATTACTGTATTGCATTACTATCTGGTTGTCCTGCATCCTCAATAAACAAGCTACAGTTAGTCCAAATTTCAGTTCTTACCAGGTCAAGAAAATCTGATCATACAACACTATTTTTATCATCTCTACATGGTTACCTATTAACTTCTATCAATTACAAAGTTACCACTGACCTATAAGGCGCTAAATGGTTTAGCCTGTATTTAACTGATCTTCTACAATGCATCACACTCTTTAAGGTGACAAAACTGTGGGCTAGTGAATGTGCTGTACTAGCCTGCGCGTTCAAATGAAATATTATTGTGAAATGACATTATTGGGAGATTACAGTGAAAACTGATATAGGTTTTACAAAGTAGATTGGTATACTGTTATAAACTGCATCAACTGGAATATTTTTGGATAAAATGAAGGTATTGTTGAGCTGTCACTTATCTGCATTTATGAATATTCCCAACACATAAGACATCTCACTGAATGTGAATACATGCAAAGTACACAGTCTTTCCCCTTAATGTTTAATTGATGGCGAGTCACGGACAGGTTTAATGGATCCGCACTAACCGGCAGCAGCCTGTAGCTGCATTTTGCTGCTCGCTTTCTTTCTCTTGAATTATTCTTATTTCTACCTGTCATTCACCCGTCTACACGCTAGTCTTGGCATGTATCTGGTTGAAATGTATAATTGTGGTTCATTAGTTTGTTTTTAAACAATAATGTCAGAGTTTTGAAAGACTCAGAAGCCTGTTTTAATCAGAACATTGTTTTCCTGTTGCTAGTTATTATTTAGTCGCATGGCTAAAAAACAGAATTTAGTGTCTGTAAGCAAAGATGGCAGCTTTTTTCATATTGCACTTTATTGAATGCCATTGAGATGAATGGATATGTTACCAAACAGCTCTTTCCAAAATTGTATACAGCTCACCTCACAGATGCGATGTGTGTAGAAAGACAATAGTGTATTTTTTTTTAGCTTTAAGGGGAAATCAGTTCATTTACGGATAATTAGAATGGACTTCTATCTTCTTCTGGATGGTTTATTGGATGAATGTCACTAGATGTACCGTAGATGAGTAATGCGGCTCTCAAATATTTCATGGTATTTCAGAATGATTTATGAAGCTCTTTTCCAAGATTTATTTTGTTTGTTTGTGTCCATTTCAGAAGCATTGTTTGGGCATGGTGCAAATGTATGAAATAGTTGCATGGCCTCCTTTGAGATGCAGACAGACTGACACCTCTGAAATATTTGTGTGTAACATGCATTTTTTAGAATGTTGATATACTACAAATGACACTTAAAAAAAAAAAAAAAAAAACAAGAAATGGCCTCGCAGTGTTTTAGCATAACAAACCCTCCCCACATTCTCAGAAGTCTATAATTTTCTCTATTACTTCATAATTAGGTGTTCAAGAACGAAGTGCTGAAAACCTATTGTATTTGTAAGGGTTTTTATTATTATTATTCTGCCGTAAAACGCATCTCGCAGCCAAAACCGTAAGGGCTGGAGACTTGTATGGAGATTATGAGCCCGATTGGCTCATAGGGGGCGCTATAGCAACCAAAAGTGTGAAACTGGCCATAACTCATAGACCGTAAGTCCCACATGGTGGCGCTACAACATAAAAAAAAAAAACGTTAGTCCGATATACTTGACAATTGGTATGCAGTGTCTTGGTCCAAGGCCCCATGTATGTGTATGAGGACATTGGCGTATCTCAAAAAACATGGCTGCCATTGGCCAATGAGACAAGGTTAACGGAGACCGATCGGAATGAAACTCGATGGGCATGTTCGACTCATGGCCAAAGAGGTCTGTAAGAATTTTGAAAGAAATCGGCCACTAATTGGCGGTAACGAGTTTTACGCCTTCTGTAAACACGTGGTGTTGCGCACATCCCCACAAAATGCATATCATTTGATAGAACTCCTCACGCTGAACAACTCTGCCTCTAGAACCATTGCCGTCAATCAAATCGTTCATTAAATATTTACGAATATGTGAAAAACTTACATTTGCGAACTATAGTCCCTGTTTTTTTGCCCAATCAGAACCAGAACACTCTAGAACAATTCTCTGGAGTCTCTAGATCAATAATTATTGGAAAAAAGTTGCCATTTGGTTTGCTATAACAGGTTTATTTAGAAAAAGGGCGTGACAAAATTCCCCCAAAAGCCTGTAAATCCTGAAGAAAAAACTCGGAACTTCATAAAAATTGATGAGAATATATATCCTAACATGGTCAGGAAGCATTGAAAGTTTAATGGAGATTGGACCATAGGTGGCGCTATAACCATCAAAAAGGTCTCATTTCTTGTTAGGTGTTCAAGCACGAAACTATGGTAAATCAAGCTAGATTCATGGTAAATCATAGTGGAACATGGTAAATAATAAAAATCACACTGAAATGTGGTGTATCATGATAAATCATGCTAAAACATGGTCTATTCCATCTATGATGTCAGTGGTTAAATGTTTGCTACATAAAACTTTTGTGCTTAAAGGCCTTAAAGGCCTTAACTGCTTGAACACCGCTAAATGTTGCATGCAGCTTTAATATGTATTTGTCTGTGCATCAAATTAAAGACACAAATGACCTGTGTGTATTTAGGTTGGCTTGAAAAAGCATACTGATTTACTATTCAAGTTTCTTATTAAGTACCCGACAAGTTCTTAAGGGTAACATTTTAAAATACTGTTCCTTCATTATTGAATAACTACACAGGAACAAATGAGTACCACGTTATTACTATTACCTAACAAGAAATTGTCATATTGCGATTATTGCGGTCAATTTTGCGATTGCGATATGCGATTTCTTTATAATAAACAAACGGTTTCATGAGTCAACTTACTTGGTTCTCAAGGAAAATGCACACACAGATTAGTGATAATGCTAAAATGTATATTTCTCAACTCAACCTATCAACAACAACTAAATGCAGTGTTTTTAAATTAAAAGGATATTTTTTTACAAAATTACATAATGACATCTTTGCATTACTGCAAACTTGTTATTGTCTCAATAGTACAATAAGAACATTTGTATGCCCATGAACATACGATATTTTGAACATTCTGTCCAGAAAAACTGTGAACTTTAAGCAGGACAATGACTGGTAGGCTAAATTTCACGATTTCAATTCAAATATTGTGATTTGATTCTGATCTTGATTCAATATCGATTCATTTGTATAAATATTAGGTACAGGAGATGTTAATTTTGTTGGCATGTTAATTTTTCATGTTTTTCCTGTAAACATTCACAGAGCCCTGTCAGCTGGCACTATCATTAAAGGTTAAAAATGACAACTCATATATATATATATAACAATAAATAATGTTATTATAAGCTATAATAACAAAGTTGCAATATTCTAATGATATAAGTCAAAATCTAATAAATATTTAATATAGTGCACATATTTACCAAAATACTCTCTGCATACTGAACAAAATTATTAATGCAACACTTTTTTGCCCCATTTTTCATGAGCTGAACTCAAAGATTAAGACTTTTTCAATGTACACTCAAATATTGTTCACAAATCTGTCTAAGGCCCCGTTTATACGATGGGAAAACGCAGATATTTCTCAGCGTTTTGCTCTCTCATTTACACGAAAATGCCGTTTTTATCACTGAAAATTATTATTTCCAAAAACTCGGGGCAAAGTGGAGATTTCTGAAAACGCCGGTTATGTGTTGCCGTGTGAACTGGGAGAAACGGCATTTTAGGTTCTCTCTTTTCGATTCTGAGGATTCTGATTGGCTTGCATGGCTTTATCCTTAGGTTTGACATAGTTATGATAGCGCTCGATGGCATATTTATGCGGGTGTGTGAACGATGTTATTTTTGAAAACGGAGAGGAGGAAAACAGAAAAAACTAGGTCATAGGGCACATGAGGACAGGGACGAGAGAGTTGAAAAGTACCCAAAAAACACTTGCAGCACAGATGCAGGTGTTGGGAGGCACTGGGAGAGAAACAGATTGTATACAATGTAACAATGTGCCACCGAGAAAAGCATACTAAAACAAGGAGCCCATTGTGTAAAAAGATACTAATACAGATGTCCATTTTTTTAAAAGAAAAGATACGCATGCGCAAAGAAGGTTGTCCCAATTAAAAATAAAATGATGATACGGGTGTTTTTAATCTGGGAGGAGTAATAAGGAGGAGCAAAGAGAGAAAAGATAACAATTTGAGCGTTAATTGGGTACCACAAGGTATAAGAAATGAGTGCAGACCATTGTAAGATCAAATGACTGGCCAACATCTCACTTTGTTGAACCGCTCAATAAAGTTGCTTTTCTGTGACCCAAGACCTCACTTTGGGCAATTTCTTCAAGATCTGAACCAAACTTTGATGATTTGAATTGGGACTGGAAATCTGCCACAACACATACAACCGGATTCACAAACACAGACCATATGTAACCACACCAGCCACACCTGTACAGCAAATGCAGTGTCATCAGAAGACATTTATACATTGGCAACAATATAGCTGTAATACAAAGCTGAGCAGTTAAAGTTGTCTGCGCCTAACATTCAAATGAATGTTATAATAAGTGACACTTAAGTGTCGTATGGCTGAGTGTTAAATACACCAGTTGTGAAAAAGATATGCATTGATACCATAATGACATTGAGGCACTTCAACACTCATCAGACAATGGTGGCAGCAAAACATTCAATAAACAGCACATACTGCAATGCATGCTGGGAGACTTTTTTTTACTATTCTGGCATCTAGCATGCACTACAGCATTACAGTTTTTCTGAATTTCTAAAAACGCATTTCTCGAAACCATTACCCACTTACTCAAAACCTAAAACACAAAACCAAATTTTCTAACTATATTGAGAGAACACTAGCCTGGATGCCAGCCCGAACTCCGCCTACAACATTTTTTGGTCGGGAAGTTCGATCTGGACTCGATCCATTGAGGAGTAATTATGCAGTCAAAAAATTATCGGGCCAATCAAATTGCCAGGGCGGGCTTTATACAATGATGGACAGATGATCTGCAAGGACGTAATCATCACGTTATCAAAGATCGCTTTAACTGATTTCCCTCAAAAACGACTGCAGCTGGAGAATTGAGATGTATAGATTCCGCTGTCGCGTCTGTTGTAAAATAAATCGACAACGCATTAATTTTAATAGACAAACAGAGAAGGTGTCAGCTGTCTCTGAAGGTTGCTAAGAAGATGGGACGTAATGAAAAGCCTGTGGTCGTTGTGGTTTCTCATGGAGGACCAAGTAAAAGAAGCAACAATCATTATTTTACTTCTAAAATAAATAAGTTCTGTAGTTGACAACTGTGAAATGCAAAGTAGTTGCCTTACTGCGTTGCTCTGATTGGTTGTAGGTCTACCAACTATCCAATTTTTTTCCTGGTTCAGTTAAGACACGCCTCATAATCAAAGCCCTATGAAGCAGTTTCAGACTCATATCCTCACTAGAATATGAGTATGATGAAGTCAGGATGAGAGAACACCTGAATCGTCTGGCAAAATCAAACAATTGCCTCAAAACCATTGCATCTGTGCTCAAAATCAAATCATCTCAGATCTTCACACAGTGAGCCAAAATAACACTACATATGATGAAAAAAAATTAAGATCACAGCATCCAAAGCACGCATTTAGTATATAGTAATGCAGTAAACAAATTTTGCAATTATATAAAAAAAGTGGTAACACTTTAGAATACGGTTCCTTCGTTAATGAATAACTACACAAGAACTAATGAGTAACACAATATTAACAATCTAGTAACTATTATTAACTAACAAGAAACTCTGATTAACGAACTAGTAAGTAATAGCGCACAGACGAAAGTGGTAGTTCACTATTAAGTAATCAATAACTACTATTTTTTTAATACTTCCCAGAGAACTACTGAAAAAGTTTATTAACAATCTAGTAACTACTATTAACTAAAAGAAATTCTTATTAACGAATTAGTAAGTAATAGCTCACAGATGAAAGTGTTACTAGATATTTCTGGGGGAATTACTAATTATTTGAATTCGTATTATAAAGTGAAGATCGTTTGGAACTAAATAGTAATTACTCAAGTGTTACTAAAGACATTTTCTAAAAGTGACTAAAGTTCACCAAAAATCTCAAACGTTTGCACAAATCATGACTAGATCATGTAGTAACACTTGAGTAATTACTAGTTAGTTCCAATGATCTTCACTTTATAATACGGATCCAAATAATTAGTAATTCCCACAGAAGTATCTAGTAACACTTTCATTTATGAGCTATTAATTACTAATTATTTGGATTCGTATTATAAAGTGAAGATCATTGGAACTAACTAGTAATTACTCAAGTGTTACTAAAGACATTTTCTAAAAGTGACTAAAGTTCACCAAAAAACTCAAACATTTGCACAAATCATGACTAGAACTTAACTACTTATTAATTCGTTAATAAGAGTTTCTTTTAGTTAATAGTAGTTACTAGATTATTAATAAACTTTTTCAGTAGTTCTCTGGGAAGTATTAAAAAAATAGTAGTTATTGATTACTTAATAGTGAACTACCACTTTCGTCTGTGCGCTATTACTTACTAGTTCGTTAATCAGAGTTTCTTGTTAGTTAATAATAGTTACTAGATTGTTAATATTGTGTTACTCATTAGTTCTTGTGTAGTTATTCATTAACGAAGGAACCGTATTCTAAAGTGTTACCAAAAAAGTATAGTAATCACAACTTACAGTAGCAAGGTTATTAAATTGTATACTGTATGTACTACAAGTATTACTGAATGTCCACATTTTCAACACTTGCATATTGAAAAAATTCAATAGAATACATAAGGTTAAAAAAATCTGAAAAAAGTGATGAAGCATGTTACAGTACAATCAAAATAGTTGTGCAACTTCAAAATCAAAGTCAATAGATATGAATTCTGCATCAGCATCATATATTCATGTTAGGTCCAGCCTGAGGACTCTGTCCACATCACAGACCTCTAGTGAAAAAAACCCCTCCAGTGTGCTAATCCAGCCTTGACAACACTTGACAGCACTCCACATAGACTGGTATGTGTTAGGGTCATAAAAAGTTGACATGCTGTTGACGTCTGTTGGAGGAGCATCACTATTGGCAGATATTAAGCAGACAGTCTACTAATACTCTAATGGGAGATAGTATGTAGTTGCAAAGTTAATTGTAGTCAACAGAATGTTCAAAAGGGACCATCAAAATAAAGGGTAACACTTTACCTGAAGGTCAAAGAAAGTAGCTAGGTAACGCTGCTATCTCCGCTTGTACTTCAAATTCATGGATTTTCGGACCTTTGAGCTGCGTATGGATGTTCACACAAACAAAATTTGAACTAGGAAGAATGTTTAAATTATATTTTTTAAAAATGTAACTTTTCTCTCGACTCAATGATAAATACATGTCTGACCTTTGGAACGAACCAAAAAAGTAGAAAACCGCATTCATGAGGATTTACGGTGATTTTATTTCCGTTAGATCTTTGCCTACATTGACGCTTATGCACTAAAGAGGAGGGCCTACCCTGTTCCAAGATGGTGGCTCTATTAATGCATTCGTTCAAATGAACTGCAGAAGCTAAGGCGACATCTAGTGTATATATCTATGTAACCATGCTAGCAACATGCTAAAACAACTTAAATCAAGCTAACAACTTAAAAAATGTTGAACATTTGGAAAAAACATGGTAGCTTGCATGTTAGCAACTGGTTAAAAACATGCTAGTAACAAACTAAAACATGCTGGAAACATGCTAGCAACAGTATAGCCAAATGCTAATGTTTATATGTGCTAAATCATGTCAGCAGCGTGGATATGTGGCTAACAGTGTGTTAAAACACGTTAGCGACACTTTATTTACTTCATAGCTGTCTGCTTTATCTGACTTCCCACTTTTCACAGTCATTTTCATACACAGTTTTGTCTAACCAACATCAACGATTTATACTTTACACTTATAGTTAGAGGTTTACCTTTTTGTTGTTGTTGTTCTGAATATAATGGAATAAGCTACAATGCTCTCCTCGCACTGAGACATTCACTCCATTTCTCTATTTGTGGCCACTCTCTGTGAAAATAAATAGCTGATAAAGTGATAAAGGAGTAGAGGTCAAGTGCACAATCAATTTGTATGTTGATGTGCTGGACAGCAGTTTAAGCCACTTTATTTTCTCTATCTTTCTGAAATGAAATGGTTTCATGCATCAATTTTTGACATTAATACATTTTATGTGTTGTATATCTTGTGATGTTTCTAGTCCCCCACTTTCTAACCAATAAACTTTAAGTCTCTAACCATGAACCACAAAAATCTTTTATATCATGTATAATGTCATTAACACTATATTAACCCAAAACATAACCTTAACCCTATAGTGTATATGTAGTTAAATATTACTCATTACTGTAATTACACTTTAACAACATCACCTTATAAAAATGTGTAACAAAAACAAGCTCGGTCATTTTTATATTTTATGGTATATAATATTTAATTTAGTATGTGCACCAGGAATATTGTTGTTAGTTATTATTTGGGCTTCCTTAAAAGTACTAAATATTTTACTGGGAGAAAATGTTGTTTTTAAGAAAACAAGAACATTAATTGGAATCAATTCTGAAGCTAAATAATTACATTTCCAATACACATGGGAAACACAGACAGTTGGTAATCCATATCAGTTAATAGCAGAATGCAGATTCAACCAAGATGTTAAAGGATGTTAAATGACTCAATAGGGCACATCGAAAGTGCACTAACCAAACGGAAATGGAATGATGAGAAAGCGAACGCGAAGACAGATAAACAAAGAGACCATAATTAAAAACTAGCACATGGGAAATGTGTGCAACCAGCCATTGCAATCAGTTTCACAAGCACCTGCAATTATATATACTTTTACCAGTCAAACATAAGCAGAATTCTTCATCAACAGTAAACAGCTTTGTCATTGTCACAGTCGAACTCTTTACCCAACACCATTTCTCTCAGAATTGAGAGTGTGTATCTGGGTTATATCTCACAGTGAGATTGATTTAATTTGATATACAGTTGTTGTTTATTATTCAGGCTCAGCTTCAGGACAGAAAATGAAAATAATCAATCTGCATCGGCTTATTTGTAACAGATTCTCTTGAAAGGAAATGGTACAAATATTACTGTTTGTAATCTTCGTAATAAATGTTCCTATTCAGGCGAGACTATATTTTCCTGAGGAGGCAAGGTAAAATTGTGTTTTGCAAATGTATTTTCTGATTGTAATACTATCCAAATTCTTATTCTCTTCTATTTTTCTCTAACTCGGAGAGATCTAATCCAGTTCAGATAGGGACATCTGTGTTTTCTTTTAGTACTTCTCATTTATTTTGACCTTCATCAAATACCATATATAGAGCTAAACTTCTGGTTTGAAATCCATGTTGCATTCAAATCAATAAATGATCCTCTATTAATAATCAAAACTCAAATGTCACTTATGATGTCATAGTTTTACAAGGAAAGCTCATTATAGAGGCTTTAATTGAGCTTCTTTAGACAGTGTGTGACAGCTCACCCTCTTCTGCTCTCTGTACTGACCGCGCAGGCGCTCCTCGAGTCTTCGTGCAGCTACAGCCCACTGTGCAGACAGTCTGCGCATACGCCGCCTCATGAAGCTTAAGGATTCTTTGCCTGAGCCGACTCGTTCCAAAAGCAGAGACAGGTCGGTGCGGAAAAATGCCTGTGATCAAAATTAAGAAAGAACAGGCAAAGAAGTGTACAGATGTAATAGACAAATAACTTCTAAAGTTAACAATTTAAGGGTCAAGAGCACAACTAAAACACACACTGATCACCACAATGGTGACTAAAATTACGGTTTTCTCCTTGATCCAGTAATTCTTCTTGTTAACATCAGGTGTCAAAAAGAGTTTAATTCATATTTGATGTCAGCTTGTTATTCTGATATTTTTGTTTAGAAAAATGTGTAAATTTTACTCATTTTAAATGGTTAACTTTTAAGTAATTAATTTGGTTAACTATTACTTTTGTTAAATTTAATGAATAATATTGATTGTAATCTGTTGCCTCACTTTTATTGATTAGATTTAACATATGTATTCATTTTTACAGTGTAATGTAAGTCCATACACAAGTACTTGTTAATTTATTGAAATAAATCAAAACACAATTACACAGCCCACTTTAGCATACATTAATGTAATATTTATAAAATATATTATGACACTCAATTGCATTTTAATTGCAATTAAATAAAAATGTATTATTTTTACCCACTTAAGTAAGACTTTATATGATTTCATAACTACTTCAACTGTCTTTGAAATATGATTAAAGTGTACAGATGAATGCTGACAAGCTTTTATGATAAAGTAAAATATACCTTGTCGTTTCTTTTGAAACTTATAAGCCATGTATTTTAAAATATATTTGCAATTACACATTTGAAATGAAGCTAATATTTAGTACAATTATCTTAACTTTAAATGTATTAAATTACACACTACAGTCAAGACAACAACATAAGTGTACTTTAAGGAACAACAACTGGTTAATAAACTTCACGGTAAAACTTGAAATTTCAAATTAAAAGTTTAAGAACCCCATAAATCAAAATTTAAGCTTTTAAGCTTTTAATATGAATATGTTAGGCCTAAGCAGTACAATATTGTGTAACTCCCCAAAAAAAGTAACTAATTGCGTTACTTAGTTACTTTTTATGAAAAGCAATGTGTTACATTGCCTTTGTATTGCTTTTTCTCACCTTGGAAGGACTTGCTTGTTTTTTTTTTTTTTATAACAACAACAAAAGTTATATATTTTATATTTTTTTTGGCAAATGTAAAGGCCCTTTCACACCAAAAGTGAAATGAATAAGCCTCAGGCTGAAGGAAATGCATTTATTTACATCTGTACAGCAAACAAACCTTTCAGCTGTGCTGATATTATAGATTAAAGAACAATAGGATACAGGAGAAGTTTAAGACTCTTATTTCTAATCTAATTTTCATTTTTTGCTTATTAGTACAGTTGACTTAGATCATTGAGCGTTAGCAGCAAAGACATTGGTAAACAAAGTGTATTTGTGTAATTTAATATAGTTCATTATAAAAGTTTTTCAAATTAGATATTTTGTTGTAAATTTAAAAAGTAATGCCTTACATTACAGTTACTTGTAATGAGTTACCCGCAACACTGGCCTTAAGGTTATGAATAAGCCGGTGTATTTTCAAAAACACATCGCATTTAAGAGATATAAACATTCAAAACTTACAATCTCACACTTCCGCTCAAATGTATCACACATTTGTATGACATCACCGGGGACTTCAACTTCTCATTACATCTTCTGTCCAATCAAATGCTCTCTATAATCTAAAGCTCCGCCCACTATGCTATAAACACCACCTGGTCAAAGTGACCAATGATGTCTTGGAAATGTGTATTCGGTTGCTCAAAGACTTAAGACTGAAACGGCAAGAATTTATTCACACCTCTACTATTGAATCTAACGCATCATCAGCGCTCGGTTTCGCTTCAATGTTGCTGTTGAGTACGACTTGCAGTCTGAGAGGTAAACTAAACGCTATTGGCTATTTGAAAAGGGGGAGGAGCCATTCAATATGTCCCGCCTTAACATCTTGTTTCAGTGTAAATTACGTAAAGACATCAAATAAAGCTGTGCGTTCCAAGTCACATCAGTGGGCTTTTCATAAGAAACAGTCACTTAAGTACACTTAAGTGGCCTGCTGTGTCATTAATATTTTTTTATGTACAAGTATAGCTTTATATTTGAAGAACACTACAAATGCACAACCAATACAATTATGCACACTATTTTTCTAGTGTATACAGTAATTTGCAGTTCTTCTCATGGATATTTACTACTTACTAAACGACTCAAACAAAACTCTGAATATCTTTCAAAGATTTGATGCCACTAACCTGGAAAATCCAGCGATTAGGCATCAAAAGCTCAAAAGCAAATCAACCCAATGCTTAAACACAACACAGATTAACGGACTGCGAGTGGTCATGCCGCATGAGGCCGAGGTTAAGCAGGATTTTACAAATGAAAGAACTGTAATTTTAAAATGCCAGATAGTGGCATAAGAGGTTAAAGCTGTGTGGAATTTAAAGAGGTAATTATGCTAGGCAGGAAAAATGCCACCGTATTGTAAGCTCTAGGGGAAAGAGAACTTGAAAAAACAATATCTCATTTCAGTCTTAGCAGGGTTCAATGATGTTGTGAATAAGTGTCAAACAGCTGGAAATGACACAGTGAGAGTATCTAACCAGGTGAGATCTGCACGCTAGACACTAGCTTCCTTGCTTTCTACAGCTTACTAAGACAGAATGTTAACTGAAATTAAACCTCATAAATGACTGATTTAAAACACTACATAGGTAGAAACTTGTGTGTCATACAAGGGGAATGCGGGGGACTCAACACACAATGGAGAAAAGAGCGTCGTGGTGACATGTTGCTAATTCAACCTCCAACAAATAAATAAAAAATGCATGGCTGTTTTAATTTTGATTGTTCACTTGTGTAGTTACGGTGTATTTACCTAGGAAAGTACTGGTAATGTAATATGGGTAACTATAATCTTTTTCCGAGTCAATTCGTTTGTTTCGTTCGTCGAATGAACCAATTGACTCGGAAAAAGATTCGTTCATTTTGAACAGGAGAGTCACAAACATGCGTCGCAGAACAGAGCAAGGCGAGCATTTGAGCTTATACAACTTAAACTTTGTTATTTATTTATTAAATGAGCGATCGTTTCGCTTGATAAGACCCTTATTTATAGGCTGGAATCGTTTAAAGCCCTTTGAACAGTTTGCAGTTTGCACTGCAAAAGTGTCTTTTGGACCTTGAACCGTTTGGTTCCCAGTAAAGTGCATATGGAGAAAAATCCTGGAATGTTTTCATCAAAAACCTTAATTTCTTTTCGACTGAAGAAAGAAAGACATGGACATCTTGGATGACATGGGGGTGAGTAAATTATCAGCAAAAGTTTTTTTTTAAAAGTGAACTACTCCTTTAAGGTTAGGTATAGGGGTAGTTTCAGGGTTATAGCATATAACATAGTATTCACATGGGGGACAGGGCTGTAAAATAAAGTGCTACCTAACATATCAATACAATATAAGATAACTGTTTTCTATTTGAATAGGTTTTAAATTTGTAATTTATTCCTGTGATCCAGAGCTAAGTTTTGAGCATCATTAAGGTGCGTTCACGCCATGTCGTAATTACCGCAATTACATGATTTCAACTAATTACAGCTTGTAAGATGGGGATTGTTTGAGAGCTCGATTTGGACCACTTGACCGCTGCAGATTCATTTATTCGTTGATAGTGGTGCCATAGAAACGCATAATTCCCAGTCTGAGGATATGAACAGTTTCGAATATAATTCATCTTGAGTGGACCTAAGGTAATTACGACGGCGTGAATTTTTCTTATGTTATTCAAGTTTTTGATACTCAAGAAAAATGTCTGGTTACTATCAATGTTGAAAACAGTGCTGCTTCATATTTTTGTGGAAACCATGAAACATGTTTCACTTTTAATAAATAATTAATTTCTTTAAAAAAGCTTTTGAACAGTAGTGTATTTATAATTTCTATTTTTTTTATCAGAGGTGGAAAGTCCAGGGGTCAGAAAGTAAAAGTCCTACCATATTTTTATTCCACCCACAGCAAAAACTCCAATGTTAAAATTAACTCTCCTGTGAGTTTATTTGGTTCCAGACTCAAGAGTGTTAAAGTTAATGAGATAATTAAGTGAATAGTTGAGTGATGATTGTCCATTATTGAAAACACCTCATGTTAACAAGCAGAATCACTGAAGGAGAAAATCTAGTCACCATTATGGCGATCAATGTTTGCTTTAGTTGGGCAGTCGACCTTTGAAAATTTAACTTAAGTTTAACTTAAGTATTTTGTTTGGCTGTTGTAATTGAATTTTAACAGCCAGATGAACAAAGCGAAAAGGTGATCAGATGTTGCTGGTTGTGATTGACATAATCATCATTTGACCTGAATCCATGAATTCATATAGAACCTAATCTTTGACTTTAATGTATAATGATCATAACAGTATCACAGTGACTCTATAACATTAGATCCAGATTTTTCAATATAAACCAAATGATTAAAAAAAAATCTTTCTTTTAGGCATACACAGACATCAAAATTCAGTGTATGAATCTCAACAATGGTGACACAAAGAATATCCAATTAGGAAAAGGAAATTTCTAAGACAATTCTGATCATAATTTATTCATACCGCAATCCATGATGGAAGCCATGAATGAGTTTTGATTGGTGGCAATCTGGCTTTTATCTGTGTGTCCAGATAAAATTGTTTTTTTTTTTTGTTGTTTTTTTGAATAGAACAAATTTTAAGAAATATTTCGGATAATATTTAAATTACTGAAAATATAACATTGTGTAATCAAACGGTTAAACTCTATAAATGAGTTTTGTGACAAATAATGATTATGTCAAATCATAATAAACATCATCTCATAAGCTTTCCACGTTGCTCATTTGGCTGATATAAATCAGGTAAAACAGTCAAACAAAAACTAATATTAACAGTTTAAGGGTCAAGAGTCCAACTAAAGAAAAGACTGACCACAATAATGGTGATTTTTTTTAAAAAATGTGACTTTCTCCTTGTTAACATCAAGTGTCTTCAATAATGCTCAATCATCAGTCAATTATTCACTTAATTATATCATTAAATGTAACACTTTTGAGTCTGGATCCAAATCCCAGGAAAGTTAATTTAACACTGAAGTTATTTTGCCTTGGGTGGAATATAAATATGGCAGGACTTTTACTTTCTGACCCCTGGACTTCCCACCTCTGATTTTTATGCAATGATACAATATCTCCACAATATCTCCTCACAAACCTCTAACCTTCTCTCTGTCAGTGAACTCAGTGTTGACTGTTTCAGGCACTCACCTGTCTTTTTGGGAGGCTGCTGGTTGTGGGATGGCTGCTTTGATTCCTCCCGGCCAGCGGGGGGCAGAACCACTCGACTTCACTAAGGTAGATGAGGAAAGAGCAGTCGGAGCCGTCTACTCCATAAAAGGTGTAGCAAGGGTCTGACGTCCACCTGGCTCTCATCCACTAGAACATTAAGAGATGAATAACAGTTAACTGGAGGTTGGCACAATTTTGATATTTCGCATATTTCACATTGAGAGGACAGAGGTGTGATACCCAAACCAAGGATGACGGGACCCATCAATTGGTTCGTTTTCATGAATAACTCAGGTTTGTAATTACAATTGCAATGTATTTTGCAGACACTTTTATCCAAAGCAACTTAGAGGGCATTCAAGTTGTATATTTTTCCAGTACCCCATTCTCTTCAAGGGGATCTTGGCATTGTTTCAGGAACTGGAACTGTTTATACATGTTGGGTCTTCATCTTAATGTCTCTGCAAACCTTTACAAGAGCACATGAAATGTGTGAAATGTGTTCTTTTTTTTTCTCAATTGTACACTTTGCTGGAAAAGATTGGTTTGATTTGGCTGCTTTCAGGATTCTTTTGGAATGGGAGAGTTGATCAAACATTTAACCTCAAAGAAACTATCATGCATACAACAGCCACTTCACATGGGTGATGGTGTCATACTTCACACCACATTTAAGATAAAGAAAAGTTAAACGAATCAGTGGGAAATTGTCAAAAACAGAACAGATATCCATATGGCTGAATGAAAGGGAAATACATATTGGTACACAAGATAATGCATGTGTCTTTTAGCCGCTCGGATGGAGGAGAAGCAAAATCAAGACCCTAATTTAAGCCGGAAAAAAAAACAAAGCCATGCGACCATATGTTTTTGTATGGTCGAATTCACCCAAAAATAAAAAATTCTCTCATTACTTACTCTCATGTCATTTCAAACCCGTAAGGCCTCGTTAAACTGAAGACATTGTTAAAATAGTCCATGTGACTACCGTGGTTAATGTCATGAAGCGACGAGAATACTTCTTGTGCGCAAAAAACAATTACAAAAACAACAACTTTATACAACAATCTCTTCTCTTTTATCTCTTTTATCTCTCTTTAATCTCGTTTTATCTCTTCTCTTTTAGTGTTAAGGCGCCTTTTTAGGGTACCCTTTAACGTCGGTTAGATGACGTTATCGGATCCTAACCCTACCCCAGACCTAAACCTACCCCATCACCTAACTGACGTTAAAGGTAAAGCGTCAGTTGTATGAAAGCCCGGGATCGTCAACTAACCGACGTTTAAGGGTCCCCTAAAAAGGCGCCTTAACACTAAAAGAGAAGAGATAAAACGACATATATTTTTTGGTCAAACCGTTCTTGTCTGTCAGTCATATAATGGGGGTATATGGGGTCTACCTCAAAGAGCATGCACAGAGAAGTCCAAATTAAACATGATTTAATGACTCGTAAATGTAAGTACACACTGATGGCCTAAGACACGAAACGAGCATTTTGTGTGAGAAAACGAACAGTATTTATATCATTTTTACATCTTGTAACCACAGCCACAAAGCGCCCACGGCCTCAGATCACTTGGACGTGGCTGTGTTTAGAGGTAATAGGTAAAAACGATATAAATACTGTTCGTTTTCTCACACAAACCGCTCGTTTCGTGTCTTAGGCTATCTGCATTATATGACTGAAAGACAAGAACGGTTTGACCTAAAAATATCAAAATTGAAACTACTGTGGAAACATACCAAAAATTGTTTACAAAGTGAACGATCCCTTTAAGGTTGAAGCAACGAGACTATGTCTTTACTACCTTTCTGGGTCTTGAAAGTTGCAGTGACATTGCTGCATATGACTGGTTCAGAAACTTCTCGGATTTCATCAAAAATATATTTTCTATCATCTGTGCTCTGAAGATGAACGAAGGTCTTACGGGCTTGGAACGATGTGAGGGTGAGTAATTAATGACAGAAATTTCCTTTTTGGAAGAACTAACACTTTAAATAATTTCCTGCAACCGTTTGTTTTTTTTTAAAAGTTGCCAGCCAACGCCAGCATTTTTGATCATTTTCACAAAAGTTCCATGACCAAAGAATATTTTGTTGTATAGATATCTGAATAGGTAATATATCAAACGAAAGAACAGTCTCTGATAATATATATATATATGAAGAGTTCAGATGCAAAAGCCTCTAAATGCCATTTGAAATTTTCTTCTAGAATGGTTATTTTTATCAAGCTTGTATATTTAAGTTCAGTAATTTCACTTAAATGGCAATTAATAGGTAATCTTCATTGCCATTTAAGTGAAATTACTGAACTTAAATATACAAGCTTGATAAAAATGATCATTTTAGAAGAAAATTTCAAATGGCACTTAGAGGCTTTTGCATCTGAACTCTTCATATATATATATATATATATATTTTTTTTTTTTTCAAGGACTACAACATGAAAAAGCAATGCTTTTATCATGCTGTTCTTTTTTGTATGTTTTAATCCAGAGATTCTGTTCTCTTTCAGAAGATGTGTAATAGCGCCACCTACCATATAGCAATGAAAGCGAGAAAAGCCGTAAAATTCCGTCAATGGCGGGAAAAGAGTTAATAATTGAAGGTCAGCAGCAAAAACGTTAGTAAATTAAGTAACATTAAGTCCATAAACTCTATTTGATGTATTATTTAATTATTGCAGATTTCATAATTACATTTTTTTTGTTAACTAACTATACATAATGTTACAACTAGATGTCAACTAACTGTCATTAGAGTATTAGTAGACTGTCTGCTTGATATCTGCTAACTCTTTATTTTTATGCTCCCCAACAGACATTAAACTGACTACAAATGCATTTCTACATGTCAACTTATTCGACTAATCCGCACAGTCTATTAATACTCTAATGAGAGTTAGTTCACATGTAGTAGCAAAATTACTTACATAGAGTGTCTGAAGTCGATTATCGAACAAATTTGAATTGTAATATTTCACAATATTACAGATTTTTGTTTATTTTTGCTCAGACAACTGCAGCCTTGGTGAACAGACTTCTTTTAAAAAAAGTGTTTCAAGTCATTGTTATAGGGCAAATACAGATTTCTGCTCATTATAGTTTGTGCTTTAACGCCACGCTCAGATCTGCTGATCTCTCCACAATACAGCATCTCAACCGCACTGTGCAAACTGCGTTCAGCAGCACAGACTGTGGGTGTGTTCCTGCCGTTGCCTGATCTGCATAATTAATTTAGTGGATCGGGGCCTAAAGCAGCGCAGACAGAACATGCAAATAAACAACTTTCAGCGGGAGCAATTCATTCTTACTAAATTCCCCCGTGTGCATTACCTACAATACAAATCATTAAAGCCATCATAATTATTTGAACATTTTGACAGCCCTATATTTCATAAAAATCTATTTATTGAAAAGTGGAAAAGATGCAAATGTGATATATGTGGTGAAAGAATGTTGATTCAAGAAGCGGAGAAATATTCATGAGGATGAACCATGTGTCATGCAGGGCAAAAGTGTAAATTAGTGCTGAATATTTTATGCAGGCACCTTGCTTATCAAAGGTTACCCATGTGTCTCATGGAAACTAAAGAGCTCATGAACTGCAAATATTTAATTTTACAAGTAATGTTCAGGCTTGTACGAAAGCTTAGATGTGCTTTTGGCATCGATGCTGGTTTCAGTGCATTAGTGCCAACAAATGTGCATTGTTTATTTCAATATATATATTTGTGCTGAATATTTGCATTGGTGTGAAAGGACAGAGTGAACTCGCCTGACAGATTTGGCTGATGTGCCCGGTATTCACAATATATTTGTTATTATTCTACTAGCAATATAAATGAACCATCTGGTGCTCTTCGATTGGTGGTCAGAAATGACAGAATTTTTTTTTTTTTTTTTTTGTCAATGAAATTAATGTACTATATTTTAGTTGACATTGTTATATATATATATATATATATATATATATATATATATATATTATGTATATATATATTATTTTTACTGGATTTTTTTCTCAGTATTTATAATCCATTGACCTGAAAATTACTTAAACTTAAACTGTGATAAATCTTAATTGGTTTGGATAACAGACTTAAGTTTGATCTCTTTTCAAAGACGACACTTGGCTGATTATTGCTGAAGTGAAAAAAAGTTCAAAAAAACTTAACCTTAAAAAAAGGAACAGAATTTCACGTGAATTGTGGATGGAACCAAAATACTATTTACATTTTAATATGAAATATACATTTTCAAAATCATGTTTGACTATAAAACTGTAATAAAATCAAACCCATAAATATAAACAAGTTGTGTTCCAAATTTGAGCTTGATATTAATTACCAATGCGCTCATTTTTGACTATTTGACTTTTTTTTTCCAGGAAAATCTAACCTTTTCGAATCATGTCCTTGAATTTATATATATTTTTATATTTATTTTGTTCACATAGCAAGACCCAAAACCTTTACCAAGTTTCGTACCATTCCAATGAAGTACAAAAAATAAAACATTTTTTTTTTTTTAAACGTGTTTTAGTCAAGAGGCAATACAGAGAACATTTCAATGTTTAATGATTTGTTTGTGCTGTTTTAAAGGAGCTGTATGCAAGATTGTGGCCAAAACTGGTACTGCAGTCACTTTCAAATTAGGGTGTATCTCGAGGTTGCCAGATATGCTGCAGGATCTAGGAGTTCACAGTGAGTTTTTTTTTTTCTGTTAATTATTTATTTCGGACTTTGTAACAATGTATTTCGGATTCATATCGAGTTTTTGGGGGGTTTCGCCATAGATATCTAAATAAAGGCTAGATGTGTCACGGCGGAGTATTTATCGTCATCACCGGCGGCCATCTTGTCACAGACAGGCTTTCTGGCGGGCTCTGCGGTATCTGATGTAAGAAATACTCTTATCTCGTTGAAATCTTGACGGATTTACAAACGGTTTGGTTTCTTACAAACGCTATTAACGTGGCTATAATTCTGGATGATTATTTATTTATACACTTATTATTCATAAGTATGCAGTATCATAACTACATCTCTGCTGTTTATAACAAACCAGACCGTTTGAAAATCGGTAGAAAATTGAGCAAGTTACTGTGATTTAAAAAGTACATGCGACAGTACGAGCTGCCTGTGACAAGATGGCCGCCAGGTGCTGACGTTGACCTCCATTGGCCAGCAGCGCGGACGACACATCTAGCCTTTATATACGTATCTATGGGTTTCGCAACTTTAGAATTTTTTTATCCAATTCCAACACATTTGTATCTGCAGCTGTGGTAACTAGAGAAGAGCTGGCAACCCGAATGCCGCAACACTACTGACTCCGTGATTGCTAGATCGGTGGAGGGTGACCCAGATAGCAAACTGACATTGAATCAACGTGGAAATATGACATCGAAACAACGTTGATCTGACATTGTTTTGCTCATCGAATTAACGTTGAACCAACGTCAGGCGCGTCATTCTTTCAAAACTAACGGAAAATCAACTTGAAATCAACGCGTTGTTTCAACGTTATGAAAGCAAACCAATTTTCGATTTTCATTTAGCTTTGAAGAATGCCGCGTCTGACGTTGGTTCAACGTTAATTCGATGAGCAAAATCAACGTTGTTTCAATGTCATGAGAGACGTTGTTTCCACGTTGATTCAATGTCAGTTTGCTGTCTGGGGACGCATCAGAACAAAACACAACATGACAACATCAACATCAGTTTAGGGCTGCAACTTCACTTTTTAAATGACAATTACTCCGGCCAGACTACTCAACCCGATCTCACGACCAAGTCGTACGAATTCGACAAATGATTAAAAAGTGGCTAATTCGTAACAATTCATACGACCTCACTCGTGCGAATTAATACGATTTTGCTAAATCGTACATATTTGTACAATTTGTACAATCGTACAATTGGCCAATTCGTATGAATTCGCACGAATGACCTACCCCTTACCCCGCCCCTAAACCTAACCATCACGTGGGTTTAGACAAATCGTACGAATTAGTATGAGTGAGGTCGTACGAATTAGTACGAATTAGACACTTTTTAATCATGCGTCGAATTCGTACGAATTGGTCGTGAGATAGTGTTGGACTACTGTTGTCAGTGATAAGTATTTGAAATGAACATGATTTCTTATTGTCTAGAGACATATCAGGGATGTTTTATGTGTGTTTTTGCCTTTAAGTAGATTAGATCTACTAGTAGATCAATTTCACTTTTGCACAACAAATAAATCGAAATTTTGGTATGTTGCAAATCTGCAACAACGGGCATAATGGTCAATTTGGTATGTTGCAAATGTTCCTGACCGGAGTAATCCTCGTGCGTAAACAGGAAATAAGTCCGTCACTTTGCGGTCCCACTAGAAACAAGTGCTTGTCGAAGGTCCTTGGTCCGTAGCGAATATGCACTAACCGGCATTGGGGGAATGCAGACGTTATCTCGGCTGGTTGACTGAGTCAAACGGTTTGTCGCATATTTCTGACAGTGGGCGTTAAGGGTATATATATATATATATATATATATATATATATGAAGAGTTCAGATGCAAAAGCCTCTAAATGCCATTTTAAATTTTCTTCTAAAATGATCATTTTTATCAAGCTAGTATATTTAAGTTCAGTAATTTCACATTAATGGCAATGATAATTACCTATTAATTGTCATTTAAGTGAAATTACTGAACTTAAATACACAAGCTTGATAAAAATTGTCATTTTAGAAGAAAATTTCAAATGGCATTTAGAGGCTTTTGCATCTGAACTCTTCATATATATATATATATATATAGTAAATGCACTCTAGGTTTCTTGTGGACAAACACTGATAAGGAAACGTGTTCACATGGTAAATCTGCTCTGATTTTCTAAAATGAGGACAAACTGCACTAGAAATAAACAACATAAGAAGAGAGACATCATCTATAAAACAGCATCATCAATCAATGAAACAGGTGTGAAAACACTGCAAGAAATCAATTTGTTGGTTGCCAGTGTTTGCTCCAAACAATCTGTTTCCCTCCAAGGCAAAAAAAAAAAAAAAGACAGACATAAAGGAGTATCTCTGTCAACTCACATCCACTTTACTGGCGCAGTCCGGGTACCCAGGATCCTTGGGGACTTCGCACTGGCCCATAACTCCATCTCGGCCTGTAGATGAAAAGGACAGGCAGTCACAGTCTGATAACACGGTTCCAGAAGCTTCGCTGTGGAACACCGGTGGGATCTGAACGCTCTCGGCTTTAATGAGGCTTTGGGAGAGTCCTCCGTATCTTCTTCCATCTCCTCAACTTCCTTTAAGCTAGCTTTATTAAGTATTATGAAAGTGAACTCTTGGCCTCATATCTCGTACTTGTCGGCTTTGTTAAGAGCTCTGTACTGCTTTCTGTTCACTAGAAAATGCAAACATCCCTCTCTCCTTGATTAATAAACTCCCGTCTCTCGCTGGTAGCCGGTCCCAGTCAGCCTAATTAACTTAGAGAGATGTTGTTCTTTGTAAAACAGGCTACTTCAAATCCATCTAGAAGCGTACAGAGAAAGGAATTATGGGTTTTTCTGCTTGATTATGAAAAGACAGTAAGCAGCAGGAAAAAATATCATTGAACCCTTAAAGGATTATTTCACTTTTGAAAAAACTTTTGCTGATAAATTACTCACCCCCATGTCATCCAAGATGTCCATGTCTTTCTTTCCTCAGTCGAAAAGAAATTAAGGTTTTTGATGAAAACATTCCAGGATTTTTCTCCTTATAATGGACTTCAATGGGAACCAGGTCCAACCAAGGTCCAAACGACAGTTATAACAGTTTCAGATGCAGCTTCAAATGTCTTTAAACGACACCAGGCGATGAATAAGGGTCTTATGATGCGAAGCGATCGGTTATTTAAAAACTTATTCCAAAAATGTAACTTTTCTAAGGACAAATGCTAGCCTTGTAATATATTGTGAGGCACGTTTTCAACGTCACGTAATTACGTTCAAAAGGTCACGGGCGATGTAGCCAGAAGTACAGAATCAAAATCGTCCGACATCGTTGTTTTACCTTTTAATTCCTTTTTTGTAAACGGCGTTTGAGTTAGTTTTCACGTTCAATCTATGCGCTCAACTTGTAAACACTCTGACTCTGTAGTTCCGGCTACGTCGCCCGTGACCTTTTGAACGTAATTACGTATTACGTGACGTTGCAAACGCGCCTCACAGAATGGAGAAAGGCTAGCATTTGTCCTTAGAAAAGTTACATTTTTGGAATAAGCTTTGAAATAACCGATTGTTTCGCATGATAAGACCCTTATTCATCGTCTGGTGTCGTTTAAAGACATTTGAAGCTGCATCTGAAACTGTTATTAACTGTCGTTTGGACCTCGGTTGGACCTGGTTCCTATTGAAGTCCATTATAAGGAGAAAAATCCTGGAATGTTTTCATCAAAAACCTTAATTTCTTTTCGACTGAGGAAAGAAAGACATGGACATCTTGGATGACATGGGGGTGAGTAAATTATCAGCAAAAGTTTTTTCAAAAGTCAACTAATCCTTTAAATTAAAGGACGTCCACTGGCTCTTCTATTCTGTACCCATGGGATATTAATTTAGGAGATTCACTCCATCGTCCTGTGGTTGATACTCCTAAAAACTTGTCTATTGAAATCTCTTTGACAGTATTTATATCGTTTTTACATCTTGTAAACACTCTCACAGCCACGTCCAAGTGATCTGAGGCCGTGGGTGCTTTGTGGTTGTGGTCACAAGAGGTAAAAACGATATAAATACTGTTCATTTTCTCACAATTTTCTCGTTTTGTGTCTTAGGCCATCAATGTGTACTTACATTTATGAGTCATTAAATCATGTTTAATTTGGACTTCTCTGTGCATGCTCTTTGAGGTGGTGACCTCCTCGGTTTGACCTAAAAATATAAAAACTGAAACTACTGCGGAAACAAAGACACCTACATCTTGGATGCGCTTGAGGTAAGCTAAAACATACCAAAAATGAATTTCAAAGTGAACTATCCCTTTAAAATGATCTAATTTTTTACTTTACTTGTGTATGGGCATATCTACTGTAAAAAATATATATACTTTTTAATGTTTTTGAGAAAAGTCAACAAGGCTATATTTAGTTGATCAAAATTGTGAAATATTATTATTATTATAATAAATACTGGACCATCAAAATACGGTGTAACCAAAAATCTTTTCAAAAAACTTTTCAAAAAGAAAACTTTTCTTAACAAAGTCAGCAGAGTTTAAGAAGAATCCTTGTGCTTTCTTTCCGAAGTATGAATTATGTTTGTCTTGCATTAGTAGTTTAAATAAACCTCCCACACATCGTGCACATATGCTCGCTAAAAACCAGCTGGAAATCGACCAAACTCTGTTGGCAAACTTGCGAGATATCTAAACCTACAAAGGCCCTCACTGAACATATAGCGGCAAGAGATGACTGGCATTTTTGAGATAAAGTTCAATCAAGTTGCATTAAATAATAAATAGCGAATGTGTTGTCCTGCAAAATGGCATCGAGGCCAGACCTCCTCATGTCTAATTTTAAACAGCATTTTTAATATGATTTTGGCTCACTATAAAGAGACTAAGTCGAGAGTTTCGGGTGAGTTTATCAATCTTGTTTGTTGTTTTATGTAATGAGGCAAAAAGGGACTTAATGAACTTCATTTATACTTAATCTAAGTATAAACACTAAGTATAATAATTTTTAAAGTATATATATATATATATTGATTCTGATTGGTCAATTGCACTATCCAGTGGTAAGTTATCCCCGGTAACATCTGCTAAAAATAGATAACACAGGGTCACCCGAAATGAAGGAAAAAAAACACTATTTTTAAACAATTAAAAACCACATTGTCAAAAGTTGAAGTCTCATCCTCATTATATATTTGAGTAACTTCTGTTCTGTCATTTGACAAATGTGATGCAGTAAAGCTTTGTCATTAATGTTGAAGAAGACTTCTTGAAAGCATTCAGTGTGTTTTCTTATACAAAATAAGGTATTTTCACCAAATATCCTGTGGTGGAATTGATTTGTTAATAAAGTGACGTAATAAAATGTCAACCCTGTTGTCTGTGTACGGTGTTTTGCTTAATGTATTTATGTTGTTCATACCTATTTTCTATTGGGACAGTGAAAAATAATCAATTGCTACTACAGCGTAAAACAATTCAATTGGACCAACGACACGGTTTGATAAACTACATTTTTCCATTGGCTCAACATATTATTTGTGATTGAGCCAATGTTAACAGACTATTGCCACAAAATTCAATTCACAGAAATTAAATTAGGCCGATTGAAAAAAATTAGTCACTAGAACATTTTCAGTCGGAGAGGACTGAAATTTTAACAGTGTAATAAAAATGACGCAATATTTTTGGTTATCGCCCCAACAGCGACAAAATGTAACCTTATTGTAAAGTGATAATACTTTTTTGATACTAAACGTATCCAATTTGTGATTTTTTTTCTTCCTAAAACAACCCTTACGATAAGAAAATCCTCAATCACCTCTGCCTGGGATGTTAGTCTTCTTGAGAATCTGCTCCATTCGTATAGCCATGTCAGACACGTTCTGGGCGATGGCCTGGATTCGCTCCACCAGACCTACCGGCTGGAATCTGGAAAAGTGAACAGAAGAGAGAGAGAGAGAGAGAGAGAGAAATGATGCCCAGCTATTAAAGAAACAGTTCACCCAAAATGATGCGACTGATAATCCCTTATATGTTTTTTTTTTAAATCACAATCCACTTTGTTGAATGCAAAACATCTCGTTTAAACTTCCACAGAATAAAATAATAAGACCTTGAGAGGGGGAAAAGATTACTTTAAATATGCATTGTGAAAAGGAGGCACATTGTAAAGTGTCTGTGACTAATAAATGTGAGAAATGGGAAGAAACAAGGTCTACAGATGTATTGCCTTGACTGAAGAAGATGTGTCTTTATTTCTTGTGGAACTGAATTGCAACATCCTTGAATGGTGTGATTACCCATTGGACATGCTAATTGCTTGAAATATGCTTGGAGCATGAAATAGCGATGCTTCTGCACTGACACCATTTACATAGATGGATAATGAAAATGACATGCGGCATGTTTAGGCCTGGCCCTGAGAGAAAAACACGTTACAGCAATTAAGCCAGTAACTTAATTCCCTTGTTGTTGAAGAATAGAAACGATCCGAGAGATTAAAACAACTGGGTTCAAATGAAAGGGAAACATTGCATCATTTAATTGTTCCAGAGGTGGATTTTTTTATGAAAACTAAGATTTCACCATTTTTTATTAAATAAAGATAGCATTGAAATGACCTTGTAAAGTATTAAAGGATTAGTTTACTTTTGCTGATAATTTACTCACCCTCATGTCATCCAAGATGCCCGTGTATTTCTTTCTTCAGTCGAAAAGAAATTAAGGCTTTTAAAGAAAACATTCCAGGATTTTTCAACAAACGAAATGAACGAAAAAAGGTTTGTTCGTTCTTATGAATGAGTTTGAACAGGAGAGTCACAAACGTGCGTCACAGAACAGAGCAAGGCAAGCATTTGTGCTTATGAAACTCAAACTTTGTTATTTATTTATTAAGTGGGCGATCGTTTTGCTTGATAAGACCCTTATTCATCGTCTGGCGTTGTTTAAAGCCCTTTGAAGCTGGACTAAAACGGTCATTTGTACCTTGAAACGGTTGGGGTCCATTGACGTCCATTATATGGAGAAAATCCTGAAATGTTTTCATTAAAAACATTCATTTCTTTTCGACTGAAAAAAGAAACACATTGACATCTTGGATGACACGGGGGTGAGTAAATTATCAGCAAAAGTTTTTTTTTTTGTGACCTAATCCTTTAAGTACTGTATGTGTTCATTATTTTCAAATGTCTATTATGTGTAATTATGCATTAATAATTAAAAAAAATGTATTAGATTTTTTTTTTAATTAATGATAATTGGCAAAAGTAAAATAATCATAAAACATTTCAGCAACACTTTACAGTAGGTTTCTTTGGTAACATTACACACAAAAAAACATATGTTGGCTTTAATTAACTTTTTTATGTAAACAGGTTCCACATAACTGGGTTACGTTAAACAAACATATTTTGTTCATGTAACTTTAACAATGGAATTAAGTCATTTTAAGCAACCCAATTAAACTCTGAGCTGAGTGTTAAATGAACACTGAAGCAGTGTTAAAGTTAATGAGATAATTAAGTGAATAATTTAGTGATGATTGAGCATTATTGAAGACACCTGATGTTGTTACCAAACACAATCACTGAAGGAGAAAACCGGAATTGTAGGTCACCATTATGGAGATCAGTATTTGTTATTTGGGCTCTTGACCCTCACGTAATTAACTTTAGAATTTGTTTGGCTGCTGTATCTGCATTATAACAGCCAGATGAACAAATAAAAAAGGTGATCTGATGGTGTTGATTGTGTTTTAACATAATCATTATTTCACAACCATTTGACGTGAACTCGTATAGAACCCAATTTCTGAGTTAAGTTTACCTTATGGATTATAGCAGAACTGTCATTATAGAGCATACCATTTTTAGCATTTTCAATGAAATTCAAATGATCAAATAAAAACAAAAGAAACATCTAAAAAAATATATTATTTGTATGCAAAGACAGGCATTAGGAATTAGCGTATGAATCTCAGCAATGGTGACAAGCATATCACCTCTGAACATAAGCTCATTTTATATTCATGCAGCAATGCATGATGGGAGCCATGGTTGAGTTTTGATTGGTGGCACCCAGAATGCACTGCGACATGCTTTATAACATGCTTTCACTTCAGCTGACCAGTACAAATCCAACAAATGTCAAAAAAAAAGTATTTGGAGTCTATGATTAGGTCATGACAAGATCCTGACCAAAAATGTATACAACTCTTGATGGAAATAAACGTTTTGAGGTTAATTCCATACATTTTTGCTAAGTAATGTCTCCTCCAGCACATCCCAAAGACTTCCATATGGTCTGGATGTGCCAATTCATGAGTGGAAATAATTCCTAATATAGTCATAGTCACAATCTGAGCCTGATGAATCTTGACATTGTCATCCTGGAATATGGCAATGTGTTTTTCTACATGGTTGTTTAAGAAATGAAAAGCTACTCCATCAATTTGTATTAGAAGAGCTGTTTCCAAACATGCTAGAAACACAATAATAATTGCAATAATGATCCAATCATTGACTATGCATTTGCCTATTCAAATTCAAAATAGTCTCTGTTGCCACTGCTGTTTCTTCAAGCTTTGTGTCTTGTGACATTCTAGTTATTTTTGACTATATATTCTGGTATCTAAGACTATTTCAATAAAACCTCAATAGGTTTTATTCCAGGTATCTCAAGAGACTTGAAGAAACTCTTTCAGACCGAGAGGATAATGTCTTTCAGCAAGTTCGGGGAGCGCATTGTCACCTTTGTTTCACACCAGGTGTTTGATTTCTTCATAATACAGCTTGCATGAAGTGCCTCCAACCTCGTGGCCTGCAGCTACAGTACATCAGCAAGACGCCGAAGCAAACAGCCTCCCTTCTGTGAGCAACCGTCAGTCGCAATAAATGTCACCTCAGCACAGCACAGGGCTGAGCGCTCACAAATCCACGGCATCTGAACCCTGACCTTTCTGACTTCACACCCAAAGACAATAAAGCATTTAGGCGGAGCTGTCACATGCATGTCTGACTTCTGCATCCTCCGCACTTCTGAGAGTTATTTATTTTTAGATCCTGTCAGAGCTTTTTACCTTCTGTGGTCTTGAATCCACACCAATCCAAGCCGTTTTTATAAAAGAACGCCAGTGTTGATTTGTCAGTCACATTTCGAAAACCACAAGGTAAAGAGCTTTGCTTATGCTGCATCCATTTCAATCTGTACTGTATTTGCAATCAATTTTAGGGCTGACTTTCACATTTTGCGAGTGATGACTTTAAATCAGTTTGTTCAGTCAGTGTCAATATACGTTATTTCTACATCGGTTGTTGCAACAATTACTTCAGCTACAACAAGGTGCCCTAAGACTTTTTTCTACAGCAACAAAGACTACAGTAGCGTGGAAAGTGGTGAGCTCATCGGATAATATAAGCATCACAGTATTTTAAAGGTACACTGCACCCATTTGCATTAAGGCGAGACACGGCAGGCAAAAACATCGTTTTTTTTTCCACTGGTCAATTTTGAGATTTTGGGATATTTGACTTCAATAACATGAATTCTTACAGACTTGTGTTGAAAAAAAAGTCAGAAATAGATATTTAGGTCTTTATTTTACTACACTTTGTCAGTTTGCGCCTGTAGATTTCTCATAAATTCAACAAAAGTTGCGTTCTAAATGATCGCGCTGCTCCGCGATCGCTGCATACACCCTGTCATCACATACAAAGCACATCTCTCTCCTTTCCAATGCTGTCAGGTCCAATTATGGTCATTTCCTTTTAATCAACATCCAATCGTGGAAGCAAAAGTGGGGATTTGTTTACCTCGGGGATTAACGTGATTCGTCAATCGTCACATGGTATGCTTTGACGCTTGCTGATTTGGTTTAGCTTTCCGCGAGACTTTCTGAATGAATGAATGAAAATGACTTCACGTCAGTCATCGAAAAGATTACAGCAGTTGTCACTTGCTAGGGGGAAAAGGAAAATTAGTGATGTATTACCCTGTGAAATGCCCTCGGGAAGCGCATCTGAACGCAAGCTGTCGATGGGAAGCCAATATATAAATAAAGATGAAGCGCACGCAACACAACAGTGGCTGCTTATTTGGCAATGTTGTTTTATTCAGTTGTCATTTTTCATGTAAATTGTTATAAACAATAACCTAGCCAGTTATTTTGCTTGTTAGCAATGTTTTCATGTAGAAATGTGTGGAATTTTAGAATATAAATTTTTAAAGCCCGTTTTCTCAAAATGACTTTTCTCTCATACTCAAAGTCTGAAATCTCCACTTCAGTAGCACCTATATACACCAAACTTTCCAGTCTTGTACCTAATTATATTATGAAGACATTTACAGTGGGATTTGTAAATATATTATTCCTAGCCTGATTTATGTAACATTTTATCCCAAAAAACATGGCGAAAATCAATTTTTTAAGACTATTGATGGTATATTCTGATTTACAGGATAACAAAAGTAGATATCCATAAATCCTTCTGTAATTTTTTCCCCATCTATTATATGAACACAATGAAAAAAAAATTTAACCTGGCTTTATCCAATAGTCAGATTTCGTTGTTTTAAAGATATGCAAATTAGTGCATATTTAATCAGATAATGCCTCATTTGCATATTTACACATTAAATTACAGAAAACTTGTAATATATTTTTTTCTCATCTTAATGTAGGTAATCAACTGGGAAAGTTTCATGGTGATATCTGCTAGTTTAAAATTTTACCCTATTCACCTGTAGTGTCTCGCCTTAAGCTTTGTATCTTTAGAAACACAGTCATATTTTTGAATGGTCGTGGCTTATTCCCTTATTTTCCCCTGAGATTTTCCCCAGAGAATATTTTCCCCGGAGAAATAAGGATTTAAGTGTTTTACTTTCTGCTCATTATGACGTAAAAATCATCATTTTGCGTCATAATAAGCAGGAAGTCCTATTTCATTAAAACGTGTAGAGACTACAAACATTAGCTCCTCATTATTCCAGGTTGTGGGACCCACTCACGCTACGGGCCTATTACAGATCAGTGGGTGGGACTTCACTTGCAGATACTGAATCAATATATCAGCCATCTTGTTTGGAAGCTAAGCTAACAAGCGTTGTGGAGATAGTAAGTTATGATAATGATGGAAGAAACTAAACATGATATGGAAGAAGAGGATGTTGAAATTCTGCTGCTCGAATCCGATGTTCGTGGCTATCTTTACGAGTCGCAGTATAGTGACGAGCAGCTGAGGCTGATGGAGGAATAGTTATTTACAATACAGCAAATGTAGTTACATAGTTACAACGAGACGAATTCCAAAAATGTGTTCTGGAACGATTGTAGACTGGTTTGTGTATCTAAAGCTTCAAATTGGAATATCGCATAAAACATTTGCGAAGGAAGCAGCATTTCCATCCTAAGGATTTTAAGGATGTAAATATGTAAGGTCTAAATGCGCATGGCACAAGTTCACTTAGACCGTGTCCGAATCCACTTTTGCTAGTTTAAAGATGAGGAAAATGGTCGGCACGCCAGGCACATGGTCTAAAAGGGTCGTTCCTATTCTCTTAATGAGTAATGGGTGTGTTTTGGGCTTTATGTGCAATAAACCAATCAGGGTCTCATCTCCCATTCCCTTTAAAAGCCAGTTGCGCTGAGCGGGAAATGCATTTGCTATTTAAACGGTACCGGGCGGGAAAATGATAACGTCTCTGGTTACGTATGTAACCTTAGTTCCCTGAAGGGAACGAGACGCTGCGTGTAAACGCCGTGGGAACGCCTCTGCGTGACGAGTCATGAAGCACGTATGAAATCTGTCCAATGGCGAGACGGAACGTCATAGGCGGGGTGACGTATCAACCAGGAAACTATAAAGCATCCCCGAAACACAAGCGCAACAGCTTCTGATAGGACTGAAGCAAGCGCTCACGGGCATGCTGGGAGTATGGCATAGACACGCAGCGTCTCGTTCCCTTCAGGGAACTAAGGTTACATACGTAACCAGAGACGTTCCCATTCAGGGAACTTCGAGCTGCGTGTAAACGCCGTGGGAACGCTAATACCAACGCCGCCATGCGAGCAGGTGTCCGTTGTATGAATATCAGAGTGCACATTCTGACGAAAGCATCTGAGCCCCAGGGGTGGAGCTGAAGTCCAGATGGTAAAACTTCACAAATGTGTGAGGTGAAGACCATCCTGCCGCCTCACAGATGTCACACAAGGGAACTCCTGATAAAAATGCCTTAGAGGCAGCCATATTCCGGGTTGAATGAGCCCGGACAGCCAAGGGAGAAGGCTGACCAGAGGACTCATAAGCAAGTGAAATGGCCTCGACCACCCACTTACTCATTCTCTGCTTAGACGCCGCAGAACCTCTATTAGGAGGCCCAAAGCAGACAAATAATTGTTCTGATTCCCTCCACAGGGCAGCTCTGTGGACATATGCGTCTAAGGCCCTCACCGGGCAGAGCAGATTTAGTTTCTCCTGGTCTGGTGTCCGAAACGGAGGAGGACAGAAGGCCTGTAGCACTATAGGTTTGACAACCGTAGTTGGAACCTTCGGAACATACCCCGGTCTAGGGAGGATGAAAGCCTTCGCCATACCGGGAGCAAATTCCAAGCACGAGGGGGAAACCGACAGCGCCTGAATATCTCCAATCCTCTTTAGGGAAGAGATGGCTAGGAGAAAGATGGTTTTGAGAGTAAGAAACTTCTCAGGCACCTCATCAATGGGCTCGAAAGGGGCTAAACAGAGCCCCTCCAACACAACCGCTAGATCCCAGGTCGGTACCCTCGTACGCACTACCGGCCTCAGCCTCAGGATACCACGAAGGAAACGGGTTACCAGGGGATGTCTCCCAAGAGAAGCTCCACTCAAAGGGACATGGTAAGCGGATAGGGCCGCCACGTACACCTTTAGTGTGGAGTACGATAACCCTGTGGAGAAGCGTTCCTGAAGGAATTCCAGCACTGCCGGCAACGGGCAGTTAACTGGATCCAACTGTCGCTCTCCACACCAAGAGGTGAACAGTTTCCACCTCGAGGCATACAACTTCCTCGTGGATGGGGCTCTGGACTGGAGGATGGTCTCCACGACCTCAGTCGAGAGACCTGAATCTATGAGCTGGGCCCCCTCAGAGGCCAAGCCCACAACCTCCACAGTTCCGGACGGGGGTGGAGTATCCCCCCGTCCGCTTGAGACAGAAGGTCCCTCCTGACCGGAATCTCCAGAGGAGGACCCTCGAGAAGGGAAATCAGGTCCGCAAACCATACCCTGGTTGGCCAACGGGGGGCCACCAGAAGTACACTGGCCCCCTCCTGGCGAATCCTTTCCAGAACCCCTGGGAGCAGAGCAATCGGGGGAAAAGCGTACAGGGGTGCCCTCGGCCACTCCTGTACCAACGCATCCAGCCCCAATGGAGCTGGAGGACTCAGGGAAAACCACAGCGGGCAGTGTGAGTTCTCCCTGGACGCAAAGAGGTCCACTTCGGCCCGACCGAAGTGTCTCCAAAGGAGCTCCACCACCTCGGGGTGAAGTCTCCACTCCCCGGGCCTCGGCCCCTGCCTCGACAGGATGTCCGCTCCCCGATTTAAGTATCCTGGGATATAAATCGCTCTCAGCGACCGAAGTTTCCCCTGGGACCACAACAGGATCTGGCGCGCCAGCTTGTACAATGGACGTGAGCGCAGACCCCCCTGGTGGTTTATGTAAGAGACCACAGACATGTTGTCTGACCGGACAAGAACATGATGATCTCTGAGGTCTGGGAGAAAGTGTTTCAAAGCCTGAAACACCGCCATCATCTCTAGACAATTTATATGCCATCGGAGATGATGGTCTTGCCACAGCCCGCGGGCCGAGCGACCACTCATGATCGCTCCCCAGCCCGTGAGAGAGGCATCCGTCGTCACCGTTACCCGGCGACACGGGGCTCCCAGCGCAGGTCCCAGGGACAGGAACCAAGGTTCTTTCCACATAGCCAGGGCACGGAGACCACGTCGCGTGACCTTGATCTTGCGGAGCGGGTTTCCCCTCGGGGAGAACCCCTTGGTCCTGAGCCACCACTGTAGTGGTCTCATGTACAGCAGGCCGCACGGTAACACGTTGGATGCTGCTGCCATCAGACCCAGAATTCTCTGGAATTCCTTTACAGTGAGTGACTGGCCTAGCTTCACTTGCGTGACAGTCGAGATAATCGAGGCTATACGAGCCGGCGACAGACGTGCCTGCATCGTCGTCGAATCCCATACCACGCCTAGAAAAGTGGTCCGCTGAACTGGCGAAAGCACACTCTTCTTGGCGTTGAGTCTCAACCCCAACCTTCTGATGTGGGCGAGGACGGCATCTCGATGCCGAATCGCCTGATGCTCTGATTGAGCCAGAATCAACCAATCGTCGATGTAATTTAAAATGCGAATGCCCTGGAGACGCAGCGGAGCCAAGGCCGCGTCCATGCATTTCGTGAAGGTTCGAGGAGATAACGCTAGGCCGAATGGAAGGACCCGATATTGGTACGCTTCGCCCCCAAAAGCGAACCTCAGGAACTTCCGATGTTGCGGAAGGATGGAGATATGGAAGTACGCGTCTTTTAGGTCTATCGTGACAAACCAGTCCTCGGACCTGATCTGTGACACGATCTGCTTGAGAGTCAGCATTTTGAACTTGAGCTTCCCTACTGACCGATTTAAGAGGCGCAGGTCTAAAATCGGACGCAGCCCCCCATCCTTCTTCGGAACAATGAAGTACCGGCTGTAATACCCCAGCTCTCTGTCGGGAGGAAGAACTCGTTCTATCGCCCCCTTCATTAGCAGAGCTTTCACTTCTTGTTCCATAACCAGAGCCTGCTCGGGGGTCACCACTGTGGGCAAAACCCCCCGAAAACGAGGTGGACGCGACCTGAACTGGATCGCGTACCCGCGTTCGATAGTCTGCAGGACCCAACGAGATATATTTGGAAGACTTCCCCATTCTACCAGAAATTCTACTAAGGGTACCAGCCTCTCGAGACTGGCCTCTGGAGTAGTTTTTAAAACAGAAACAGCGCCCTGTGACCGCGCACAGGCAGGGTTCAACGACCGTTCTGTATCGCTCCTCGGAGCAAACGAGCGTCCCTCGGGAAATCGCTCGCTGGGACCGTCTGCACCCCCCATTACAGGCAGGGTTGGCAGAACGAACCCCTGAGGGCACCGAGAGAGAGCGGGCGCCGGATTCAGCGGCGAACACCTCTGTCTCACGGTGGGGACCACCCTCAGTAGCCTGACACCAGTGGCGTCAGGACTTCTTCGACGAAGCCTTCCTGGCGACAATAACCGTCCTCAGATCGGTTCTATCCCGGGAAGACCTCGCCTGAGAACGCCGCGTCTCAGCCCAGTTTTGCTGGGGAGGAGCCCGAGACGCGACGCTCTTCTTCTGCTGCGCCCTATGCGAGGAACCCGACGGGCGGGGCTGCTCTCGCCCAGCAGCCCCCGAAGGATGAGTACGGACGGGGAGACATTTCTGGAGCGCCGCTGCCTGCTTTTTTCCCTCTTGGAATCTCTCAATCACTGCGTTCACAGAACCACCAAAAAGACCTTCGGTCGACAGCGGCGCATCCAGGAGAAAAGCTTTATCTTTCTCCTTCATATTAGCCAGATTTAGCCATAAATGCCTCTCCGTGGCCACCAGGGCTGCCATAGAGCGGCCGACTGATCTGGCCGTCTCCTTGGTGGCACGGAGAGAAATATCTGCCGCCTGACGCAGCTCATTAATCACGTCAGTGCTGACGACCTCCCCCTCGCTCATATCCTTCAGCAGATCTGCTTGATACGCCTGGAGGATGGCCATCGTATGCAAGCAAGATGCTGCCTGTCCCGCCGCTGAATAAGCTTTGCCCACCAAAACCGAAGTATTTCTGAGTGGCTTGGTGGGCAACGCCGGTGTTTTAAAAGACGATGCCGTCTCAGGAGAAAGATGGCTCGCCAAAACTTCCTCCATCCTCGGCATCGCCCCATAACCGTGTCCCCTAGACCCAGCAATATTAGCGTACATAGAGGTCTGTTGTGTCAAAATTCTAGCTGACACTGGTTTGTTCCACGATCTACACACCTCGGTGTGTAGATCGGGAAAAAAGGGCAAACACCGGCGTGGAGGTAGTGAGTGTGATTTTAAAAATCTCTCATCCATTTTACTTTTTACTCTCGACTCTTGTTTTTCAACTGGCCATTCAATGGTTAATTTTTCCACAGCCCGAGTCAAAACCTCCATCAGCTCTACATTCGCGGGAGACTGGGATGGCGAGTCCCCGATCTCCACTGAGTCCATAGACTCTGCATCCACACTTTCAACATCCAGCTCCTCAGAACTGGATAATTGAAGTGATGGCGCCTCAGCCCGGGCAGGAGAAACCGCAACGCGGACCCCCGCAGCGAGAACTGAGGCACTGGATCTACCAGGTAAGGGCAGAGAAAGGGCGGGGCCCGTCTCAATCCCCGCTGATAGATCCATCTGCGAACCCCACGACGCAAGCCTTCGCTGTGCCTCGGCAGCAGCGGGACCCGAGCCGCGGGGAGCGCGCACCGAACCACTCTCCTCAAAGAGTGCCCGGCGGGAGCGAAGTGTCTTCATGGACAGACACTCGCAGTGCTCACAGCCGGCCCCCTCGAGAGCCGACTGAGCATGCTGCACTCCCAAACAAACAACACACAGATCGTGTGTATCCCCACCCGTGATGAAGCGAGGGCAGGGATGAACACACTTTCTGAAATTCTGCTGTTGTTTGCTCGCCATATTTTCCAATATATATATATATACAATATCAGACAGACAGACAATATTCATACATAGAGCGCTTGTGAAGACTCAGAAGCTGTTGCGCTTGTGTTTCGGGGATGCTTTATAGTTTCCTGGTCGATACGTCACCCCGCCTATGACGTTCCGTCTCGCCATTGGACAGATTTCATACGTGCTTCATGACTCGTCACGCAGAGGCGTTCCCACGGCGTTTACACGCAGCTCGAAGTTCCCTGAATGGGAACTGCGTCGGGCTGAAACTAGCACAAAACACTCGCGTCACGCCTGGCACTGCATTGTATGATAGGGCATCATGTGTTCAAGATTTCGTTTTAACTCCTACGGTGGCCAATGTAGTCCAAGATTAACATGGCTTCCAGTTCGAACTCGTCCATGAGTGTTAACTCAAACGTAAACGCGAAAGGCGAAGCTTGAATTAATGTCCCTCTTTGGCTAATGTACTTTCAAGATGGAGGGGCAACATGGCGACCGACATTAGAACCCCTTACCCGTATGTATTTTCAATGGCATATTATACACTCACGAGAATACTTTATTACTTGAACGAAATAAATATACATTAATGAGCACATATATTTTTGAAAGAACTAAGTGTTTTTAGCTAAGAATAAACTAAAAGAGTTACACAGTGTAACTTTAAGTTCATATGTTTTTTTTAGAATGTATGCGCATATTGGGGTTTCCATTTAATGCTTTTCTGGGGAAAACAGGTGAATGCCACAAATGCCAAAAAAACAAACAAAAAAAAAAACTACTAAAAATAATCTATTCTATTCTGATGAGAGGATTTCCAAAAATCTGATTTTAATTGGGGTTGTTGACACTTGACACCATGTGGTGTCATGCTGTTCAGTCAACAGATTTTAAATTTAAGTCAGATCTATGGCAACAAATCTTTGGATTCTGGCTTCCAACACCTACTTACTCTTTAAAATTATTGACTAACTCTATTTAACGGAAATTCAAGTCAAAAGTATCAATTAATGTACAAGGGGGCTCGAACCCAGAGTACCCTCTTTTTTCCATGCCCAAAAGTTCCCCTCCACCAGGATTTGAGAATATAATTTATTTAAATATACTTTGATGTTGCAAAGGACACAGATTGAGCAGTTAAACATGAGATGAGCTCTATATTAAACGCTTCAATCATAAACCCAAATGGCTTTCACTACTGTCAGATGCTTGTGCTGTTAAATGAGTTTGAGATGTGTTTTCCTCAGCGCACAACTTAGACCTCACGGTTGTATACTTGCCTATAAATGTTACAAATTCTCACAAATTTCCATTTTACAAAAATGATTATGCTGACAGCTAGCGAGTCTACATTTACTTTTCAGACGTCAATGAAGGTGCGTCAGTGAACGTATGCCCGCCATATATATATATATATATATATATATATATATATATAATTTTATTTTCTCTGATAACCCCCCAAAAAACATGACTTCAAACCAGAGATAAATAACGAAATGTCATACTACCGTTATTACTATACTACCTAATATTATTGTGAGGCGTCTCTCATTTTTAAAAGATGCATTCTGTATTCTAGTTTGGAGGTTAAGCCCAAAAAATAGGCCTTTAACTTCAAGTCATGATGCAAAGGTCTCCTTTTGGTATGGAAGTACCTTAGGGTCAAACAAATAAATTTATCCTAAGGCACAAGTGAGATCATACTCAAAAATGGCCACCAACGCGCCGAAATTACTCTTGAGCCCATATCTTTCCTTCTGTTATCGCTATAAAGACAAATTTAGTGTCAAAGTGTACATTTTTGGGGTCAAGGAATCCAATGAAATTCGTTTCAAGTTTAAAAAAATAATAATTTTCCCCATACCATGACAATTGGGGGTAAACATGCACATTTTATATAAAAAATTATGTCAGGCCAAAACACCCTTGTAGAGGGCGCCCCAGCCCGAATTGGAGGCGTCTGTCGAAACCACTTTCAGTTTCGAGATTACGCCCAGGTTTACACCTGTCTGATACCAGTCGACCGCCTCACAGGGCTCCAGAGTTGTGATACAGTTCTGAGTTACCTTGAGACATAAACGACCGGATGCCCGTGCTCGACGCGGGACCCGCGTCTTCAGCCAGTGCTGTAAAGGCTGTAAAGGCGAAGCGGATATTATTAAAGGGATAGTTCACTTTGAAATTAATTTTTTGATATGTTTTAGATTACCTCAAGGGCATCCAAGATGTAGGTGTTTTAATTTCCACAGTAGTTTCAATTTTTTTATATTTTTAGGTCAAACCGTTTGTGTCTATCAGTCATATACTGGAGGTCTATGGGGTCCACCTCAAAGAGCATGCACAGAGAAGTCTAATTTAAACATGATTCAATGACTCGTAAATGACACAGAACGAGCGGTTTGTGTGAGAAAACGAACAGTATTTATATTGTTTTTACCTCTTGTTACCACAGCCACAAAGCGCCTGCGTCCTCAGATCACTTGGACATGGCTGTGGTTACACGAAGTAAAAACGATAAAAATACTGTTCGTTTTCTCACTCAAACCGCTCGTTTCGTGTCTTAGGCCATCAATGTGTACTTACATTTACGAGTCATTTAATCATGTTTAATTTGGACTTCTCTGTGCATGCTCTTTGAGGTAGACCCCATAGACCTCCATTATATGACTGATAGACTCAAACAGTTTGACCTAAAAATATCAAAATTGAAACTACTGTGGAAACAAAGACACCTACATCTTGGATGCCCTTGAGGTAAGCCAAAACATATCAAAAATTAATTTCAAAGTGAACTATCCCTTTAAGTTGTGATTGGACTGTGTGTTTGGCATGTTTTTTTGATAGACAATTGCATGCTTCACTTCCAATTGTCATGGTAAGGACAACATTATTGTTTTCTAGTCTTGGAACCTACTTTATTGGACTCCTTGACCACAAAAATGTGCACGTTGATACCAAATTTGTCATTATAGCTATAACAGATGCAAAAATATGGGCCTCTCAAGTATGATTGGTGGCCATTTTTAAAAAATGTGCGTTAATAAGAAACAAAATGTGATCTCACTTGTGTCTTAGGATAAATTTATTTCTATGGCCATAAGGTACTCCCATACCAAAGGGGACCTTTGCATCATGACTTGAAGTCAAAAGTCGCTTAACCTCTCTACTATTCATCCTTTTTGTTTTCCGGAAGACCAGAAAGATTCTGAAACTAAAGGATGACAGAACAGCTTTTAAAAGCTAATTGTTGTTGATTGAAATGATAGAGTTTAGGGTATTTTGGTTTTAATGTGTGATTTGTAAACTGTAAAATGGACTCATGCATTTTCTGTTAAAGCTGCTTTGAAATGATGTGTATTATGAAAAGTGCTACACAAATAAATGTGAATTTAATTGAATTGAATGGTGTCGACATTCAACAGGACGGAACACCTCTGCTTTGTGTTAATACTTGTGTATTTACCAGAAACATCAATCTGGTAATTTTACGGTAATTTACCAGGCTTATTGTGTGAAAGCACGGAGTTTGAAAACATTGATTATTTCTGCAGTTCCATTAGTGATACTAGATGTGCAGAAATTACACACTTCAGCTTCACTATCACTTCACTAATTGACACAGAAAAAAAAAACTGACAGTTGACAACTTTGATGTGCATCAAAGATTATATAGCTGTGGTATGTGGGTGTGTTTATCCTCTAAGATTAGATGATGTCGGAAGATATCACACGGAAAGCCAAGGCACAAGTAACCATTTGAACTTCTGATGTGACAGACATCTGTTTCCATGGAGACAGGTGAAAAATGTGGGAAGTGTCTTGACTAACTCATCAGCAAGTAGTTCACTGTCTGAAACATTCAGACTTGCTGCTGCCTTCAAGATTATTGGGAACTTCATACTTGCTAACTCTGAAATTGTCACTACGGTGTGATGTGTTTTCAAGCTATTGCCCATTATACAAAATGTATGCAATCCGGTGTTCACATTAACACCTGGAAGTGGACAAGGGGTTAAAAATGCACATGTAAAAAAATCATGCACGTTGGACTGATTTCTTCAGTGTAGTGTATCAAATAAATGTCTTCAAATAAAACTACTTGAGCAGCTGGAAAATCTTCAGCTTCTTGCTTCATCTTACTTACCTTTTTGGACATATCTTAAAGGAGTAGTTCACTTTTCAAAAAACTTTTGCTGATAATTTACTCACCCCCATGTCATCCAAGATGCCCATGTCTTTCTTTCTTCAGTCGAAAAGAAATTAAGGTTTTTGATGAAAACATTCCAGGATTTGTCTCCATATAATGGACTATAATGGGAACCAAACGGTTCAAGGTCCAAAAGACAGTTTCAGTACAAACTGCAAACCGTTCAAAGGGCTTTAAACGATTCCGGACGATGAATAAGGGTCTTATCAAGCGAAACGATCGCTCATTTAATAAATAAATAACAAAGTACTTGGTAACACTTTATTTTACGACCCGCAAACAACTGTGTAAGAACACCGAAATTACGGTGTACGTTTCTGTAATTACAGTGTATTTCCGTGTAAGTATAAGGGAACAATATGTTAAGTTTGGGGTAATAAAGGGGTAACAAGCAGATATACAACCTGCAAATAACTTCGTAAGTAGGCTACACTGAAATTACGGTGTATATTTCTGTAATTATGGTGTACTTCAGTGTTGGTATAAGGGAACAATATGTTAAGTTTGGGTTAAGGGCCCAGACAGCAAACTGACATTGAATCAACGTGGAAACGACGTCTCTCATGATATTGAAACAACGTTGATTTTGCTCGTCGAATTAACGTTGAACCAACGTCAGACGCGGCATTCTTCAAAGCTAAATGAAAATTGAAAATTGGTTTGCTTTCATAACGTTGAAACAACGCGTTGATTTCAAGTTGATTTTCCGTTAGTTTTGAAAGAATGACGCGTCTGACGTTGGTTCAGCGTTAATTCGATGAGCAAAACAATGTCAGATCAACGTTGTTTCGATGTCATGTTTCCACGTTGATTCAATGTCAGTTTGCTATCTGGGGGGGTAACAAGCAGATGTACGAGCAAATTATTTAATTAGTTAAAAAATAACAGGTACCTATTCTGTTAATATATTCCAGGCAAAGTTTGTACGTCTGTTTTTTATAAAAATGTATCACATTTCTGGCAAAACATGTTCAGGATAATTTTGACATCTGTGGGTTGAAAATTAAACATATATATATATATATATATATATATATATATATATATAAATGTATTGGCTTTTCTTAGAAAAAGAAAAGTCAAATTTCTAGAAAATTTATTTTCTAGAAAAGTCAAAATAATTTGTTTCTGCTATGATTTTAATTTAGACCGTAACATGTGGTAATTAGTACTTACCTTATCCCATTCAATTGCAATGACACTTAAATGTCAGGGCAAATATACTGTGTAATTAAAACGGTTTTTTTTTTTTTTCGTTTTTTTTTGTTGTTGTTTTGTTTTCTTGATAACAGTAGGACCTTTCTCTCTAATTACAGTGAACAAAGTGTTGTTTCGTTTTGCTACATAGTAAGTAGCGTTTGTTACCCCCTTGTTCTGCGTAGTTACAGGGTAAGTGTAACTCCTGCGGGCTGTAAATTAAAGTGGTGTTTGTTACCCCTTTATTACCCCAAACTTAAAATATTGTTCCCTTATACCTACACGGAAGTACACTATAATTACAGAAACGTACACCGTAATTTCGGTGTACTTACACAGTTGTTTGCGGGTCGTAAAATAAAGTGTTACCAAGTACTTTAGTTTGAAAAAGTATACTTTTGTTTGAAATAAAAGACAGAAAGATAGATATCTCATTTGGTTCCGTTTTAGTTGACAATTACACTGACTCGATTAACCCATACTCGAGCCTTGATGAACTACATTTTCAGTTAAACTATCCACTAACTGCTACTGTTCACTTCACCCAGCACACAGATATAAACACGTACATAACTGGCAGTTACAACAATGTGGTGCTATTCATGTGTGCTCATCTCGCAAATACAATTGTCCAGCAGAAAGTGACACCTGAATTCAAGAACGTTACTGAAAATGTAATTGCTGCGTTGTAATCATGAATGTGAAGTTGCACCTGTGGAGAGCGGAGCTCAGCTCCTCCAGTTTGTGGGAGTCGCTGTTGTTGCTCATTTTCGACAACGTGTCGATCCTCTTCATGATTATCTCCAACATATCGCTGATCTTTCTCAGGACCCCACGAGACTCGAGACCGCCCATCACTGTGACACAAAACAATGAGTACATGTAAATTTGGACAGTTACATTAAGTAGAGACCCTGCTGAAAAGACCAGAATGTCAAGTTTCAGAATCGGGTTAAATCGATAGATGCTTTCTTTCAACATCATCACTCCAGTCTCCAGTCACATGATCCTTCAGAATCGTTCTAATATGCTGATTTGATACTCAATAAACATTTCTGATTATTATCAATGTTAATAAATGCTGTAATTTAAAAAAAGATGTCAATATTATTTGATGAAATAGTAAGTTCAAACGAACAGCTTATATTTATAATATATTCAGTTTTGTACAGTGTGTGCAATGATTGCCTTAAGTTCCTCAATTATGTTTTACTCAAAGTTGTAAGTTATTAATAAAAAAAACATACAAAATAGTGTTGGGACAATGATAGACCATTTCAGTTGAAGTCATCATTATGGTGATCATTATAGTGATCTTTAGTTGGGCTCTTGACCCTTTACTGTTTGGTATTATTATGGCTGCTATAACTGTGTGTTTATATACAGTAGTACATTTTCTATGGCAAAGAAAGCCAAGACATCATGTATATATATACATAATCATCATGTAGCCTGAATCACAGATGTTATCCCAAGGATTATCACTGAAAGAGTTCTAGATTATTAAATACTTTTAAATATTGCAATATCAATCCTGCAACATAACTAAATTGAGGGAAAGTAACTTGTGTAACATACTAAACATATTTTTGCTAACAAGTTTTGTCCAAATGCGTAAACCACTTTATATATGAAGAGTTCAGATGCAAAAGCCTCTAAATGCCATTTGAAATTTTCATCTTTAATGATGATTTTTATCAAACTTGTATATTTAAGTTCAGTAATTTCACTTAAATAACAATTAATAGGTAATTATCATTGCCATTTAAGTGAAATTACTGAACTTAAATATACAAGTTTGATAAAAATCATCATTAAAGAAGAAAATTTCAAATGGCATTTAGAGGCTTTTGCATTTGAACTCTTCATATATATAGTTTGTTTTATTTTCCCTGCTGAAACAAATAAAAAAGGCTTCAATGTTGAGACAAGTAAACAATATACTAAAGATATTATCACATTTTTTTTTTCAATATATGAAAAGCAGCAATTCCTTATGTATTATTCAATATATTGTAAACATAGTGATAGATAAATAAACTAAAATGTGTTTTGAAATACATTTATCTTATGGTAATATACTACAAATACATTTACACATATTTGATTGTGCTAAAGTGGAACTATTGCAAGGTACACTTAAAATATCTTGCATTTAACGACTGATATTATACAGGGATCACGCTTTCCTCACTAATAGAGATATTAAAACACAATGTACACCAAATAAACTTTAATTATAACCTTTATATCAGTCATTCTCAAGCAAAATGTCAGTAAATATGTTTTTTTTTTATAATTTTATAAAAAAAAAATACATTTTGGTATAGTTTCCCCCAGGGAATATATTAACACAATATGAAGAGTTCAGATGCAAAAGCCTCTAAGTGCCATTTGAAATTTTTTTCTAAAATGATCATTTTTATCAAGCTTGTATATTTAAGTTCAGTAATTTCACTTAAATGGCAATGAAGATTACCTATTAATTGTCATTTAAGTGAAATTACTGAAATTAAATATACAAGCTTGATAAAAATGGTCATTTTAGAAGAAAATTTCAAATGGCATTTAGAGGCTTTTGCATCTGAACTCTTCATATATTATTCCATATATTCATCAATACATTTAAACCATTGAATATATCAATCTTTCTGTAAGAGCAAGCACTAATTCAACTAATTCAATTTCTGTTGGCCTAAGCCAGTCTGTTTAGCAGTGGAGAGACACAATACAGAGATAAAGATTCTCTAGGGCAACACTCTCTTCTGAGAAAGACTCAAAAACAAAGTCATGGCAAAACAAAGAGCCTAAATGGAGACTGAACTCAAATTCGGTGGCATATTAGTTGTATTTACTCATAATACCAACAACAGGCTGAGGGTTTTATTCAAAAAACATTTCAAAAGCTTCTCATTAACACAGCCTCTCTCTCTCTCTCTCTCTCTCTCCAGAGCATCAGCAATGAGGCAGCCTACTTCAACTCTAATATATGAAGAAAGGACACAAACAGCACAATACAGAAAGGGAAGGGGACCAATTAGGATGACAGTTGAGTTTAATTTTCAGAGCTTTCCGATCTCCTGCTGTCTGTTTGAGAGAGCCGAAGCTGGTGTGAGTGAGTGGATGCCTCTCACCTGGCCAATTAAACAGAACACATCCACAACTGTGAGGTCAATAGGCCACCAGAACACTTTGCTCTGACATTCTCTGTTTTAGAGATCATCCTGAACTGAATGCATCTTTCTTATGATTACAGCCGAGTTTCTTCTAAAATGCCCCAGATTAAGGCTTCTGCGGCTGATCTTCCTCAGAGCTAAACTACTTTCTTTTGGGGTCAAACAGTTCTCACAGCTGGATATTTGCACTTTCATTGCAAATAGCATGCTTGCACTTTTATAATGGTGGTAAACATGCAGGATCCATTTGTTATAATGAAATTCTGTTATGGTTTACTCACCCTCATGTCATTTTAAACCTGGATGCATATGTGGAACCTATTTTGAAGAATGTTGGAGTCCAAACAACATTGGAACCCATTGAAAAACAACCAAAAACTTTATATTTTGGTTGTTAATATTATACTTAATAGACTGCCTGCTTAATTACTGCTAACACATTATTTTGATTAACCCTTGTGCTGCATTAGATTTTTAACACCGTTGAGTGCATTAAGGACCAAAAATGGCCACATATTAAACATTGCCTAAAATATTATATATTATTATTATTTTCCACTTTTACCAAGTTAAATCTTTTAACCAGCATCAGTCCTCATCATAACTACCAAAAATGTATTCAATTTCAGGATTTTAACCCTTTAATTACCAGTTTTGTTTGCGAAACCATCGATTTGTATAAGAGGAAAAAACACAAAAATTCAATTATTTTCAATAAACTAAATGCAAAGAGAAAACTTTAGATTTGGATTATCACAGTCCCACTTTGCAAAAAATCCCACTTAGCGCGTTAGAGACCAAAAATGGCCACCTATTAAACATTGCCTATTGCCTAAAATAAGGTGCATTTCCACCCATAGGGAATAAATGTGTAGTGACGTCATCTGGTGGAATACACTATATAATGCAAATATAATGCTTTTGCTTCAAAATGAAAGGATGTTTGTGCAAAAATCATGTTTCATGTATTACTGACAGCCTCAGATTTAAACAACGTTTTAATGGGTTTCAATGGGCCATTTTTGGTCTTTATGGTGCTGAGTGTTACTATTTGATCTACACAGTGTGTGTTATACATATTTTGCAAAATGGGATCACATTTTTTACATGTATCCAAAAAGTCACAATTTTGCCAAATTTCATACCATTTGCATTAAAACAGCCAAAATGGTCAAAGAAATTAAACTGCAAAAGACCAAAAATGTCCCTAATGCAGCATAAGGGTTAAAGGGTTAGTTCACCCAAAAATGAAAATTAAGTCATTAATTACTCACCCCCATGCTGTACCAACCCCGTAAGACCTTCGTTCGTCTTCGGAACACAAATTAAGATATTTTTGATTAAATATGAGAGCTGTTTCACTACTACATAGACTGCCTAAGGGACTAGCACTTGACGGCCCAGAAAGTCAATGAAGAAAATGTTTAAATATTCCATGTGCCTACAGCGGCTCAACTATAAGTTTATCAAGCAACGAGAATACTTTTTGTGCGAACAAACAAACAAAAATGACGACTTTATTCGACTATTCCTTTTCTTCCATACGATTTTCACGACGCATGCGCGAGAACTGAACTGAAGTAGTTGAAGGAGATAGCAATTCTCGCGCATGCGTCGTGGAAATCGTATTGAAGTCTCGTTTCAGGCCAACAAGGAAGAAAAGGAATAGTCGAATAAGAGTTGTTATTTTTGTTTGTTTTTTCGCACAAAAAGTATTCTCGTCGCTTGATAAACTTATAGTTGAGCCGCTGTAGTCACGTGAAATATTTAAACATTTTCTTCATTGACTTTCTGGGCCGTCAAGAGCCAGTCCCTTAGGCAGTCTATGTGGTAGTGAGACAGCTCTCAAATTTAATCAAAAATATCTTCATTTGTGTTCCGAAGATGAACGAAGGTCTTATGGGGTTGGTACAGCATGGGGGTGAGTAATTAATGACTTAATTTTCATTTTTGGGTGAACTAACCCTTTAAGTAACTTTGCAACTACATGTCAATGTATTATAACCTGAACTCTAACAGTCTACTAACAATCTAAGGAGAGTTACTGTAGTTGACATGCAAAGTTACTTCTAGGTAGTGTAATGGTACCATTAAAATATAGTGTAACCAAATGATTTATTGAAGAAGAAATAAAAATATGGCGGGAATTGGTTTCATCCAAGGCTGAAATAATACATGCATGGATGAATTGCATTTGGGAGGGCTTAAATATCATAACCCCTTAGTTGATGCCAACAATTTTCTTTAGAAGATCTGGCTCGAAAGCAAATATAACTTTATATCAAACTTCAAATATGTGAGCCAAATGAGGGATTTCTTGGAAAGCATTTTCTAGAGTAATATCTAGTACCTGGGAAACTGCTGTACAGTCTGTACTGAGATTTGTGCAGAGAGCACTCTCATTCATCCAAATCAAGTGTAAAAACTAGATGAGTAATGCTTATGTTGAGAATGATCTACAGTATAGACAATCTCAAACACTGTTCTATACAAAAAAAGTTTAAAAAAAATACTAGCTTTGGTTCAATATCTTTCAGATGCTAATAACAAATGTGAAATTCAGTGACACTGTAAGTACTGGAAATTCAAGCAGTAGTTTGATGTTCTGCGAGGATCTAAAAGCAGAATTTTGATGCTCTTTTTTTTTTTTCTCAAAGCACTGAACTGGAATCTTGTTTTTACTTAAGCAACATTGGTGGTTGAGAAAGTACATTTTGAGTAAGTAATGAGTATTATGACATTATGTTTTGATTCCTCAGACCCCCTATTCACTTAATGTTTGTATCTGAATCCAAGCATAAGTAGCGTAATTATTTCATTGTTAATCCGATCTCACATTTCTTCACTCATACAGCTTCACAAACTTCTTTTTATAAGGTTGTAGGCAATCCTAATTTAAAAACTGGAAAAAGACTACCCAATGGTTGTATGTACCCAATCTGTGTAAGCTCATGTTCATCTGCCCAAAACCATTACCAGACCAGCTTGAACAGAAGATATCAACCAGCATGGAGGCAAGGTAAGACTAGAAAACTACCATAGGCTTAGAATACATCCTTATTTTTTTTATCCGGATCTTAACCTAAAAATCCTGTTTAGATGCACACTTCAAAAAATCCTTTGAAATCCTATTTTCAGCATAGGTCTACTGTTATGGGATGCACATTTTAATCATGCATACAATTTAGGACAGATTGTGTGCAAATAAGGATGAAGTGAGTGATTGTTGAATAGTTGCTTTTATTTCCCTTGCACTAGATAAAAGCGAAACAAAACAAAAAAAATGCTTGGTAAACAACCACCAATGTATATGCTAATGTCACGATTTCTGTCTTGTGTTTTCCTTGTCTTGTGTGGACTTTAGTTATTTCCTGTTCCGTCCCATGTTTTGTAGTCCTTTGTAGTTTTTCTTGTTGATTAGTTCCCCCAGGTGTTTCTGATTTGCCACGCCCCCTTGTTACCTTGTTTAGCTTGTTTGTCTGTGTATTTAAACCTCTGTGCTTCAGTTGTTGGGTGTCGGTCGTTGTTTAAATGTTTGCTGTTTCTAAGTTCCTGTTCTGAGTTCCTGTTCTTGTTTTTCCCTGGATTCCCTATTTGTTTTGTTTTTATTAAAAGTGCTTGCATTTGGATCCATTCTCTGCTTCATTCCTGCCTGCAGCGTAACAGCTAACATACAATTTTACACTTTTAAAGTGTGGTAGTTAATACATTTCCCATTCATTTTTTTCACTGAAGGGTGGGTTGAAATTTCTGTCAGATGTTACTGACAGCTGCTTAGTGAAACATAACCTGGACAATTCCTTGAAAAAAATGCTTTAATTTCATTCAAATGATACAAGGAGACTAGCTGTAAGGAATCAGAATATTTTGTGCTTTTGTGCTCCTTAATCAACCCTATTATGTAGGCAGAACATTGCAGATAGCAAAACCAGCAGTACAGTTCACTCATTACGGTCCATGAGAAAGTCACCAACATTTGATTAATTACAAGATATGTGTTTAATATGATGAGATTAAGTTCTGCTTTTGAAAAGTCGAGGTGCACTCCAAAGCGAATGAAGTATGGAATACCAATGCGTTCTCATCCTAAAGCGTCATATAGTGGTGCTTTTGAAATTTCGTCTAAATCCAATGCACATGGCCTTTAGCGTCAATATAACACGTACAGAGCTTTGTTCGGTTATGGGTAGGTTTAGTTCTGGGGTAGGGTTAGGGTTAAACCACTAGGAGGCACCTTCTGGACCAAATATATCTGCATCTCATATTGACGCTAAAGGGTGCCATGTGCGTCGGATGTGGACGAAATGTCAAAAGCGTCAGTATATGACACCTTGGGATGAGAACGGACTGGGAATATTAATGTCTTAGAGAATCCCTGCTGAAAATAAGTTTTGGTTGTTGATATGTTGGTTTTTCAACACACATCTTGACTATCTTATCCAACAAGACTGACTTGGTCAACCATCCAGTGTTTTAATACTTGAGACCAGACTTGGTCTTGGTCTCCCTTGAGTCCAAGGCCATATTTTCACAGTCTTGGACTCAGTCTAGACTGGACTCAACTACTACGACACCAAGCCTATGTTTTGTGGTTTGTGCAGGCTTAATAATATGATCCGCTCTGTGCTACTGTTTCTCTAGACCACAGTGTGTGAGCTGTGAAGATCTGTGTGGTTGGTCATCCCAAAGGGAAGCACTGTCATACAGCCTAAATTGTTCAGACCTCTTTACTGCCCTACAAAGCCAAAAGGCAGTAACTGCATTTTTGGTCAAAAATGAGTTAATGTCATTTTTGGGATATTAAAGACCTCCTTTATCATGTGGATAAATATCTATACTCAATTTGACTGTTTTTTCGAAAAAATAGAGGGTTGTGTTCACAGTAACTCCCAAAACCATACAAGCAACCATGGCAGAAAGCAGTAACTGCAGTTACCCTTCTTTGGCTTTGATCTTCGACGCAAAAGTCCAGTTCCGCCTTTGTTATGCCATTCATAAAAGAGATGTTACGGTGCCACCTTGCAGTTACGATGATCTGCCTTTGTTTTACTGTCCATAAAAATTTGCCGCGCTTCAGTTACTGTCCATGTATTGTCACTAAATCACTTACTTCTATAACACACAAATATCCAAATAAAAAACGAGCTGTCAAATGCGTTAAGTGGTCGTTTTATCAAGTGTTGAACTACTGTAAGAATGGCAAATTGCTCTCGAGGGAGAATGATGGTGGAGTTGGCGTTGAAAAGAAGACATGAAGACCAAGGTAATAAATTATCTTATAAAATAATGCATTAGATGAAGTATGAAAGTGCCATATACTTAACGTTAATTTTGAATTGCTAGGACAAGCAACTGACGAAGAAGCTAACTAGTCTACTTATTAGCCAGCACACCAACACCAACCAAAACATCAATAGATACCTAGACAGCATGACATCTAATACTTAAATAATTAAAAATCACTCAGCAATCCATTCTGTGCCGACAATCCAGAGATGCAGACATTGCAGGAATGTAGCCTATTCAATGTTGACATTAGCCCCAGCCTAGCTATCATGCTACACATTACTTCACAGCGGCAGTAGCCTGCTAACACATACTGCACGGTGGCAATAAACAATCATTTCCTACCTTTTCTTGTAACTCCATAAAATCCATTGCAATACACGTCATCTACGATGTTTCCACAATCCTCAAAGGTTTTGAACATATAGTCCGTGTCCCTTGCTGGTATTCAGACCAAGCTATCCACAAGTTATCTAGGCTAGTTTCAAAGCGTCTTCTGTAATTAAGCGTCATTTAGCGTTAGAGAAACAGCATAAAGTGTATTTGTTGCAAAATATTATCCACGTACACATAAAACTTTTTGTTTGGTCGATTCTCTTCCCATTAGACTTTAATGAAGGTGATCAGTTAATTATCTTCTAAATGGTGGTAAGCAAATTGATTATATGTCAGTTACTGCCTTTTGCCTTTGCACGACTCCTTATTTTTTAGTAAATAATACAAAGGCAGAGTACAGTATCTGACAAATAAGGGTCAAAAGTCAACTTTGAGCACAAGATTTTTTATATACACACATTTCTTGATCTGGGCAACAAGTCACCAGATTTTCATTGCTCTACCTATAATACATTTGTGTGGACAAAACAAAAAACTTTAAAGTCATTTTTCTCAGTTTGACACTCTGGTCAGTTACTGCCTTTTGCCTTTGTAGGGCAGTTTAGGTCTGTGTCTTGACTTGAACTTGACCCTCTATGGTTTTGATCTTGTCTCGAAGACAACTTGAAGACCATGCAGATGTTGGTCCACAAGCTAGGCAAGCATTAACCCAGAACTATAACCACCCTAGATGAGCATACAAATTCATTCTGGTCTTGTCCCAGATCTAGTTTGATTGGACAAGTCTCCAGATTAGCAAAAAATATCTATAGGAATTAGAACATGTTTCAAAACTATGTTCACGGTACCACAGTCAAATCCCAGCTGAGACATAAAATCATTATCCCCGATTCCGCAAACCCTCTTGAACCTTAAGCGATACATTTGATCTTTGTGCTGTTCTTTAATGCGGACACCATTTTCAAAGCTCTGGATCAGTGAGGGGTGAGCAGTGTGTGCCTGCTAATCCTACTAACGTATGCTGCCTCAGCTTCCTGATGTATTTATTAGCTTGCTGAAAAGCCACCATTTGTTAAGCAGTGAGGGCTGATAGAGTGATTCACGACTCCCACATGCGGCTGTATACTGCTGACTGGAGCCGGATCTGCGTGCGCAAGCATGCAGGTGTCTGTGTTAGAGATCCTTAAGGCCATTATACTGTATGTGTGTTACGTGTGGGTGAAGGGATTTGGGTAATACAGTAATACTGTATCTAGCATTCTCTATGACAAATTTATTCACTGCTTTTTGCAGAGGATGGTTTTATGAATTGCCATGTCTTTATCTGAATTAACATTAGTACTGAAACAATCCATGTCCCTCTATCTAAATACATGACTGACCAATCTCATGTACAGTATTGTAGACTCTTTAATGGGACTGTGCTATGTTGGGTCTACTATGTTTCTAACCTTTCATTATTTCTGGGGCTCAGGCCCCCGATCAAACAAGTGTCCTCCAATCTTGACACTGCTATAGATATTTGGATATAAGTAGTCTTTAAAATCAGGTGCAACAAAGTTGTTCACAAACAACATGTGCAATAAACAGCTTCATTGCAGACAAACTGACAAAAAAACTTATTCCTACAGCAAATATCCACTTTCTCCAACACCTCCTTTTTGTGTTCTGACTTACAAATGATCCTATTACGCTGTGAGAAACTAGTGCATGAGTGAACTGTCCAAATGTAAATCTTTTTTTGCAAACTGATTAGCTTGTTTGACTGATCAGATCAAACGAGGGACTAATTCGCAATCTGGCATTGCTAAGTCTGATGCACACATGTAATGATTGCTGAAATACTATCAGAGCAAATGAATCTCAGGTCGTTATCTGGTAATCTCCACAATCAGACAGATTTAACAGCAATAATTTACTGGGGCACAGAGTTATTTCACATTAAACAAGTCTAGCGATGCCAATGCCTGATACCCAACAGTCTATAAAACAGTTTGTCACCAAATTGTGGACTCTAAGGAGTACCAAAGGGGTTGAGAATGACATTTGGTATGGGGCCTTCGTTCAAATCAGACGAGATGCTGGATATTGAATAGGGTTTGATTTGGCAATCAGGTCCTTGCTGAAAAATCCAGCTTTAACAAGCTCTGTTTTGCTTGTGAACAGCGTAACAATGCAGGTCCACCTCGACCAGCAATGACCAGCATTTGTGCTGGATTGTCCATAAGATGTGCTCATGGTTTTGATGACTATACTGTGATGATTTGTAAATCTATATGAGGTTTTCACAGCATAAATTCAGTAAGTGAACTCAATCGCGTGCCTCATACTCTTGTACTTTGGACAGTCATGGAAACACCATGCTTTGGGAGTTGTAACATTCCCTATTTGGTTAATGTTTCATTTCAAATAATGTTTCTATAAGGTTAAATGTAAACTAAGATAAAATGTTTTAACTTTAACATTTTGAGGATGTTTTGGGAAAGTTGTTGAGATAAAAGATTATACAATGTTCCATAATAACAAAGGAGGAACATTATCAAATCAACGTTGGCAAAATGTTTTGAGGATATCATTGAGGCCTGAGATGACGGAATGCATTTTATAAAACGTTCTTGTAATGTGACGTGTTAAAGCAAGAATGTTATCCTACACAGCAAAAACTCCAGTGTTAAATTAAATCTCCTGGGATTTTATTTGACTCCACAATCAAAGAGTTAAAGTGTTCAAATATGAGTGTTAAATAAACACTGAAGAGTGTTAAAATTAATTTGATAATTATGTTATTATTTGTGTGATGATTGACCATTATTGAAGACACCGGATGTTAACAAGCAGAATCACTAATGGAGATAATCTAATCTTAAGTCACCATTATGGTGATCAGTGTTTGCTTTAGTTGGGCTCTTGACCCTTAAATTATTAACTTTAGATTTTGTTTTTGTTATAATTGAGTTGTAACTGCCACATGAACAGAGAGAATGGTGTTCAGGTGGGATATTGACATGTAATTTAACAGATGCTTTTAACCAAAGTGACTTAAAACAGAGGACTACAATTTAGATAATTAGGTTTACTTTGTTGATTACAACAGCCTGGTGATTCTACAGTATACAATTTGTAGCATTTTCTATAGAATCCTAAATATTATTAATATTTCTGTGTTTTTTATTAAGTTACTCAGACATCAAGTTTCAGCCTGTCAATCTCAACAATGGTGACTATAATAAACCATGTTGCAGTGCCTTCTGGGTGCCACCAATCAAAACTCATTCATGGCTCCCATCATGCATTGCAGTATGAATAAATTATGATCTGAACTGTCCTTTTCCAAATTAAATATTTTAATTGTCACCATTGTTGAGATTCATACAATCATGCTTGTCTGTTTGTACATACACATTTTTATTTTATTTTATCAGAACAAGTTTTAAGAAATCCTTTGGAATATATTGAAAATTCTGGCTCTTGTGCAGTAGAATCACTGTGATGCTGCAATTGACAATATAAATATAAGTCAGAGATTAGGCTCTAAATTAGTTTTGTAATTCAGGTAAAATTATGATTATGTCAAAACATAACCAACAACTTCAGATCACCCTGTCTTTGTTCATCTGGCAGTTATAACTCAGTTACAACAGTCAAACAAAATCTGAAGTTAAAAATGTAAATGTCAAGAGCCCAACTAAAGCACACAATAATCACCATAATGATGATAAACTGAAACTGCAAATGTGCAAATAATAATGTTAACAGATGAGGGTTTAGGAATATACAATATGAAGCAGCAGCTTATGAATGTACAAGAATAAATAATAACCCAGAAGTGCGAAATGACACAGGGTTAACTATTTCAAGTGTGAAAAGCCCAAATGCATGTATACATTGACTTTTGCCAAGTTACAGATATTTGTTTGTTTATGAACAATAAAGTACAATAAATTACACATGCAGTGCTTCGTACGCCAAGCCACTGGAAAACACTTAAAACCACTTTCACAGTTGTAATATAACACTTAACTTAACCTCCAGCAAAGTTAGAGTCTATTGCATCTTTTGGAGACTCTAAGATAAGAGTCTAGCAGCAGCCTGATATGTAAACACTCTGAGTCAGCGCAGGCTGATGGGTAAACATTCACTGCTGGCTGCAAGCTCCTGAATATGGAGAAGTGTACCACTGTGATTGACTGCAGCTTGGTGTTCTAGCATGATGTACGCCCTGTTGGCTTACTACGTGAGACATAGGCCATCGAAACTAGGGATTGTGGCTTTCAGTTCCATCTGGGCTGAGTTTAGCCAGAGTGAGGCAGTGGATGCCTAGAGGTCAATGGATAGAAACTATCCTCTGCTAAGACTGCTCATTACTCCTGAACTTCCCCTCAGGGATCAATACAGAGCATATGTCTTCTTAGAGTCGAGAGTCTTCTGTATTGAACAGCTGGAGGAAATGTTTCCAGCAGGGCGACTGCAGTGCGATGGGCTTCTTCCAGTAGAATATACAGTTGTGTTTTCACTAATTGGCAAAAGAATAAAGTCAAGTAATACCATACATGGGGTAAAATGGGTAAAATGTTTGACTCTAGATCTGAGAGCAGAATACTGTTCATATCATATGGTTAGCTTTGAAAATCAAGCTTGCATTGATAAATGCAAAAAAAAAAAAAATAGTTGCCTTGACAATTTTTTTTCAGTTTTTTTTTTTTTTTACGTTCAAAACGCGACCTATTACTCATTTTAAGTATAACTGGAGATAATTAGTTGAGTTAATTTAAGTTGAAAGTGATGCCGTATTCTGTAGCAGTCTGACCTAGCAATTAAACTTTTATCAAGACTTGGAATTTTGGCAAAGCCTTTTAAAAATAGTGTTATAGAATGGTGCAAGGGTTTGCTATGTGGTTGCTAGGGTGTTCGGAGTGGTTGCCAGGGCTTGCATGTTCCAGGGTGGTTTCTCAATTGCTCTGTCTTTGGTGGTGTTGTGGTTATTAAATAGCCTGTTCAGTACAACATAAGATCAATCAACAGGATTTGTTATTTGGATTACCATAAAACTGATCCTCCTCTAAAGGGTTAGGCTAGTTTCGAAAGAATTAAAATTCTGTCATTATTTACTCACCCTCATGTCATTCCAAACATGTATGGCTATCAGACTAAATAAATATATTTAGAAGGATGTTGGTAACAAACCAGTTTTGGTGGCTATTCACTTCCATCGTATAAACAAACAAACAAAAAACACATTTCTCAAATCTCTTTTTTTGCATTTCAAAAATAAAGAAAACAAAAAAAACTCTGTGTGTAATGTGAAATGTTATGACTTATTATAACATTTTAATTTAATACATGCAAACAGGTACCTTGACATAATTGGATCACATAGTTTTTCTTTCTCCAAAATACACAAGCAAGAATCTAAATTCTGCACCATACCTCTCCAAAACCTTTAGTGATGATTAGTTGCAGTGGATGCCCATTTTATGTGCAGGTGTGGGTATATTCCACACGTCAAAACAAAACAAAAAAACTACCTAAGTCTTTTCCAACCAAATGAAAAGCCATATCAATGAAACTGAAACTAGCTTTGCATGGTCCCGTTTGATGAAGTCACTTGAGAGAAAAAAAAATGAAATGAGGAGGTACACTCAAGAGAAAAATAAAATTTTATCTTTAAAATGTAATCCCTTGCTTTCAGCGTTCTGAAAATAACCATATCCTGTTGTTTTTTTTCCTTCTCCACACTTCACAATCTAGTAGAGCAGACACACTCTGCCCTGTCTTACTGTGGCTCATCTGTGTCTCATGAAAGCGTGTTTAATTCATGCCACGCAAGTGTATTAGAGAGAGTGTGTGTGTGTGTGTGTGTGTTCTTCAATTAGCAAACGTTCGCTCAGGGATTTGAAACTGAAGTAAATAGTCTTGCGGGAGGGATTAGAAAGCATGTGACAGGCAAAAAGAGCAGTAGAACGATTAGGAATATTAAAGCCGAGTGCAGGGATATATTTCCACTGAAACGGAGAGAGAGGGAACGACTCGAGCTACAGCTCTTCATCACACACTCCACTGCTCTTACGTTGTAAACAATGACCACTGCCATCCAAAAGAGAGAGAGTGGCCCTTAACGTGTCACCATCCCAATATCACTCTCAGCTGTAGGAAAACAAAAGCTCTATTTCAAAAGCTAGTGACCTACAGTATCACACATAGGAAACATTTGAGATTTTAAAGATGCACTCCTGACAACAAAAGTGTCGCTATTGCTAATGCTAATGCTATAAAGGATAGGTTGAAAATTGGAAAAAATAATTAGCAATGGAGACAGAGGCATTTAAGATTCAAGACTGACAAAAAGTGTGTCCCATATGACATTTGCACTATATTCCATTTAAGTCACTGAGCTGATAATTGATGTGACCAGATCATTAGAGTAGAGTTCACATTGCACGATTGTAAAGCTGCAGAGGTGGAAAGTCCAGGGGTCAGAAAGTAAAAGTCCTGCCATATTTTTATTCCACCCACAGCAAAATAACTTCAGTGTTAAATTAACTTTCCTGGGAGTTTATTTGGATCCAGACTCAAAAGTGTTACATTGAATGAGATAATTAAGTGAATAATTGACTGATGATTGAGCATTTTTGAAGACACTTGATGTTAAAAAGCAGAATCACTGAAGGAAAAAGTCAATTTTTTTAAATCACCATTATGGTGGTCAATCTTTTCTTTAGTTGGACTCTTGTTAGTTTTTGTTTGACTGTTTTACCTGATTTATATCAGCCAAATGAGCAACGTGGAAAGCTTATGAGATGATGTTTATTATGTTTTGACATAATCATCATTTGTCACAAAACTCATTTGTAGAGTTTAACCTTTAGATTACACAATGTTATATTTTCAAAAATTTAAATAATATCCGAAATATTTTTTTAAGTTTTTCTATTAAAAAAAAACAGTTTATTTGGACACACAGACATAAAAAAATCAGCCTGTGATTCTCAACAATGGTGATAATTATAAATAACACAGTCTCATCGCAGGACATCATCCAACTGACGCTTTTCACCATACGTCAACATCCAACGTTTTAGGGTACCCTTTAACCTCAGTTAGATGACGATCCTAGGGCGTCATCTAACTGACACTTTACCTTTAACGTCACTTAGATGACGCGGGTAGGTTTAGGTCTAGGGTAGGGTTAGGATTAGATAGCATCATCTAACTGAGGTTAAAGGGTACCCTTAAACGTTGGATGTTGACGTATGGTCAAAAGCGTCAGTTGGATGACGTCTTGGGATGAGACTGTGCTGTTATATAGCATGTTGCAGTGCATTCTGGGTGCCACCAATCAAAACTCAGTCATTGCTTCCATCATGCAATTGCAGTATGAATAAATTATTATCTGAATTGTCTTAAAAATGTCCTTTTCCTAATTGAATATTCTTTTTGTCACCATTGTTGAGATTCATACACTGAATCTTGATGTCTGTGTATGCCTAAAAGAAAGATTTTTTTATTAAATTCTGGATCTAATGTTATAGAGTCCCTGTGATACTGTTCATTATACATTAAAGTCAAAGATTAGGTTCTATATGAATTCATGGATTCAGGTCAAATGATGATTATGTCAATCACAACCAGCAACATCTGATCACCTTTTCGCTTTGTTCATCTGGCTGTTAAAATTCAATTACAACAGCCAAACAAAATACTTAAGTTAAACTTAAGTTAAATTTTCAAAGGTCGACTGCCCAACTAAAGCAAACATTGATCGCCATAATGGTGACTAGATTTTCTCCTTCAGTGATTCTGCTTGTTAACATCAGGTGTCCTCAATAATGGACAATCATCACTCAACTATTCACTTAATTATCTTAATTAACACTGAAGTTATTTTGCTGTGGGTGGAATAAATATATGGCAGGACCCTTGAACTTTCCACCTCTGCTTATGTGTAATACTGATATTCTGGTCTATAACTCCTCCCCGAACTCGCTGCTTTCCTGTATCTTGTTCTCTCATTGACTGTAGGTCATCTGCAGTTTTCATTCAGAACACATTCACACAGCAGGAATTTGATGACACATCGTTGATTCTTTCAAATCGTGTCTTTGATAATCCACACTGTGTGATTGTCACTCGCGTCAACGAGCACCGATTTGTCTTCAATTTCGGGCATTTGTCTGCAATTTAGCAAAATCTGTAGGCGATGTGAAAATCAAGGCTAAAATCATGCATCATGTTAGTTACAAAAAAATGCAGATCAGTCTATTTAAATCTGAAAAGTATGACTGATTACCCCTTAGCTATCTGCTAGTTCTTACAACACAGTCTTAAAGGTATAGTTTCACCCAAAAATTAAAATGTTGTCATCATTTACTCACCCTCAAGTTGTTCCAAACCTGTATGAGTTTCTTTTCTTTTTAAACACAAAAGAAGATATTATAAATAATGTTGGTATGCAGAAAGTTGATGGTTAGCCGTTGACTTCCATAGTAAAGAAAATACTACTTTTGAGTTCAACAAAGAGAGAAACTGATAGAGGTTTGGAAGAAGTTGAGGGCTGTGTAACAAGTCCCAAGCTACCATAGTTTTAACCTGTAAATTGACAAGACATCAGTAATAGCCTAAATTAATTAATTTTGAGCTTCAATAATGTCCTTAATCTCCATGCAAAGTGTAAGAAATTCCATTAGGCTCCTGGCAATTAATGCCACTCGAATTGAGTATGGTCATCAGTCATTTCCTTTATATGCCCCCTTTTGTTCTGTCATTGTCCTGCAGTAATTCCCCCCAAAAATGGTCTACATCATGTATGTATGCATGTTGGAAAGCATGAGCACAATGACAACGCTTTGTTGCCATTAAGACGACCACCATACAAGTAAAACAGTTTAGTAATCTCAGCAAAGTCATCACACCCACTGTGAACTGAGTTCAGAATGTCATTGGCAAGCTTTGGGTAAGGGTGTATAAATTAATTTCCTGTCAAAAGCCTATCAAATCATCATTAATATGTTTGCTTTCTGTCAGAGCCGAGTCATTTTATGTCTTATCTTGGTCAAACCACATTCTTGTGAGGCCTAATGGATTTTCAGTATTTTAATGAAGTCGGACTTGGACCTAAAAAAATCAGCTTGTCTAAGAAATCTAAAAAATACATCAATATAACTGAGAATCGCCAGCACAGTCTGACCTTAAGTTGAGTTCCTGCAACAGAATATCAAATGATCATAAAACACTTCTATTTATTAGTCATGAATGGTCCCAGGAGGAATCTGATTAGTTTTTTCACATTTTATTCAAAATTCTTGAACATCTTTAAACAATTCAAATTGACCAGGGCTGCATTTCGCAAAAGTATCACGTAGATTGTAGAATCCATCAAAGGTCTTTACGATCTATGAGTTTGGAAACACATAGTTTTGTCTAGTGGATTTAGCTGACTTCCTTTTTTAAGCCTTTAACTGTTTTCTCAGTGGTAAACCATTTGGCAACACAGTAAAAGTAAAAGTAGAAAAAAAAAACACTGATCTTTTCAAAGGTAATTAGACTAATGATCACAGCTAATTAAATAGATGCATAAAGTTCATTTATAGGCTGTAACATGAAGTCCACTGAGGCAAGCTGAAATAAAAACCCAAGGGAAGATTTATTTATCTCCATAACCAAAATACAAGACAAACAAAACCTGACTTGACTGAGAAACAAGAGACTCACCCACAGCAGTCTACAACAAGGCACAATGGAAATATGGGGGCTACAAAGTATTTACATGGACATGGGGAAACACGTGACAGAGACAACCAATGACAAGTAGAACTAATCAAACACGGACCAATGAAAAGACAGAAGTGAGTGCAAGATAAGACAATAAACCAATGAGAACATGACAGATGAGACGAACAAACCATGAACTAAAGGGACCAAAAGGGTGTGAAATATCAAAATAAAACCCATGAAAGCATAACCATAAGCAAACCCTAAAACAGAGTTTCTGTGCAACTTAACAGTGTTTTGTTGCACATCGTTATTGGACACAGACATTTGAAAACACTGTCCATATGAAGGTATCTTCTTATTAGATAAAATGAAATAAAATAACTCAGGGTACATTTACACATAAAATGTGTACTAAAAATGAAAAATGTTCCCTTTTGTGACTTTCATGTAAAGACGTTGTCAAAACTATACCCGTTTACACAGATCTGCGAAAACGACTAAAATCACCAGTAGTATGTTCCTGCAAGTTGGCTTTCTAACTTTTTAACTCAAACTTTCTAAATCAATGCTACAAATTCAAAATAAACTTTCACAAATTCAATTTTTGTAGTTTACACAGAGATGATAATGGTTTTGATTTCAAAAGCTTGCAAAAGTTTGTGTTTTTAGGCCCCCAAAACATCTTTGTTGTGTAAATGATCGGCCAAAACACATGCATTTTCAGTTTTTAGTTGAAAACAGTGTTGTGTAAACGGCTCTTTATTTGTGTTTAAATTAATTTTATACTACATTATTATAATAAATATACTAAATTATGAGTGGAATTCTATAGTACCATCTAATAATATTATTTATATGTACATGCATGCAAACTAGGAGCAACATTTATTTTTTTTCTACTAAAAATTTAAGTATTGACTGCACTTAAGTCCAGCTCTTTTTCCCCCAGGTATGTTGGTGTTAAAGTGTGAGGAAAACAAACCCAGATTCTCTCTAGTGAGTCGGTGTGAAATTCTTGAGCTCTTTAGCTCGACTCTGTCTGACAGCAACCGTGGGAGTATGTGATAGAAGACGAGAGATGCTGCCGTGAAACTGCATCAGTTTACGTATGACTCACTAGCCGTAAGATGACCTGAGGGCTTCTGAAGAGCGGCAGGTCACCAAAAACCCTAGCTCCAAATGCTATGTCTGCCCACATCTGCCCAAGATATTTAGCATGAGGGGGCTTGATGGCATACATATACAAAGCGGTATGAATACACAAGCACACATACATTTTAAAATCAACATGGAATCTAAACTGATCCTGTTTACATTATATTGCTCATGCTATTATGAAGAGAACAAAAACAAAACAAGATAGTCGATAACTGGTAAGCTACTTGTTTGGGTTTCACTTTATTTTGATGATCCCTTTTGCACACTCTTTAGACTATACATAGCATTGCACCTACATGTCTACTAACGGTCATTAAAGTGTTAATAGGGTATTAATAGACTGGTACAGTGAGCTTTAGAATAAGTTAACATGTAGTTGCAAAGATGCTTATAGTCAGTTGAATTTCTGTTGAGGAGCATCACAATAAAGAGTTAGCAGATATTAAGCAGACAGTATACTAATAATAATCTAATGAGAGTTAGTAGACATAGCATGTTCAAAAGGGACCATCAAAATAAAGTGTTACCCATGTTTGCATCCATTTCAATAGTCCCTTTAACATATACAGTCTTTACAAGTACGTAAATTGAAGGTAAAATACCGTACACAGCAAAAAAATCAAGGGTTAATTTAACTCTCTTGGGAGGTTATATGACTCCACATTCAAGAGTGTTAAGTGTTAAATTAACACTGAAGCAGTGTTAAAGTTAATGAGATAATAAAGTGATTAATTGAGTGATGATTGACCAACATTAAATACACCTAATGTTAACAAGTAGAAAAAATCACAATTCCAAGTCACCATTATGGAGATCAGTGTTTGCTTCAGTTGGGCACTTGACCCTTACATTTTTACTTTAGACAATTGTAACAGTATTATAATTGCCAGTGAACAAAAAGAAAAGATGATTTTATGGTGTTGGTTATGTTTTAACAAAATCATCAGTTGACCTGAATCATTCAACTAAATTAGAGCCTAATCTCTGACTTAAATTTATATTGTTGATTACAGCATACAGTGATTCTACAGCGTAAGATCCAGAATTTTTGATACAATTCAAATGCTTTCTTACAAGTTGTTCTGATTAAAAAAAAATCTTCCTTTTAGGCACTCACAGACATCAAAAATCAGTGTATGAATCTCAACAATGGTGACAAACAGAATATTCAATTAGGAAAGGGAAATTACTAAGACAATTCAGATCATAATTTCATACTGCAATGCATGATGGGAGCCATGAATCACTTTTGATTGGTGGCACCGAGAATGCACTTCAACATGCTCTATTATTGTCACCATTGTTGAGATTCACAGGCAGATTATTGTTAGTAGAAGAAGTAGAAGTCTGCTTTGGGACAATCAGAAAGCTCAAGAAGCTTTTGTTTTTCAATGTAAACATGCGCTAGCCAAACATCTGACCATGACATAATTGTACTATAATAACTATTATGTGTTTCATGTGTTTAGGACCAAAACCACGTTCACAAATTATATACTATGTGGACATGATTTACTAAAATAAGGGAACAAATTATTATATCGTGCACACAATTTACTTAAAAGCAGCGGCTATGTGCAAATAGCAATACATGCTTTTTAAACTAAGTGCAAATAGCAATAGATTATATTTACGCCAAGTGAAATTAGCATATTTTCATAGTGATAGATGGTATTTATGCAAAGTACAATTAGCAATATCTGCTATTTACACTAAGTTTAAATTTAAATAGATTAAATGAGCACTACATTTTCTTTGCAATAACTGCAAGGCAGATTTCAAATTAGTTGCATTTCATGTTGACTTTAAGGTCTACTTTAAAAAGTTTAATCTAATCAGCAATGAATTTGTTCAGTTTTATTTTAGTATTAGTATTATTATTATTATAGAGAACTCTTCGAAAATGTGCTGAAGCAAATATTTACAGCATTAATTTCACCCCAAGACTTCTTCAGATTGTGTGAAAGAACTCGGCTCCTGTTCCCATTAGACCCTCATTTAGTATTATAAATACACAACAGTGCAAGGAGGAAAACATGGATGCTGGAGAAACTAGGGCATATCTCGTGGCGAGGGGACTGGGGATGATTACATCACTGCTGTATCCTTTCAATTCATACAATTCCTTAAAAAAATATTGTAATAATACTAATCATATGCAATAGGTTTGATTGGTTTGGCAGCAATCGTTTGATTACATTTCATTTGTGGCTTGAAAATAGTGCAGAGATTTGTTTCAAATTCATTTGACATTCTTTTTCTAAACTTTAAATTCAAATCTGAGATCTGAGGCCAAATTTTTCAGTGTGGTCTCAGACATTTGTGTATACAAGTGAGAAAAGACCTCTATACATGAAGATACAGGCTTATAATAGAATCCGTGTTTTCATCTTCTGCTGTGCCTGTGTGCCACAACTGTCAAAGGCCATGGTTTTTGAACCCTGCATTGACTGTCTAAAGGAAAGAGAAGCACTGATTTTAATCTCAGAGCGGTGCAGATATCTGCCAGAGTGTGATGAAGCACTGGGACGACTCCAACTGAAATCTAAAGACCTTCCTAGAGGATGCTGTGTCAAAGCCCTGCAATCCACAGATTTATATGTCACTAGCAACCAAACGCCATAGAAAGCACACGGGAGACTCGACTAACAGGGTTGTGCATCATTCAGAATAAAATTGAGCTAGAAAACAAGATGCAGAATTGCAATTTGAATGTGAATGTAAGGGTAGATGACAGGGTCATGACATGAGAGATGAAATTTTCTTTGATCGTTTACATTTGAGAGGGCATTGACACTTTTAACTACACAATGGAATTAGCCAATTAACAAAATTAGCCAATTATGTTAAAAAAATCTTTTTTTTTTAAACGTCACGCCACGGTACCAGGTTTTCTTAAACCCGGTACTTGATGTGAATGCATGACTGAAGCGAGTGCAGTTGCGTCCGCTTCATAAAAGCGCTGAGACATTGCGATCGGCGGTGCTGATGTGGTGGCTGTAAATCCACTTGTTGATAAGAAAGGAGGAAAGAGCCACATATGTAAATATTTTGGATATTAGCTCATAATAGCGACGCGGTGCGCTCGTTTTTACAGGCGCGCAAGTTCATTGTTGCATAGCATCGACAGACAGGAAACGGTACAAACTGCGCTCTCCATGATGATGAGGAAGTATTAGCAAAGAATTCAATGATTTCTAGCACTTGCATTAGCTTTACTACTAGATATATTTATGGAGATATGAGCTGAAATGCGCCACTGTCTGCATCGGTGAACAGACAATGAGCCAGATCCGAGTCTATTTTTGCTGCACTGCTCATGCTTAATTAAAAGTGAAAGCACACTTTCTGAATGGATCCATGTTCTGTAATAGGCATATAATGCAATCAGGTCAAGGTAGTTGGTTTAGGGTTTTTTTTATCTCAATGTGGTCCTGTTCAGTACCAAAACTTGTCTAAAATAATTTTTCCATGCATGCTTTAGTGTGCATACATTTATGAATTACATTAACTCCTTGCCATTTGTTTAAGTTTCCTAATTTAAAGATGCCTAAATTAATTATGAAAGCTTGCAGAACATACAGTTTTTTAAAAAATCTTCTGGTTTAATTAGCTGGATACAGAAAATGATGATAAAATATATGTGTTAAACAAGATAAATGGTGTATGCTTAAGTTCATGTTAAGTGTGCAATTAATGAAAAGTGTAGTGCAAAATTGTATATATTGCCAGCCCTAATTATAAGTAATTTACTTCGTAATCATCAACAGTGTTGGATCCTGTGATTTAAGTAGTTTCTATAGCGTTCTTTTAACAACAAATGTCATTAAACATGGGAGCACTCTTGGTCTCATGGCTCTCATGTAGTGTGAGCACCCACTGGTAAGAACTGACCGGCTCTCATTGGTCAGGTGACCCAGTCTGTTGTGATTGTTCTACTCTGCTCTGCTCTGTTTGGTCAGATGGTTCAGTCTGTTCTGATTGGCCTACTCTGCTCTGATTGGTCAGATGGTCCAGTCTGTGTTGATTGGTCTACTCTGCTCTGATTGGTCAGACGACTCAGTCTGTTGTGATTGGTCTACTCTGCTCTGATTGGTCAGATGGCCCAGTCTGTGTTGATTGGTCTACTCTGCTCTGATTGGTCAGATGGTCCAGTCTGTTGTGATTGGTCTACTCTGCTCTGATTGGTCAGATGGTCCAGTCTGTTGTGATTGGTCTACTCTACTCTGATTGGTCAGATGGTCCAGTCTGTTGTGATTGGTCTACTCTGCTCTGATTGGTCAGATGGCCCAGTCTGTTGTGATTGGTCTACTCCGATCTGTGTTAGTCTAAATAGCTTCTAAGAAAACAAGGTGGGCTATTTGAGCTTAGTGTAAATAGAACTCCATTGCATAAAACTAGGGAACAAATTAGTAGAAAAAGGTCAGACATTGCTAGTGAGCAGCCAATGAAGACCATAGACTGACATTATGCAAATTTTGTTACAAACCGTACTTCAGTTTCGAGTAGGAAGTAAGACTGGAATAACCGACGACTCTGTCATGCGGTTGAAGGGCGAACCCAATTGCAAACAGCAAATAACTCAAGAGGAAAACAAAACCCACGATGGGGCGAAACAAGGCAAGGGAACAACACTACACTAAGACACAGACGAAAAGCTAACAACAATGACAGGATCAAAACACTACTTTCTTGACAAGACTTACAGATTTCTCACAGCTTGTACCAGACAAGTACATCCATGAATGTAGCACAAAGTTTGACAATGAACCGACACCGACATAGGGAGAAACTAATGACGGGAACAGGTGACACTAACAAGGCAATCATGACTAAACAAGGATAACAAGGGGGCGGGGTTATGAGACGAGACAACACAAGCACATGGCCCAAACAACAGACCATGAACGTGTACATAAAACATGATTCGGTCATGATCCTGCCTCACGACTAGGGAAAATCAAGGACATTAAGGCAGAAACATGACAGACTCGTTCCAGGCAGTTCAGAATCCGTTGCTTGACAAGAAATCAATTTATCGTGCACTTTGATCTCTGACACTTTTCAGAACTTTAACATCTGTATAACACAATACATGAAAGGAAATATCTTAGAAAGAAAAAAAAGGCACTTCAAAGGAGCTGACCCTTAAAAAACAGATCATTTCAGACAGAGGGTCAGAATGAGGGTTAAACGTGATCGTTTTTCTATGCACGTTATTTTTTTTAAACATTGTTAACATAATAAGTAAACCTCAAAGAACATACACAAATAATAATAAATAATCTATGTCATGACCCCAGTAACTTAAAATGCATTAGTGTGTTGCTAATGTCCGTGTACTTTTCAATTTAAAAAGAAATTACGAATTTTTATTGTTAGGTTCATTAGTAGAAAATGTACAAACAGCTGTGAAAAGGCACACCTTGGTCAACCAAAGATCAGCTTGTGTCTGTACTGTCATGAGCTGAACTTTCGTTCTGCTTTTCTAATTTTGATATTGGATGTATGAATTACCATCCACTGCATGAACAAGAGAATATTTTCTACTCCCTAATAATGATGCATCTAAATCTATACATTTCAGCAATAGTTTGATATAGATTAAATCAGATATATTTCCAGTTAGGTTAGTAACAAGTGAGAGCCTGTCCAGTGTAGAGTTGTATTCTCTAAAGGCAACCTAGTTTGAAACCTAGTTTTATGGCTGTAATGCTAGGCATCCTGTATTTCTTGCTTAACTAACACATTCCTGCTATTTAAAACTTGACAAAGTGCTCCTTGCATCAACCCACACGCAAGCTTTCATTAAAAATGTATAATAACAAACCTTTCTTAGAATAGCCATTAGTATCCATTAGAGGCATAATCCCAGAACATATGTTGGATGGTATTATTCAAGATAGAACATGGCCAAAGTGAGGGTGTAAAAGCTGGTGGATCTCTTATGTGGAAGAGGATCAGATAATCAGCAGGTTTTGTCTTAGAAACCAATAGAGAGCATTGAGATATTTAAAAAAAGAGAGAGCTAAACATTACTGTTAGATCAGCAATGCCACCAAAAAACGGCTACACTTTATTTTACAGTATGTGCACTGACTTGCCTAAGAAAGTAATATAAGGTACCTAGTTATTACCCAGTTATTGTAATTACCATATTAAGTACATGGTATAGGAGACAGGGCTGCAAAATAAAGTGCTACCAAAAATATCTTTAAAACTTTAATTAAAGTCCCTGTAAAGTCAAAATTAAGTATGTGTTCTGAGTTTGTCACACCACAGAAATTTGTTTTATTAGCCACTCAGCCAAATTTGAATGGTAAAAAAGCCAGCAAGTACATAAAATAAGCTATCAGAATCTTGAAAAAATGAGCAAACGCTGGGGGCGTGTCCGCTGGCTGCGCTGAAACCACGCCCACTAGCGGGAAAGCTGTCGACGGTGATAATAGACCTTATTCAGAGCAGCGCCATGACAGGTATGAAAGTGAGGCTGTGAGGGATAGACTTACCGTGTTTCCAATGGCATCCGCTGTAAAAAGCTGAATAAAAGCGGCTAGATTACTTACAATTTTCCACAGCTTACATTGTCGGGAGTTTTTTGTCAACTGACATGTCTTTGAAAGATATTTTTACAGTGTTTCATGAGCAGAACAATCCGAAAACACATTAAATAACAGTACAGCCCATTGAAGAGATGCAAGCCTCGCTTTCATTCTCATTAAAAATCAAAGATGGCGCTGCCGTGAATAAGGCGTATAGGTGATACTTCTTTTGGGACGGGAGAATGAACGCTGAGGCGGGAGATAGTCATTTCGGCCCCGTTCACCAATAACAGCGGATTATCAGTGAATCTCAGTGGCCTCAGTGCGTCATCAAATAGGGGTGAGCTCAGGGGCTCCAGTGCGTCATTGAGCCCTGTTTTAGCCCCGCCCAATAAATCCCGAATATAGCAATGGTGAAAAACTGTTTAACGGTCTAACTCCACATTTCAGTACTTCACAGTTCACAGTCTTTGTAATATGTTTTAGCAATACATTTGATGTTTAGATTTTTTTGGTAGAATTGCCTTTACAGGGACTGTAAGGCCATGTCCACACTAATACGTTTTCGTTTGAAAACGCATATTTTTCTCTCCGTTTTGGCCTTCTGTTCACACTGAGACGCCGTTTTAAGTCAACAAAAACGTATCGTTTGGAAAACGCTCTCCAAAGTGGATAAATTTGAAAACGCCGTTTTCGCGTTGTAGTGTGGACAGTGAAACCGGAGATATTTCAAAACGATGACGTAAGTTTAGTCATGTGATCCAAGTAGTACCAATAGATATTCATGTTTATCGGTATTGTGCCTGTTATGTGTTATTCATTTTTACACTATTGCTAATATATGTTATTTTCGCATCCACACTGAAACGTCGAAAAACGGCTGAAAACGCTAGTGTGGACGGAAAGCGTTTTTAAACGAAAACCCCGTTTTGAAATGTATCCGTATTAATGTGGACGTAGCCTAAATTGTTAAGTATTTATACATAATGGTGCTACATAATTGGTGTATGTCAGCATTGTTTTACTTTAATACTGTAATTGTCACGAACATGTGTCGAGACGAAGGTTGAGGATCCAAATGCCGTGTTTATTGAACAAAGTATTCCAAAGAGTTCCAACTACAAGGGCAAACACAGGCAGGCAGTCCATACAAACAAACACAACAAGGCAGGGAACACGAGAAAAATAGTAATCTACGGAACAGGTAAGGAATCCAAAAACAAGAGACATGAAACCAGGAAGAATGCACTTTTTTTTTTTTACAACAAAAATGAACCATCACTGAACTTACTTAAGCTAGACTAGGACGATACTTTCTTCTAGAAATAAACCATGTTCCATTATTTTCCCAAATATGACAATTCTCGCATGAGGGACCCCTATCCAAAACATTTATCTTTTATACACATCCAATTTATACACTGAATCATTTAATTTTTTTTTTTACAGTTTTTCTCTAGACTTTTCCACGGACCCCGTCACTAACTTGCAGCCTCCTGGCGATCCCCGGAGCCCAGTTTGAAAACACCTGATCTAGCAGGTTTATTTTCATTTCTTGCAGCAATCTAAAAAAGCCAGATTTCGATATGTGTAGTGATGTAATGATATTTGCATACTGACCGCATTTTAAGTAATTCATATGTACTTAGTTTGACATAATTAGTAATTTGTAACTGGAATTCATTTTAAAGTAACCCTCACATCTCACATGTCAGCGCCGGGCTCCCAAAACACAGTGACGTCCATCTCTGGCTGATCAGCAGGCAGTGTTTAATGAGCGAGAGCCAGATGCTTTCTCAAGACCTCAGCCTGGGACTGGTTAATTAATCAGATTGTGCTCTCGTTCTCTCACTCTCCCCCTCTTTTCTCCATGCGACCTCTCCCACAACATCACAGAACACTAATCCATCATCTTCAGCCTTATACTGGGGTTTGCTGAGCACACCATGAAACAGTTTTCCAATTTTCCAGCTACCGAGTGGAGCTCTTAAGATGGCTATTTGCCACATTTGGGTACACCATTTCCTGTTGGGCACAGCGGTGTTGAAACTAGAAAGGAACTGAATATTAAACATATTGGCTCTCGTCCAAAACCTCTGTAGTGAGCCCATGTAGGCAGAATTTTAAAGCAGTATAGGTGAGATTCGTACATCTAAGCTTTCACGAACGGTAGACGGCATAATTACGCTACCTCTCTAAATTCTAAGTCAGCATCACATGCATCTATTGCGGAGAATACGATCTCAACCAGGTCACATAGAATCAGTGCCGGCATCATATTTGGAACACCCTTCATTCATCAACTTTCACAAATACCCTAAAAAATCTGTTCAATTTACGGTAAAATACCGGGGGGCTGTGGATTCCAGAAATTTACCGTTTAAAATATGGTAGGTTTTACAGACTTAAAGGGTTAGTTCACCCAAAAATGAAAAAACAAACAAAAATAACGAGTTTATTCGACTATTTCTTTTCTTCCTTGTAGGCCAGAACGAGACTTCCTTAGATTTCCACGACGCATGCGCGAGAATTGCGATCTGAAGTGGTGTAAGCTGGTGTAAGCAGATCGCAATTCTCGCGCATGCGTCGTGGAAATCTAAGGAAGTCTCGTTCTGGCCTACAAGGAAGAAAAGAAATAGTCGAATAAACTCGTTATTTTTGTTTGTTTTTTCGCACAAAAAGTATTCGCGTCGCTTGATAAACATATAGTTGAGCCACGGTAGTCACTTGGGATATTTAAACATTTTCTTCATTGACTTTTTGAGCCGTCAAGAGGCAGTCCCTTAGGAGCCAATGTGGTAGTTATACAGCTCTCAAATTTAATCAAAAATATCTTCATTTGTGTCTCGAAGACGAACGAAGGTCTTACGGGGTTGGTACAGCATGGGGGTGAGTAATTAATGACTTAATTTTCATTTTTGGGTGAACTAACCCTTTAACTTAAAATTTACAGTAATGAACCGTATTTCATTATCTGATATAATGTTAATTTACCAACCTATTGAAGAATTAATATTTATTTAATATATAATATATATTTATTTAGTTAGTTATAAAAATGCAATAAACCTTAATTTAACAACATTAACATAAAAGCCTAATAACTGATTAGGGGAAAAAATAGTTATTTCAACAAAAATACATAAAATGCAAAGTGTCACGCAGGGAATTGTGGGAAAGTAAATTTACATTTTTTTCACCGTAAATTATACGAGATGTTCTTTTTCTCTTTCAAAAACTGTAAATTTATCAGTATTTTACAGTAAGATTACATTAAATGTACCATTAGATCTATCACAGTTATTTACCGTATTTAGTAAAGTGTTTTTCACTGTAGCATTTTTACCGTTAAAATCACAATCATTTTTTACTGACTGAATGTTCATTTTTGGGCGAATCATTCACATGGACAGAATCTTTTTTGCCATTTCCAATGAGCGAGACCTCTAGCCTCTGGTGTGATCTATTTTCATAAAAAGTGATGACCGAAGACAAATGTGGTCTTCGACTGCCAGAGATGCTATTCACAGCACACCGACCCCTGGATAATCAAGCCTGTTAAAGGCCAACGTGAAATCCTCCATTGACCCCATTAAAGAGCCCATAAAATGACACTTTCCAAATGCCACAGGATGAATTAGACATGCATATGGTCAGCACAGGTGGACGTGCAGAGCTGCCAGTTATTAATGTACCTTCGGTTCGGATGCTGAATGGGGAATCTCCCAGTCGCTTGGCTGAGAACTGCCCCCCCAGAGAGGTCATTAAGAAGCACAGACTGAAGAAACCGATTCCCGCCACAAATATCCTGAAAAAGACAGACCGAGACAGACAGATATAAATGTGCTGGGGTGGAACAAGAAAAAAAACCTGTGAAAAAGACTTTCCAGCCAGACATTGATGAGGATCAACTATGAGAAGTGTATTGTTAGTATGTTGTCCTTGTGAAACTTGTCCTTTAAATGGGTAGTTCACCCAATGAATTAAAGCTTTATGTATTGAATGAGAAAAACGTTAGCACGGCTCTTTAAAGGATAGTTTATTTATCACTTCTGTCAGACTCCAAAAAAAAAACCCCTCACCATAAAGGTGCTCATGCTTGTGTGACTTCAGAAGATTTGGAATAGAACGTCAATGCGACTGTTCCTTGTACAAAACTATTATATGATTATTACCTAGTTCTGGCATGAAAATCTAGATGGCACAGGCTCCTAAGCCTTGGACTTATTTGGTAGCGATCACATCATTATCTGCATGACACAGTATGCAGCAATTTCAGAAACTCTCCTCCTTCCCCTGATCCACCTGTATAGATCTGCTGGGGTCTCGGTACTTGCTCTGCATCAGCAGCAGTGTAGCATATCGATTTCGCCAAGACCAAATACATTAACGTTGCCATATCCTACCCTATCTCACGACCAATTCGTACGAGTTCGTACGAGTGATTAAAAAGTGGCTAATTCGTACGACCTCACTCGTACGAATTCATACGATTTGTCTAAACCCACGTGATGGTTAGGTTTAGGGGCGGGGTCAGGGGTAGGTCAATCGTACGAATTAATACGAATTGGCCAATTCGTAAAATATGTACGATTTAGCAAAATCGTACTAATTTGTACGAGTGAGGTCGTATGAATTGTTACGAATTAGCCACCTCGTAAAATTCGTACGAATTCCCATGAGATTGGGTTGCCATATCCATTACCATGCCAATTTCTATTACCATAGCAATCTCCAGAGACTTGTAATAAATGGTAAATGGACTGCGTTTATATAGCGCTTTCATAGACCTAATGGCCACCAAAGCGCTTTACATTTTGCCTCACATTCACCCATTCATACACTCATTCATACACCGACGGCGGTGATGACTGTACTAATGACAGTTACGGTCATTACGGCGGTAATGACAGTACTTATCATATAACAAGAGTTAAATTGACTGTATGGTATGTAATGGTAGGTATATATATATATATATATATATATATATATATTTTTTTTTAGAGCCTCTCAGACATGGTTTTGTCATTTTATGAAAAATAACAGGACATACATTTTTGGAAAGACATGAGGGGTTTTCACACCTGGTATTTCTAGAAACTAGTCAACTAGTGTTAAGAGGTTCATCTATCACTGCTTTACATGTTCTTAGAGTTAGTTTGTGGAGTAAATATATAGGCTAGAATCGGTGTGTTTACACAGCTTTTTTTTTTTTAAATGGCGGGTGCTGGTGTTTTACGTGCATTTGGCCAATCAGCGCACACTCACGTCACTGGTAGTTCCTATAGTGCTGGTTTAGACCCTACTCTGAAGTTGGAGCTAAATTAATCAATCCAAAAAGAGATTCCTAGAACTAACATTTTTCCTAGTTTTCCCGTGAACACCCCAAAATGCAGGTACTTGTGGGCCCCTATGGTATAATGTCACAAAAGTGATATAATTTTCATTTTTGGGTGAATTGTTTCTTTAAACTCCCAAAACTCATATGAGAAACAGGTTTGTAGGATGGCAGCTTATCAACCTGTCTCATAGGAAATATGTACCCCTGTACACTTTATTCAGCGGGCCACAAAATGTGTGAACCATCATGTAAATATCACTGCAGTTTCTAACAGTAGTGAACAGAGGCAGTAAAACAGCAAGCACTTTTAATCGTTTTCACACACAAATATGACTAATAGTTTTCACACACAATTATAAATCTGCGTTTTCACACACAATTATGAAAATGATCAGATTATGGATTAATAAAGTTTTTTTTATGGCCATTTACAACTCATTTTACCACAAAGCATGATTTGTAAATTTGCATCACTTAACCACCTCCATATGTTTGGTTTTACTACTTAGTAGCTCAGCTGGTACAGAATTGTAGCCTACATGCAGAGAGCTCGGGTACAACTCCCGAGAAAGACGAGTCATGATAAAAGAGCACAAAGACAAGAGTTTAAAAACAAGCTAAAATACCAGGGTTAAAATTGCCTTTTTATGTCACAATTGCTTTTGTTAACATTATCGGGTAGGTTTAGGTGTATGTTGTTGTAAAATGGAGCATTAAGCTTTAATCACCATTCAAATTTTACATTTTAATTCAGGACTGCAGTGACAAACGCCAACATAACAAAACGTTTCCATATTCACATTAATCTGAAAATAAACATGTTTTTAGTGCCACTCACTGGACATTACACTTTTAAACTGTCGCAAAACGTGAACGGCAAAACGTATTTTCCCTTTTGTATGTTTTTTCTAAAAAGCTTAAAAGCTTATAGAGCAAAAATGAAACAAATGAACCCAACCAACCCAGCTGTTTACGCACTGCTAGTGCTTATTTAAAACAATAATAATAGTTATTATTCATCCTAAGGTGAATTAACATTTGCATTACAGTTTTTCAGGGGAAAAAACAAAGGTGGAATTCAAAACACTTTTAATGGGGCCAAATCAAGTTGCTCAAACTGCACAGTGTTATTATGCAGAGTAACTCTGAAGCAGTGTTATAATTAAGTAGATTAGTGATTAATTGAGCGTTATTGAAGACACCTGATAATAACAAACAGAATCACTTAAGAGAAAAGAAACACAATAATAAAAAGTCACTATTATGGTGATCAGTTTGCTTTAGTTTTGCAGTTTGAATGTTGATTTGTTTAGTTATCTCTGGCTGCTGCAACTGTGTTTATTATGACAAGAAAACCCAGAGAAAATGTGATGACAATGTTGGCTTCTTATTGATGGAGAAGATGTATTTATCTAAGTTTTATTTTTATTTTATTTACACAATATAGGCCTAATTAAATCTGCTGACTAATACAATTTAACCGTCTGAGTTCGACCACAATATATCTCTGTAAAATCTCAATAATATTTTATATAGGGAGGAAATGGCTTAAACTATAGCATAATCATATTCATTTTAAAACTTGCAGAGCTCCTGCAGAACAGAATGACCCACATCCTCGCGCTGCTGGATTCCCGCCACTCAGTGAAAACAGCGCGAAAGCTCACCCGACTACACCATCCTCACATCCTTTCCTGAAGCTCTTCAGACAACATCAATGAAATCCCCTCAAGAGCCTAAAATAGTTCCACCACTTCTATAAATCCACACCACTTTCATGTGGTAACAGTGAAGAGACGAAGTTTGATAACAAGCTTTGTTCGAGGATATGAACTAGACAAGTTCGATAAGTTTGACATGAAATATTTCTCACAAAAAATGACATGGTAAGTATCTATCTATCTATCTATCTATCTATCTATCTATCTATCTATCTATCTATCTATCTATCCTGCAAAGATATTAAATAAGACGACATACATTGTTTGATTTCACATTAATAAGGTCTCACATTAATTGTTAAATATCTGCAATATCTGATTTAAAATGAGTCGTAGATAAGATTGTCAAGTCTTACCTGAACGGTTTGAACGTCATCAGGCATCTTCTCATCATAGTTATACACTCGCTATTTACAGCAATCATTTTTCACGCGGGCTGTGCAACAACATACTAACTAAAAAATACATAATTTACTTTAATCTTTTCCTCCCTGGTTGCGTTTCTTAATATGCGAGCTTAACGCCTTCTTTTAACTGGAAGCTCTTTAATGAAGTTGCTCGAAGAATAACATCCGAAGATGCTGAACAAAGTATTCAGCCGGTCATTCATTTGGTGGTGTTGAACTCCTACTCATAATAGTTTCCAAATATAGTCAGAAGTAATCCAGCAGACAAAGGACCATCTCTGTAGATTTTAGTGAAGTATCAATGAGTAGAAGCTCGTGAGGGGAATAACCACGTCAGAACTCCCTGCGCAGCGCGCGACGACACTGGATTGATTCCACGGCACGACAGGCGTTTTCAGTGATGTGTGCCATCACTTGCTCCTTCTCTGGGGATAGTGTTGTCTCTGTGGCTCAATATGAAGAGGAATATAGTTCAGCTGCTTCGGATGAAGCGTCTGCAAGCTTAAACCGCTCAGCTGTAGTTTCAGAGCCATGGACAGCTCCCAGTGCACACGCTGAAGGCATCAAGAGCGCCATCCGATGGATTTCCACCAGTTTACTCGGATTATCCGATCTGAGATACGACGAGTTGGGTCTTTCTTTATGTTATGCAGTATCTCGGTGCTGTTACTGTGATTGCTACACTTAAAAAAAAAAAAACGTTTCTTAAAAAAATAATGAAGAACACTATGGAACTTTTCTATAAGGTTCTTTATAGTAGAAAGAGGTTCTGTAGATTTTTTTTTTTTTTTTTTTGAAAATGAAAGAAAAATGAGAAAGATTATTTGTGGATTCAAAAGAAAAATCTATGATATCCCAGATAGCACAAGTCTATTTGATGTGATGTTTACATCCGGAAGACGTATTTTTAATTGTATTGTATTTTCTAATGTATTTTTAGACGTATTTTGAGTGTTTGCTCATCTGCAATACGTCTATAGGACGTTTCCTGTCAGATATAAAATAGACGTTTAGAAGATGTCACTTTAATATGCATTCTAAATCATTACATCCTAAAGACATCTTCTATAAGTCTATTTGAAATCTGACCGGACACATCCTACAGACGTATTGCAGAAAAGCAAACACTCTTAAAAATACGTCTTCCAGATGTAAACATCACATCGAATAGACTTGTCCTATCTGGGATTGCTGTGAAAATTCCCTTCTGGAACCATTATTTTTCACCCCTAGATAAAAATAAAAAGTTATATTTTTGCATATTTTGCATATATTTTTGACATTTATTTAATTGGGTGTACTAAATAATGTTAAAATTGTTTATTGCACATTATTGCAGCACCCCTATTCCCAGTCTGTCAGAAATGCTCTGGAGTGTGTTTCCCATAAAATGGGTCTCATTCATGAAACATTCGTAAATATACGAGTAAATATGAGAGTGATTTGCGCGTAAAGAGACCTTCCCGAAAACTCTTCTCCTGATTCACAAATACTTCGTAAATGTCAGATGTGATAGTAAAATGTGTGTGTGTGTTAATGAATTCCAACCAGTCGTAAATGGGATGCGCATGCACATTAATTCTCAATTATACCATAAATCAGGCCCATTATATCCGACTGACATCTATATGCATGTAATAACATGAATGCGAATCAAAAAGAAAGATTTCTCGGATCAGAAGTTCAAAACGCCACATTTTATTTTCAAGTGTATATAGTGGCGTATCAGGTCCTAAAAAAGCTTGGCAGCATATTACAGATGCAGTTAATGGAGTTTCATCTGTTAATCGAACAGTCCCAGAAGTGAGAAGAAAATGGTTAGACATGAAGCTTGACAGCAAAAAGCGAATTAGTTCACTTCGGAAAAATCGTATTCAAACTGGAGAAGGACCGACATCGATCACCAGATCTGCTATTACTGGCTCTCATTATAAAAGTAAAAAGAAAAACCATATGTAATTACTATATAAAATATTTATTTTTTTCAAAATGGTGTTTAAATATCTACCCATTGGTGAATTAAAATGCAGTCTTATTAATGAGCAAACCGTTCGGATGCTAAGCGCACCATTTACGCGTGGCTGGGAGCAGGTTTCGATTTCTTGTGTACCAACTAACATTTGGAAAATTTGAACATTTTAATGAATCCGAAAATTTACGCCAGAACCACTTTACACACGATTTACACACAAATTCGATGCTCTCTAGAAACGTACCCCTGATTGAGTCCCTCCAGATTGATTGAAATTCGTTCTGCTCGTGTTTCATGAACGAGACCCAATGACGTAAAACTTGCTGCTTAAATATAGTACGACGCATAGTTGAAGAAATCAACTGGCTAGTCACGACTGTGTCACGAAACCGCATTGTCGCAAACCTGCCGTTCAACAGTATTGGTTAATGATGTCACGCAGATGGTGGAGCAATGAACTTCTTTTAATTAATGCACGATTTATTGCTAATTTTGGACATGGCATCTGAGGAGAATTCTCAATTTTCTCAGTGATTTTGCCGATTCAATCATAAGCTTGTTTACTCAAATGCGCACTCTTCAAAAACTGCGCTTTAAATCTCTTGACAAACTAAAAGGAGTACATTACATTTGTATGTTTTCGACATAAAAGATAAAGGTTGTATCGAATTTCAGCTTGCTATTTTGCTCAAGATAAGGATTTATTAAGTACTCAAGTCATGCAAACAAGAAATTATGCTTCTAACAAAACTTTGCGATGCTGTTTGTGAAATATTCGTTGGAAATATGGTTATGGAAAACACCGACCCGTTGAACAATGCTGATAACGATGGAACTTGTGGTCATGGTTGGCTGACGATGCTCTAGAAACGTACCCCTGGTTGAGTCCCTCCTTTCGAAAAACTCAGTGTTCTGATTGGCCAGCTGACACGGTGTGTTGTGATTGGTCAAACACCTTAAGCGCGCCATAATCAACCATAATTGCGAACTTCAGCTGCCAAGGCTTCTACAGAAGTTGTACACAGTTAATAATCTCATTGTTTTTATCGGTTAATCAGTTCGCTCAATTGGTATGAATTCATACCTACCCCTGAGCCCACCCCTAAGGGCCAATCCCAATTCTACCCCTTACCCCTTCACTTTCCCCTTCCCCTCCGTTTTGCGCGTCCACATGAAGGGGTAGGGCTGTCCCAATTCTCTTTTGGTTGGAGGGGGAGGGCTAGGGTGAAGGGCCAGATAGCCCTTCAAACGAAGATTTTTCGGGAGCACACTTCAAACGAAGGGGTATGAGAAGTGTCACTGCTAACCCAGGGCTGGCTGCCCAAGCGACAAAGGAGACCCATAAATTTAAGTATTTGTGGCTTTAATAAGTATTGTAACGACAAATAATGATTTGCTTTATGTTACACTCAATATTGTGTTCATATTTACGGTCAGTTTCTTCACAGAAACGTTTGTAAAAAAAAAAAAATCGCTAAAATGACTGTAGTTTGCTAACGATAGTCCCTCAACATATTTTCGTCGTCTCCGTTGTTTCCTGCGAACTTCACAAGATGCAAGAAAATAGCTGTAACCCACGCGACTGAGATAACTGCAGCTGTCGACGGCATCTTGGAAGTTGTGATAAACATCGGCGCATCTCCTGTGACGTAGGCGCTAGCGACGACTTATAATGACGTTTAACGGAGGCGTAGTGGTGTCCCATTTCTTAGGGGAATATTTTCACCCCTACGCATTGCCACTCTGTTTCAAGGGTCAAGGGGAAGGGGTAGGGCCAGGGGAAAGGGAAGGGGTAAGGGGTAGAATTGGGATTGGCCCTAAACCTACCCATCACTGGGGTTTAGACAAATTGCACGAATAGGTACGAATTGGTCGTGAGACAGCGTTGATCTATGCTTATATGCTTATACTATCATTGTGTCTCAGGATGTGTTACAGTATTAACAGTAATGAGAATCTAATGATAGTCATCATTCAGAATAATGAGGATTATAAACTAACTTAAAGGAAGTCAAGCATCCTCAAACACACTGTCTCCAGTCCAGCTCACGGTTTCTGCCAGTTTAATTCCCATCATTTCTGAGCCCTGAGAACCCAAAGGACTATTAGAAGTGCAGCCCACACCTCCGGATGACACACTTCATATCCAGCAGTGAGTCTGACAGATCGGCCACTAATGAAAGCCTCTCTCTGTACAGTTTAAGATGCTGAGGATCTGCTTTCAAAAAAAAAAGAAAAAGAAAATCAATAGTTCTCTATTTTCTAGACCCAGAGTCTCAGAGTACAGCAGCACAACTACAACAACAGCAAAAAAAAAAAAAAGGACAGTGGTGTACACAACTTAGAGGCTGAGTGGAATCCATATTGTTTCAGGGCTACTTTGAGGACTAAAATGGAGATATTTCTGACCATAGTCGAGGAAAAAGTGAACAACAACAAGACGATTATCTTGTCTAAAATAGGCGTGCACTGATTGATGCTATTTAGTGCTCCCCACTTTGTCTCTCTATATAATTTTTTTTTTTGGAACAACACCACAGATGCAAGAAAAATAAGGAACATGAAGTCGGCATGGTACACAATGTCTAGACTTGTTAACCTGCGCTCGGCCTGTGGAACACAAACCCTACAGATGACAGACCCAAATGGTTCCAGTTAATGAAACTTTTGGACTGGAGACAATTGCATGCATCATAAATCACAAATAGTTCATTATATTTTGGATGGTGAAGTGTGAAACCGACGTGTTTTTCCCGGTCTGCTGTGTTTGACGTCACTAGTGAAGGGCTTGAGACTCTCAGGTCCCTGTGGTGTCATCAAACAATTAGCATTAGCATTTTCCCATGTCAACGTGATTAGCCACATGACATATACGACTCAGGCCAAGCTCGTTTACTTTCATTGCAACGTGCTATTGAGATCAGTGGGAATGCTAATTTCCCCAGTTAGTAAACCTCTTTGGGTTAATCAGCATTTTACAATGGTGTGCAGTGGTTCCCAACCCTGGTCCTCAAGCCCCTCCCCACTGCACATTTTAGATGTGTCTAAAGATGTGCTCATTAATAAACTCCAAAACCTGAATTGGGTGTGTCAGATATAGGAGAGACATCCAAAAAGGGCAGTGTTTGGGTAGTCAGGGTTGTTTCCAAAATCGCTATCTACACCCTTTAATATGGCACAGCCATTTGTAGTGGGGTCCGAAACCATAGTGGATGTTATCGGGTGCACTCATTAAATCCCACAATTCACTGTATGTAATCATGAGTGTACAACCAATGTATTCTCAACTGGTATCAAATACCAATAATGCACTCTGAGAGTCGTGCTTAATATATTCCCGCGCCTGACCAAAAGATGGCGCCCGCAACTGAGTCATACATCCATTTTTCAAACTGCTGGTCCAATGTGGGTACATCGTAATATTATACAGGTATGAATTCCTTTTTAATTGATTGTTTAATTAAGGTTTATACCTGCTAGATTCCATGACAGAGTTCAAGATAAATATGTTCATTACTACTGCCAATTTGCTTCAAAGTTTCAAAAATTCTTGGAGCAAGCTCACTATGCAAAAGCAGAAGCCCTTCCGGCGAACTCAGTATCCAAATTCACTCACTCGTTTTCATTCACTCCTTCAAGTGGACTTTATTAGAGGAGTAATGTAGGGAATAGTGAATGAAGGTATAGGGGCTGATTTCAGACTCGGGTTGGGAAGCACTTGCTTAGAACACAGCTCATCCAATCAGAATTTAAAGTCAGAAATACGTTTTATAATAATAATAATAATAATAAAAGGTAACACTTTATTTTAAGGTGACGTAGTCACAAGTTACTACATCATGTACTTACTATAGTAAAAAGAGTAAATTATGCGTAATTACAAGTAACTGAACCTAAACCAAACCCTTAACCCTAACTGTAACTCTATACATGCAGTTAACGTCCTTGTAAAGTCAAAATTAAGTGTGTGTTCTGAGTTTGTCACACCATAGAAAAATATGTTATTAGCCACCCAGCCAAATTTGTATGATAAAAAAGCCGGCAGTACATAAAATAAGCTATCAAAATCTTGAAAAAATGAGCAGTTTTCTCTGCTCTCAAACGCTGGGGGCGTGTTCGCTGGCTGCGCTGAAACCACGCCCACTAGCGGGAAAGCTGCCAACGGTGATATTAGCTGATAGTCGGTCCGGCCCCGTTCACCAGTAACAGCGGATTATCAGTGAATCCCAGTTGTCTCTGAGGAAAGTTTACAAAACGATCCTGTGTAAAATGATCACTACAGAGGCGGGTGTTGATCCTCAGCTCTTCATCAAGGTTGGCTCTACACAAAATTAATCCACCTCTTCTTGATGTGATCGTTTTTAGGAAATTTAAATAAAGACACAGATCTGTTTTTTACATGATCGCATCCAGGTAGTAGCCCATGCATTTCCGTGTCCAAGGCATAGTTAGCTAGAAAACTGCATGCGCAAAAAAATAGCATTATGAACAACGCGCAACGCGGCACTGACTTTAGAATACGTTTTTTTACGTTAAGTGGCGGAATTGTTTTCTGGAACTGCAAAATAGCACTAGGGATTGTTTGCGCCAAAACACGCCTCCTTTTTGCGCCAACCTGCCCAGGGAGCGCAAGTTCATTTCCTAGTTTGTGGAAGAAAATGCCGGCTTTGATTGTCATTTGCGCCGGGTACAAGATAGGGCCCATACAGGTTTGCAACAACTTGAGAGTAAGTAAATGATGACAGAATTTTCATTTTTTGGTGGTGTATCCCTTTAACATTAGTTAACAGTTAAATGCACAATATACGATTTTTGGATTAAAATATCCAAAAAGCACTAGAACAATTATATATTTTGACCTGTTACTTACATTATCCCAGATTCAGAATTCAGCAATTTTAACCAGTGTAACGGCCCGTGTCATTGTGTTGCCTATCAATGATGTCATATCCCCGTTAAGGCACCGGGACGAATATCAGCACGCGTTATTTGTCAGCGTTTTTCAACACGTTTTTTGTGTCCACAACCAAGCGATTTTCGCTGATGATGAGCCGAGTGAACATGCAAATTCATTCCCTGACATTAGATGGCGCCAATTTGCTCTGCAATACCCCTCCATAACAGTTCTGCGACGCTACTTGGTGTATATCTTCTTTGCCGTTGCATATGTGTGCTCGGCAAAACCGTTTTGTGTTTGTGTTTGTCAACTTGTCCCCCAAGTTGTGTTTTACTGTAACTTCAGAAGCTCCAAACACGTAAGCAAAAGCGCCAATCTCATTGGTCGGATAGTTTTTGACGCAGCGAATCAAACTAAAAAACCGAACCCGAGGCGTTTTTTAAAAAATGACGCTTTTACGCGTGACGTTTTACGCGTCGGTGTGCACACTCACATTGACGCTCTTTGTTTGCCCTTTGTTAAACGTCGGTGAGTAACACGCGCGAAATTCGTCCCGGCGTGAACAGGCCTTTACCCTCGATTTCCAGCTTTACTTCTGTAGGAACACCAAAGACGCTTTCATATATTATTGTTTGAATTTGTTTTCTTGATTCACTGCGAGAAACATGTTTGTACCCAATATGAAATCAAACAACAGTATTTTGCTCTCGCTTTGATCCGAAAAAAAGCCAACAAGCGAAAAAGCCAGTATTGAAAAAAAAAAAAAAAATTAAATAAATTAAATTAAACAACAACACTGAATTGCATATCATGTCATTTGTGGTTCACACACAATACTAAAGCAACACAGAGACAAACAGTGCACATTTTACATTCATGGGCTACTTCTGCCTTCCAGAAATCAAACTGATCTCAGTCCATTCGTCATAAGCCAGCCAGTCACTTGCGTGTTTAGATGCCAATAAACCACTTCAGGCTCACAACTCATCAAATTCAATTTACTTTGACTGTGCGCTAAAGGCTCTCTATGCACTCTAAATGCTCTCATTCATTCATGTACATTAAGAGCTATCAGTCCACTGGAACTATTGGCAAAGTAATTGATCTTTTCATTTAAACCTATAATATTTGGGCTTGAAGTGCTCTTCAAAAGCAATATTATAGGAAGGACAGCTGGGCACTGGACCTACATCACCCGACCTCTTAAGTCTTAACTTGATAATCTTGACTGCAGTCTTCAGAAAATGAAATAAATAACAAAATCAGGCCTCAAGATGATTGGTCTCTACTTGGGTTTGTTCAAATTTCTGGTCCATGTATCACCCAAAAGTGTGCTGTTGCACTTGAAGGGTGATAAACAGGTGGAAAAAAGCCCAATTAAAGGCTGACGGGGACCAGAGCCAGCAGAATATCATAGGGAATTGCAAATGGACTGTATTTTTTTAAATACAGCAATTTTGTCTGCTTGTCGCTGATAAAACAGCAACTTAAACATGTCTTCATTATCCTTCATCCTACATGAGGGAATTTAAGAAATGAACATATGACACCCAAAACATTGATTTCTATTTGAAATATTCATGGATTCATGCTGTGCATGGCTGTTAACAGCTGGTTTATAAAATATTAATATATCCAAGGTTTTCTTTTTTTTTTTTTTTTGTTCAATGTGTCTCTGATTTACATACTTGGTTCAGCTCCAAGGACAATTTTTGCTGATTTTCATCCAACTTTGTATTATTGTTACAATGGTGTTATGTAAACAAACACAAAGTACTCTTGCTTGGTGTTATTTGCAGACAGACACATTTGTTTGTCAGCAATAAAATATAAAAAGCTTCATCCAGCAGACTTTTGACAGCTCCGGGGATTTATACATTGTACTTCCACATTTTTGTGTCCCCACCCACAGAGGGTTGGTTTGAGCCCATTGCAGTGCTTTATGGGTGCATTAAGTTTCCCTACCTTTTTGGTGAAAATGAATGGCACAGCCTTTTTTATTTAGTCATGTAACACCATTTTCTTTTTAACACCTTTCTACTACATAGACAGCCCATCTTGCCAGCAATGAGTTTCCCATTTAAAGGGATAGTTCACTTTAAAAATTAATTGTTGGTATGTTTTGGCTTACCTCAAGGGCATCCAAGATGTAGGTGTCTTTGTTTCCGCAGTAGTTTCAATTTTGATATTTTTAGGTCAAACCGTTCTTGTCTGTCAGTCATATAAAGCAGGTCTATGGTAACCACCTCAAAGAGCATGCACAGAGAAGTCTAAATTAAACATGATTCAATGACTCGTAAATGTAAGTACACATTGATGGCCTAAGACACGAAACGAGCGGTTTGAGTGAGAAAACGAACAGTATTTATATAGTTTTTACCTCTTGTAACCACAGCCCATTTGGGTGCCCATTTCGTGTCTTAGGCCATCAATATGTACTAACATTAAAAGAGTCATTAAATCATGTTTAATTTGGACTTCTCTGTGCATGCTCTTTGAGGTGGTGACCATAGACCTGCATTGTATGACTGACCAAAAATATCAAAATTTAAAACTACTGCAGAAACATGCCCTCGAGGTAAGCTAAAGATGCCCTCAAGGTAAGCTAAAACTTACCAAAAATTAATTTCAAAGTGAACTATCCCTTTAACTTACTTGCTGAGATATAGGCTATGTAGTTTATGCTCTTTTTAATGATTTTATACACTTATGATTTTATACACTTATAAATGTGACTTGACTTGACATAAGAATTTTATATTTTATATATTTATATATATTTTATAATTATTATAATATAATAATTTTATAATTTTTTATATATTTTATAATTTTATATATACCTGTATATATATATGAAGAGTTCAGATGCAAAAGCCTCTAAATGCCATTTGAAATTCTCTTCTAAAATGACCATTTTTATCAAGCTTGTATATTTAAGTTCAGTAATTTCACTTAAATGACAATTAATAGGTAATCTTCATTGCCATTTAAGTGAAATTACTGAACTTAAATATACAAGCTTGATAAAAATGATCATTTTAGAAGAAAATTTCAAATGGCACTTAGAGGCTTTTGCATCTGAACTCTTCATATACTGTATATATATATATATATATATATATATATATATATATATATATATATATATATTATCACAAACATTATATCCTTGTTCTCTAGATATTGGCTTGGCCGTTGAAACAATCTTTTAGCAACCAGTCTGAACCCTGATAGTAACAACTGATCCTGACTAAGACTTTCAGCTCCACGGATAGCAAATGCAAGCAGCTGGACCAATCAGACACGATTATTTGTTGTTTTTAACGGATAATCCAACAGACCAATCAAGACCGTGATAAGCAAAGGTCCAAGATCATCATAGGCCATAGGAAAGACAAATAATTTGTGTGACATTTGAATTCTCATTATTAATTCATTCATTTCATCCATTTGAAAAAAAAAATAAAAAAAAACTTCCCTCACAACAACAAACCCTCAGGCATACAACAAAACAACAAACATACAATGCATCTTGAGTGAAAGTCCTGAGATGCACCTTTACTTCGGACCTTTTTATTCTTACATTCAATCCCCCGGTCAGAGTGTGCCAGAGACGCAATCACCCCGTGACACAATGTTCCTTTGTACATGCGTTTTCATGGAAAATGGCCAGAGGGATGAATCTCAGACTGTGTGATGGTCAACGGAAAGTCTTAAAAGTGAGCAATTCCATCCTTTTCTGAGTAAAAGCTTTAAAGTCGCCACTCTTTCCTCCTCATAGCCTGTTATTTTTTTCACGCATTTTCAGTGAAATGTCAAGCTAAAATGATTTAAATTAATGGTTAAATCCCCCCCAAAAAAGAGAATTTCTGAAAATCTGCTCTAAAATCTCTGAAAAAAAAAAAAAAAACAACCGAACAATCTCTGAAAGCTCGGAAATCTCAATCACATTCACATGGTGCATTTATGCTTCACGTTTGACGTCACTGTTATGTGACTGACTGCATCATAAGTAACCTAAAAGAAATTGTTTGAACCTTTCCTTTACTGCAGAATCCCAAACACAAGACAACCTTGATGTTAATATGTAGATCAAGGCGATAATCATGTGATAGGTGTGCCACTGTACTCCTGATTAAGGCAACATGCTCTGATTGGCTCTTGACTGCTTACCCCTCTGTAGGGAACAGACAGATGCCTGTTCTCCAGCTGTTGCAGAGGTTTATGATTCTCTCTCCTCCACAGCAGCTGCTGTCCCTCTATTCTCATCTTTATTCCTGCTGGCTGGATGCTGTCAGTGTCACAGCAGAGCAAAGATTCACAGCAAATGCATGAGACTCTGATGATTCCTGTCAAAACACAATAAATCAAATGTATTATCAGGCCCTCCTCCTGAAAGAGGAGATTTTCCTCGTGCGTTTGTGTTTTTAAAGGGCACAGACAGTAGCCTGGCAGTCTGGATACCATGGACCAAATTTTCCCCTGAAATAGGGAACCAATCACAGAACGGGGAAGGAGCACAGGCGCATTTGATAGACATTCATAGCACCCAATAATACGGCTCTGGGCGTTCGTAAACCACGCCTCAAATACGAGAAAATTTACATGTGGTTTCCAGACCACGTTTCATTCTCAATGATACGTGGTCTGGCGTTAGCCAGGCTACACGGACAGTCTATTCAATTAAAACTGTTATGTTTAATAAAATATTAAAGGTATAGCGGAGGATCTTTCCGAATTTTAGAGAAGACCCGCCCCCTCCAATTTTTTTAAAAATGCACATGGACAAACACAACTCTCTTGCTCCCGAGAGGGAACGCCTATTACGCCTTGCACAACGAACTCAAAAACATTCATAAAAAAGACAACATGTCAAATGCCCTTCCGTGTTTTATTTACTTATTATACTGATCGATTGAGTGACCGAGGACTCAAGACATGATAGTTGCAACCCTGTATCACACGAAATACGTTCTGAGGAAACTATTTTGCAAATCGCAATTACGTTACATGGCAACATATAAGCAGTGCTATTACGTTGGTCCTTAACCTAATGTCTCATTGTTAATACGTTATTTTTATACATAGTTCCATATGTAATGGAGAAGTAGCTTGTTGCATTTGTGTAATAATAAACACACAAGGTTTTAGAATATGAACACATGAACACACAAGGTTTTAGAATATTTCAGCGTGATACCATTTATCATTTGGTCAAAAGGCTACTTTATGTTCTTCTTGAGGGACTGGCTCTTGCTGTCCTCGAAAAGTCATTAAAGACATCGTTAAAATAGTCCAAGTGACTACAGGGGCTCAATCTTAAGTTTATCAAACGACGAGAACACTTTTGTGCGCAAAAAAAACAACAAAAACAACGACTTTATTTCAACTATTCGTTTATTTCTCCCTCTGCGCGAGTCAGGTTACTAGTTTAATAGCGTAAGCTTCTGTTATTGTACGTCACACGCATCACACACACATGACCAGCGTCGGCCAATAGTGAGCCTACGTGTGACGTAGCTCTACGCAATCACACTACGTTAACTGACTTACAGGCTCATGGACAAGGAAGTGAATAGTGGAAATAAAGTCGTTATTTTTGTTGTTTTTTTTGCGCACAAAAGTGTTCTCGTCGTTTGATAAACTTAAGATTGAGCCCCTGTAGTTACTTGGACTATTTTAACGATGTCTTTAATGACTTTTCGAGGACAGCAAGAGCCAGTCCCTCAAGAAGCCTATGGACTAGTATGCAGGAGCGATCTTAATATCTTAAATATCTTAATTTGTGTTCCGAAGATGAACGAAGGTCTTACGGGGTTGGAACAACATGAGGGTGAGTAAATACTGACAGAATTTTCATTTTTGGGTGAACTAACCCTTTAAGAAACAATTATTTGCTGTTTACTTGCTATAAATTAAGGCAATTTCATCTTTTGTGCATTAATGTCTATTGTGATGTATTTTAATTAATATTTTAACTCATTAATAATATAATCTCAATTTAATCACAGATATTTGTCTTAATAAAACACTTGTATACATAAATACATTATTTACTCATATGATGCCACCATATGAATTACATTAACGTAGATATAAAACATATGATGAGCGGCCCAATTGAATTTCTCCAGATATCCCATGCTCACTGTATAATGACTAGCGTGGGCAGCGTGTGGACTGGAACAGCTTCAGTCATGCACCATCTCGCAGTGCTCTTTCACTGTCATTAATGCACTCTTCCTGTTGAATGAGGTTCTGTACAGCCGAGGGAGCTTGTTTTTCACTGACATTTCATTACCGGTGACTCTCTTATTTTCATTACCCTCTGGACATGAAGACGAATTACAGGTGTGATGACGCTGGTGCTCAGAGACCTGGAGAGAGTGAGAGCGCAAGAGTGTGACAGACAGAAATATCCTCACTGCCGGCTCTGATATCAGGATCTCTAATGCCACACCTTTGTCATTGCTCTCTGTCCAAAAGCGATCATTAAGGACAGCACTCATTCAGAGATTGTTGCTATGGTTACATCCTCAGCGCTGACCACTTGGGTCCCCGGGGCTCCTAGTGTGTATACAGCACTAGATGATTGCTTGGGCCCTATAGGCCTTGTGGAACCTTGATCAGACTCTGAAACGTTGTTTGAATATTAACAGGAAATACGTGGGTTGGGTTCAAAACGTCTTCAAAAGGGGTTCGGGTTTTAAAAAAACAATAATCAAAAATACTGAAATATCATTTCATTCCATTGTTCCATCTCATGCACATCACGGGATCTGTCTCAGCTGAACTGTAGAGAAAAAAACGGAGAGAAATTACAGAGCTACTGGAATCAGAAATGTAGGGCACAGTAGGAGAGCATTGTGTTGTCATACAGAATTCATAAAGACTTCTGAGCTGCCGTACAGATGCGTACAGTAGTGTGTTGTGCTAATGAGATTGTAGACTTGGAGGGTGTGATCCAGATATTCATCTCCATCATGCCTCCAAATGTAGAAATTGTACATGGTGGAACATACATGCCACTTTCGAAGCAAGTGGCATGTTATCTATACGCATTTTGAGCTATCCGCGTGTATACGTGTATGTCTACGCCGATAAATGTCTGAGTGATTCTGCGTGTATGTACACGCCGTTTTTTGTTACTTTAGCTGTTGTAACTGTGTGTTTGTATAACACCATTGTTGTGGCAAAGTAAGCCAAGAAAAAGTCAGTCCCTCCAGGATTTCGCGGGCCTTTTTTGTGATTGTTGCGGCCTAAAATGCCTGATGTTGCGGCCGCTTTTTTAAAAAAGTTGCGATAAAAGTTGCGATGTTCTTTTGCATGTTTTTATAGGTTAAAACGACAAAGATAGATAGATTTTTACTTAAAATGCCCATATTATGCTTTTTGGCTTTTCCCCTTTCCTTTATTGTGTTGTTATATTTTTTTGTGCATGTTATAGGTTTACTAAGAGAGAAAAGTCCAAAGTCCACCCCAAAGGGACTTATTATGTCCCACAGAAAACACTGTTCATCATCTGCATCTGCTCTATTGTAGTCCAGAATTGACTTAAGAGACAGTCACACACTTTGTAACACACGAACAAACTAACTAACCATTAGTAACCATAAAAGGCAAAACAAACGATTTAAAGACACAGCAAAACCTAACAAACTAAGCTTTTTTAAACAAGATCTGCACCTGCAAAAAAGTCAATGTGCAGAACCTCACAAACATTAAGCAGCATTTATGTTGAAAGATGCCAATACTAATAAAGTGCAAAATACAGTTTTAGGAATAGCCACTAAAGTTAAATGGTGGAAAAACCAAATGTTTGATAATGTATTTTAATATAGCTAATATAATATAATATAGCCGTATATCCAATAAAGCTGTTCTCATTTGCTTAATTTTTTTTTGTCAGACAATAGAACGAGTCGGCTAGCTATTTTTTATGTGTAAAATTTTCTGAATTGAGAGAGTTCGGGAACTGGGTGAACTAATGCACTGTGATAGTGAGTAGCCTATATTACAAGTGATAAACACAAGAAAAGAAAGGAAAATAAAATGGTCAAACTCAATTCTTTAAATATAAAACAAAAGAGAAGCAGATAAGTGATAAGTCCGTGGAAACAACACTGCTCATTCGCGTCTGTCAGCTGCCGTGCTGCTCCTCTACTGCAGCCGTTCACTGAACAGGGACGCAGAGAGAGGTGTGACGGCAGGGAGAAAGCAAACCTCGCGCTCACAGGATTGTGCTGGCAATTTGGTTACTGAGGTTTGTCCAAAAAGCCGCTAGATTTATCTCTAGTCGCTTTTTTTTATATCACTAAATATAGCGACAACTAAGTTGGCAACATTGGCGTTTTCTGTTATTTTTGTAGGTAGCCTAAATGTGAGACGTTGGCAGTCCACATCTGCTGCGTCTTCTGAACAAAAGTGAGTTTGCTGACGTATGACGACGCTTTGCAGGAGACCGCGGCGCGATGATTTGTCAAAGTTGCAGAAAAGTTGCGGTGATTTTTCAAAATTGCAAGGCGCACTGAATTCACGTGGATTTGTTGAAGTTGCGTTAATAGTTGCGATCGCGACATCGCGAAATCCTGGAGGGACTGAAAAGTAAACTCGGCTGTTATCAGCTCCTTATTGATGATGATATAGTCTACACAAAGTGAGCATTTTATGTTGTGTTTAGACTTTTGTCTTTATGTCTGCTATTTATAACCATCAATATTGTGGAACTGCATTGTTTGGGCCATTGGCATCAAAACGATCACTTATTTGAAGGTGAATAAAAAGCATGTGTACACAATATTTTGAAAAAATATGTCACATCGTCACACAGACAAATATTTTGGATATGAATCCCAACAATGGTGACAACTAAAAAAAAAATGTTTTGTTGCAGCATGAAGCTTTTTTATTGTCACCATTGTTGTGAATCATACACCAAATCTTTATGTCTGTGTGTGACAATATGATACATTTTCTCAAAAAATTGTGTAAACATGCGTTTATTCACCTTTAAATAAGTGAAAATTTTAATACTACTAGCCCAAATAATGCAGTTCCACAAGATTGATGGTTATAAATGCCAGGAATGAAAACAAAAGTCTAAACACAACATTAAATGCTTGCTTTGATTTTGTCATCATCAACAAGGAGCTGATGTCTTTTCTCGCCTCGACTTGTTTGGGTAATGTCTCACCCTGTATTATGTGTCACTGGTGTCAAAATTGGTGAGACTCATCTTGGTGCACACGTGAACCAGAATGACATTTGAGACCTACCGCCCAGGAGAGAGTAAATGATGACCAAATGTTCATGTTTGGATGAGCCATTTTCCTCTTCCCTCCCCCCCCCCACTTTCTCCCATTTCACACACACTTTACTGTATATCTGAAGAGCAGAAAGGTCACCATAAAATAGCAAGCTTTGAGTTCAGCTCATTGGATAATGCTTGGGTCGCTTGCATTGCCTGCCCTGTTCTACTTATTTGTCAGTGATGAAAATGGTGTTTATGTGAGCTCTAAGGCTGAATTCACACACACACATCCACAATGACACATGATTGATAGAGCAAGCAAGGGATGGGAAATTGGTCTCCTATCAGCTCTACTCTGGTGTGCTTTGAACACATTCAGCACAAGGTCATCTGGGCTCAGGTAACTCTGGTCGGCTCTCGGTCGATAATGGACCACAGAGATGGAAAGGCTGTTCTGCCACGGTGCTTGAGGCGCATTCATACAAACTACAAACAATTCACCTGAATTTATTATTCACAGGCTAGCTGTTTCAACACTCCCATTAGGAAATATCACTCTCATGACTTGTATTCCACACCACCAAAATGTCACTTTGAAACAAATGTTACTGGCTTTTAAAGGGAATGGGAGATGAGACTCTGGCTTATTGCACGTTACGACCAAAACACACCCATTACTCATTAAGAGAATAGGGACAACCCTTTTAGACCATGCACCGGGAGCACCGACCATATTTTCCATCTTAAAACTAGCAAAAGTGGATTTGGACGCCTAAGTTAACATGCGCCGTGCATTTTAGACCATGCGCTTAAATCATTAAAATATGGCCCTAAATGTTAAAATATTATGGGCATCCATGTTAGCTTTGGAAGTTGCTGTAACTGCACCATTGCACTGCCAAAAAGATGTTTCTCTATCAACAGACTGCAGTATCTGTCCACAAAAGAATGCGTGGCATTCTCAATAACGATCACAGCCAGAATGTACTTGCAATTGAATTTACAGCTATGAGGAGCAGGATGCTGAATCAATTAGAATTCATGGCTATTCAGCATTACTCCACAGAAATAGACACCAAGTGGTCGATAGAATCTTCTGACTCTCACAAATTTATTTCATCATGATTCATGACTGGTGAGGAGACTCTGATTTTTCTTACAGTTCACTCAAAACAGGATAATTTGTTCATAATGGAATCACCCTAATATTTAAAACCTGTATAACTGCCTTTCTTTTGCAAAACACAAATATATTTTGAAGGATATTGGATTAGGGTTTAAGACCCATCCCCATTAGTGACCGATAAGCCATGGCGCTCTCACAAAACACGTCCTCACGCAGTGATAAAAACATTACGGAGCAAAGAGGTGTGAAAAAGTCTCAGCTTTGAAATGTAGATCTTCTTTTACAGAAATTCAAACAAATACAGTTTTGTGGCTCATTAATGTGTCGTGACAGATCGCTGGTACACATCATTTCAGGCAGCATGTGAACCGATCTTCTCTTCCTACTAGTTACAACACAAAATAAACACCAGAAGGTATGTTGTTTCAAGCTCCAAAAGATATCAGTTCACACCATTTTTCAAGTTCAACAATCTTTGGCTGTATTTCAAGCATTGTGAGAGAAGTTTATCGTAAGATAACATTGGTCTTCACAATCAACATGGGTTCACAATGCTTTTTGGGAAACGCAGCCCTGTCTGGTTTTGTTTGTCGGACAGGCAGATTAGGTGTTATGATTGGTCAGGTGAGTTTCTGAAGTGAGCATCCAGTGGTTTAGGATCCAAATTTATTATCCCATGAGGTCTGAAGAGAGGAGTTGTGAATGGCCAACTTTTCCTTTTCACTCGGCGGCCATATTTGCTACGCCTCCGGGGACCAAGTCCTATCTATTCGAATGGGGAAATCCCCAAATCTGCTTGCCAAATTCACATTTAAATTTCAGTTTTCAAATCAGAAACAAATTCTGACAAGAACTGTCCCATAATTGTGGTTTCTTATTGCTTAAATAAAGCTTTTTCTTTTCAGGCTGGACAAGCCAATGCCCATGTGCAATCATGAGCGTTTGTCTCAAAAACGAATTAATTATTCAAAATATGTGACTATTTAAAGGCGCATTTCCATTACCAGTACCAGCTCGACTCGACTCTACCTCGACTCGGCTCGCTTTTCGCTCCGTTTTCCATTCTGTTTTCGCTGGATTCTCTCTTCGGAAACCAAACAAAGGAAAGTCTGCACCTCCCCGTTTGACCACTGCGTATTTTTCAGAGTTGCCATAATAAGAATATTAGTAAGTTTAGAAACTATCTCTGGCCAAACTATTTAAAAATAGCAGGGTTATTCCAACCCGATCTCACGGGAATTCGTACGAATTTCACGAGGTGGCTAATTCGTAACAATTTGTACGACCTCACTCGTACGAAGTAGTACGATTTAGCTAAATCGTACATATTTTACGAATTAGCCAATACGTATGAATTCGTACGAATGACCTACCCCTGACCCCGCCCCTAAACATAACCGTCACGTGGGTTTAGAGAAATCGTACAAATTTGTACGAGTGAAGTCGTATGAATTAGTACGAATTAGCCACTTTTGAATCACTCGTACGAATTCGTACGAATTGGTCGTGAGATAGGGTAGGTTATTCTGGATACTCCATGTGGCACGTGCAATGATGACGCAGTTAACCCTTTCACGCGTACGATCACACCGGTGTGATCAGTCTTGGCTGGTCCCTGGAGCGTACGATCACACCGGTGTGATTAGAACGTTCAGTGCACACGTCAGCAACTGCTAAATTCAAACTTGCTCACGCGCGTTGGCTGGCACTCAGCCAGAGACAGACGCACTCAGTGCTGTCATATATCACAACTATTGAGTGTTTTCAACCACATAATGTTTATTTTAGGTTTCAGACATTTAAATACACATATGTACTAGCAAAACAATGATTTTGAGTTTGTAAAATACACACAGATGTCTATGGAAGCGGCAATAATAATCCTTTCAATTATAATAAGACGACATTCATATCAGATAGCCTACACATTGTGTAAGTAGCTTCCCAGATAGCAAACTGACATTGAATCAACGTGGAAATATGACATCGAAACAACGTTGATCTGACATTGTTTTGCTCATCGAATTAATGTTGAACCAACGTCAGACGCGTCATTCTTTCAAAACTAACGGAAAATCAACTTGAAATCAACGCGTTGTTTCAACGTTACGAAAGCAAACCAATTTTCGATTTTCATTTAGCTTTGAAGAATGCCGCGTCTGACGTTGGTTCAACGTTAATTCGATGAGCAAAATCAACGTTGTTTCAATGTCATGAGAGACGTCGTTTCCACGTTGATTCAATGTCAGTTTGCTGTCTGGGTTAACATTTGATCCTATTCTTCTCCCAGTTCACCAGCCACTTACTATCATGTATTTCGTGAGAAGTGGATGAATTGACGTTACAAATCCAACAGATCCGATTCTCTGAACTGAAAACGAAACTAAAATGGCGCCGCCCGTTGTGCATACAGCTCAACTAACGCGATCGTTATAAAGATGTCTAAACAACAAAACCCATACACTTGCACATATTTGACAATCGGAATATCAGTGTTTCATGATATAGCTAATACATTTTTGAATATTTTTAATAAAAAAGGAAAAATGACATAAAAGCAGATCATCACTCATTCCGCGCTCTGTTCTGGTTGTGCTGTGTCACGTGACATTAAAGTGGCAAGTTCTAAATAACGGTCGCCTTGAAAAACTCACGCTGGGGGGTCAGTTAGAATATTTTAAACGTACATGTGAAAGGGTTAATGGTAACGATTCTCTCTGACCAATCAGCAGTCGGCCTTGTTTTCACGTCAAATTTTAGTATCGCCTCAGCTCGCTCAGAACCTCCTCGGAGGTGATACTGAAAAAAAGTACCCGAAGGCAGGTACAGGTGTAACTTTTACACAGTGGAAAACCAAACAAAGGCGAGTCGAGTCGAGCTGGTACTCTGTAGTGGTAAAGTACAGCCCGTTCTCATCCTTTAACGTCATATAGAACGCTATATGCAAAAACGGCGCTATACTACGCACATGGCACCCTTTATCGTTAATATAACACGCGAACCCAAGACGTTATAAATCCTTTAGCGTGAATATGACACGCACACACCCTACCCCACACCTAAACTTAGCCCTCACAGCACGTGTTATTTTAACGATAACGGGCGCCATGTGCGTAGTATAGCGCCGTTTTGTCATATAGCGTTCTATATGACGTTAAAGGATGAGAATGCGTTGTAAAGTACCATGATTACGGACACAGCCTGTTTCAATAGCAAATGGAGCTTCTAAGTGCAGCTGTAGTGGCATGATTTTAACATTCAGTGATTGGCTCTTAGTCTTTACTCTAGAGGGCGGGACTTATCCCACCATATTGCGCGTTGCCCTTTTTCCCATTCATAAGTGGTGGTCGGGTGGTGATGGCGCAGTGGATAACCTTTGGTGTGAGAGACCCAGGTTCAAATCCACTGTGAGACACCAATGTGTACCTGAGCAAGACAGTTGCTCCAGAGGCGTGCGACCTCTGACATATATAGCAATGGTAAGTCGCTTTGGATAAAAGCGTCGGCTAAATGAATAAAATATAAGTAAAATGAGTGCGCAGAGTGCAAAATCTTGTGAATTGCAGTGAAGCGACGCAACTGACCCTGTAAGTAGCATTACAAGGACAGCTGCACTACATCCGGATTGCATTTATACCACACACATTGCAAACTTATTCAAAAGAAGTACCGAGTACCAAAAGTGTGATTTTTGGACTCAGCCAATTCAATGTCAGTCCAGTTTACTTCCATTGTTACTGAACTGCTGTGACCACAATGTGAGAACACAGATCATCCCTGTAATAAGGCTGTAACAGCTGGTTAAAGTGCGTTTTCTTCTGTGAATATCTTTTTTGACATGACAGCAAAAACAAATGATTTCTCCAGATCTGACAAAAAGCCTTTGCCTTTATAAGGCGCTCGCATCCGTAAACTCTGTCGTGTCTGAAAATAATCAGCAGTCTCGCGCAGTGTGATCTGCATTCGGACCTCTCTGCTGAAACAAGCTTTTCTACAATGTGTGTGCGTGTTTAGTCTGACAGAGACAGAGAGAGTGAGATAATAAACAAGAGAGCGGCACACTCCAGTAGAGACCCTGCTGCATGTCAGACTCTTCCTTTCGGTTGGAAGTCGTGTGTCCCAGAGTGTGTGTGTGTTTCTTATCTGTAATGCATCCAGCAGATGAGGAGAGCAGATACACGCTCCACATACAGCCTCATAAGTCACATCACTCTACTCTGAGCAGGTCTCGGAAGGGAGACGAGAACAGGAAATGAGATGAATGGACAAACAAGCGCACAAGTAATGAATTGATGTAACCATAGTAGCAGCACTTGGGCATAGCAAACATTATATATGTGCATTTGAAGAAACTAATACATTTCCCCGCTCACACACACACTTTTAATCATCATATTTTAATAAGGGTATTGCTTGGCCACTGCGTGAAGACCTCCCAGACAGCAAACTGACATTGAATCAACGTGGAAACGACGTCTCTCTTGACATTGAAACAACGTTGATTTGCTCATCGAATTAACGTTGAACCAACGTCAGACGCGGCATTCTTCAAAGCTAAATGAAAATCGAAAATTGGTTTGCTTTCATAACGTTGAAACAACGCGTTGATTTCAAGTTGATTTCAAGTTGACGCGTCTGACGTTGGTTCAACGTTAATTCGATGAGCAAAACAATGTCAGATCAACGTTGTTTCGATGTCATATTTCCACGTTGATTTAATGTCAGTTTGCTATCTGGGCTATCAATAGCTACTTTTCAACACATGATATGCTACATTCAGGTTATAATTATGACTTATGATGTATGTCCACTATAGTGGCAAAACTCCTGTTGCGAGTGTGTTTAACCTATGTTTTTTTTCAACACACACAGTAATAATCATCAGAGATGCACACGGTTACATCTGGAAATAGACAACAATTTGTTTCCATAAAGGCCCCAAGCAAAGACACCAGTCACTTTTACAAACTTGTTTAAACCCAGTATGATCACAATTAACACATCCAAAAATTAAATGTTTAACATATATAACAACTGCAAATCGTCTAATTTGTAAACAAAATGATTTACACAGTAAATCCAGCTAAACTCCGCCACAGTTTGCATATTTTGAAACTCTCAAGACAGGCGTCACATCCCGAACCTCACAGCGATTGGCTGCCGACCGCGTTTTTAGCTTGATTTTGGAATGAATTGAAAGCGCTCGCTTCGTGCCAGAAGACATGCACCGTTAGAAACAAATAGTTCTGAAGATCCCAGATAGCAAACTGACATTGAATCAACGTGGAAATATAACATCGAAACAACGTTGATCTGACATTGTTTTGCTCATCGAATTAACGTTGAACCAACGTCAGACGCGTCATTCTTTCAAAACTAACGGAAAATCAACTTGAAATCAACGCGTTGTTTCAACGTTATGAAAGCAAACCAATTTTCGATTTTCATTTAGCTTTGAAGAATGCCGCGTCTGACGTTGGTTCAACGTTAATTTGATGAGCAAAATCAACGTTGTTTCGATGTCATGAGAGACGTTGTTTCCACGTTGATTCAATGTCAGTTTGCTGTCTGGGATGTGATCACACAGGTACAAGTAAAATCTCTAACAGCATAATTAGCGATGATGACGGCAAATACACCGTCACATCATAAAATGGCGTCAAACTGAATGTCATTGAAATTTGGCATGAAATGGTAATGCACTTTTTTTTTCTCAAGTGAAACGCCAATCAAAGAGATAAATATATGTATAGGGCAGGACTTGATTGAGTGCTGTTTGGATTGTAAAAAATTGTGTGCGCTGTTTAATGGAATGAAGACGGATCTGAATGCGATTGGCTTTACTGAAGTGCGGCCTTACATACAGTATGTCATAAATCGAGTGACTCATATCACAGTAAAAGAAGTTATGACATTTTGTTGAAAGATTACATAGGCATATAAGTTTAGGGTTAGTAAAACGTTTTAATGTTTTTTGAAAGTAGTCTCTTGTGCTTAGCAAAGCGTCATTATTCTAACTACCCAGATAGCAAACTGACATTGAATCAACGTGGAAATATGACATCGAAACAACGTTGATCTGACATTGTTTTGCTCATCGAATTAACGTTGAACCAACGTCAGACGCGTCATTCTTTCAAAACTAACGGAAAATCAACTTGAAATCAACGTGTTGTTTCAACGTTATGAAAGCAAACCAATTTTCGATTTTCATTTAGCTTTGAAGAATGCCGCGTCTGACGTTGGTTCAACGTTAATTCGATGAGTAAAATCAACGTTGTTTCAATGTCATGAGAGACGTCGTTTCCACGTTGATTCAATGTCAGTTTGCTGTCTGGGTAATATTGTGATGCTGAAAGCTGAATTATTTTCAGCATTATTACTCCAGTCTTCAGTGTCACATATCCTTCAGAAATCATTGTAATATGTTGATTTTATGCAAAAATCTGTATATATTTTGAGTTGAAAACAGCTTCATATTTTTGCTTACTGTGCGTTCACACCAGACGCGAATAGCACGTCAGATTCACGCCTACTGCGTCTAGTTATACGCTTGAACACTTTTAATCCATTTGCGCATCATGAGTGAAATTGATTCAATCTTAAAAAACAAGTTTGAAGCGAACTTTACAGAATCGAAACCCGTTGGCGGCCATTTTTTATGTTGATCGAGCATTCATCGAGAGAGTCACTGTTCTGTTTGCTCTGGAGAGGAAACAGAGGCGTGGGGATCATCATGAAACTCAATGGCTGGATTTGTCCATTTTTACCCAAATGGTTAAAACCCCCCCAGCATTTTTTAGAGTGTACATCATAATAATATTTAATATAATCTAGATATGGAATAAATAACATTCAATACAAAATGAGCATTGTAATAAAGTTTTAAGTGATAAAATTTGCTTTGTTGTGCATTAGAACCACACCAGGCATTTAGTCATATTACAAAATAATTTATTGAAGCATCCAGATACTTTACCACGTGAGCAAGCAGCAGGCTCCTGATTGGTTAATGCGGCGCGAATTGACACCAAAGTTTTTTCAACTCGGGCGGCAGACGCTAAATCATTCGCGAATTCGCGTCTACCGCGCCGCAGGAATTTTTTACACGCATAACGCGTCTTTTCATTGACTTAACATTGAAATGACTCGTGTCTATTTGCGTCCGGTGTGAACGCACTATTAAACGATGAGAATACAATGAATCAAAACAGTGGGCTCATTAACTTAAAGGTGCAGTAAGCAATTTCTGAGAAACACTCTCTCTCCTCCTCCATCACAAGTGGACACGCCCCCTACTGCTGATTGGCTACAAGTTTGTTTGCCGCTTGGTCCGATCCACTTTCAACACCGTTTCTCAGAAATCACTTACCGCACCTTTAATTATAATTATAATTATTATTTTTAAATTTTTTTGTAACTTCTGGAGACCAGGTTGGTTCTGATCAGTCAAAACGATGCCCAACAATTACATTTAAAGTGTTTTAAAGTGCTTACATTTTTAAATAGAAAAAACAAATAATAGAATTTTTACATTTGTGACATTTCCATCATTTTTATTTCCATCATTATTGCATTGTTTTAGACCTAGTTATTGAACTCATATTGAGTTGAGAATATTGCATTTCAGGAAAGTTTACTTTTTAAACTTTTAAATTATATCTCTATGAATGTATCCATAGAAACAAGCCATTCGCTAACTGATCATATTCATAATGTTTATTTTAGAAAGGCTGGTGAGATTTATAACGTTTCCCCACTTTTCACATCATTCTTGCTCACATTACTCATACTTTTTATCAAAATGGAAGGGTAAGAATATAATACCGCACTCTAAAATGATTTTTAACAGAGCTCTGCATGACATTGTGATGCGTTTATTCCCCTTTTTTATTCTCTATGAGAGATGGGGGTGGGTGAAACCATTCCAGAATTCATAATGAAATATCAGAAGCCAGTTTAGCAGCAGGACTGTGGTGTTTCACACATTTTCTGCTGGAGCATCTGCTCAGAAACACCAGAGGCTTTGGGTTTGGCAGCTCCAGTATCCCTGGAGGACCATCCCAGAGAAACTCTCCCAACTGACAAATGATCTCCAGCAGAGCGAAGGAGGTGCACTCATCACACTCACCTCCTGCATGTGTGTGTGTGTGCAACATTTGACTGTAAAGCCCAAAGTACACTTCACTTTTATGCCTGCTCTATGGTCTGCATACATTCCATGTGATTTTATCATTGTCGCGGATCGATTTTTTATTTTTTTTACACTAAATGGCAACTTGGTTCATGAGGTAGTTGAAGAAAGAACAGAAGAGACAGAAGTGCAACAATGGATGGCTACGTGGATTGTGTATCTCTTCAACTCTAGGCTAAAACATTAAGATTGTAGATATCTTCACCACTGATACCTCAGGGCTACAAAGAAGCTAAAGGGAAGGAGTGCAAGTTGTCGTAATGCGTGTGTTTTCCAACAATCGCCATATTGCAATTCCCCGTTCTTAAGGAAACTGGAAAGAGGGATACAGCCAGCATACTTAGGGCCTTTCCACACAGAGACGCGTTTAGCTGTATACGTACAGTATAGACCATTTTGCAAGATGCAAACAGTTGTCCAGAAGCATTTCCTGTTTCAGTTTTTAACACTACAAAAAAGCAATACAATACAACCAACAGAACGTATAAAACTGAATCAAAAAGTTAAACAAACATCTTTAAAGGGGACATATCATGCAAAATTCACTTTTTTAGCCCTTAAATGCATTTTGTTGTATATTTGGAGTGTTTATAAGTACAGAAAAGATGAAATTATTCTCTTCAGGTGCTTCGTTTATATCTTTATATTCTGTTTTGGTCATATTTTTCAACCTGTTCAGATTTTTCTGTTGTCTATGACGTTTTTTGAACTACAACGTCACCGTGTTTGCAGCGGAACTGACAAATAAGGACATTGACTACGGGTCCAACACTTCGAGCAACCCGCCATTATTATTTCTCACTCCGATTTTGTAGTCCGAGCTCAATGATGCAGAAGTTACGAGAGGGCAAGTCAAAATGTTCGATTTTTGGATGTAGTGACCTGAAGCACAACCTCCGCCAGTAACGTTATACAGAAGGGTTTGCCGATTGACTTCGTCTGAATGAGAGGTAAATTCCTTCTATCTTTGGAGACGACGAACAGAGCATTTCGATAAGCTGTAAATATCGTTAATAAAAATAAAGTACTTTACTTTCTTAAAACACGTGGTGGTCATGGTTTAGCAGTACCTTGTCTTGTTTTGAAGTAACGTTACACGTCTGCAGTATTATTGTTCTTGAGTTTCATTAATGGTCATTTAGCTGCTGTGTTTCTGATGCTTTTCTAAATGTATCATATTGTCAATACAGATTGTTTGTGGTAAGATTAGACCGTAGTCATTTATCTTGTCAGTGTGCTTGTTTTAACAAGAGAAATAGTCGACTTTCACTAATAACACAAAACAGTTAACTCGCATACCAATACATCCAAATGAACAGGTTGTTCTGCAGGTTCGTCGTCGTCTTTATCAACTCGCTCGCTCTGGCTCGAATATGTAAGGCTTGATTGACAAGTCTTCTGTTGTTGACATTTTATTAACGAGTGAATAAAATGTTCTTTGAAGGTATCGTATATAATCGTATATCTCTAATCAAACTACAATAATGGCCGAACGTGGAGAGTTGAACTGACCGTGAACTCATCGACCTGGAGAGCGGGCGGGGTATGACGCATCTCCTTTTTATTTAAAGGGGCCGCTTTGAAACGGGTCGCTCAAAGACGCACATCAGAGCAGGGGTAGAAAAGGGGCTTGTGGAGCTATAATAATGAGGAATTCAGACATTGCATTGCAGTTATGCTTCATATAGACCACAAATGTATGATTTATATGTAAAAATGAATGATTTAAAAGCATGATATGTACCGTTTAAGATGTTTTCTTTACATGTGAAATAAAGAAAACAGTTACAAACTGAAACAGGAAGTATTTCTGGACCATCTTGCAAAATGGTCTATAAATGTTAAATCGTATCTGCGTTTCGTCTATATGGATCTGGCATTTTGGGAGACTGAAATCGCTATTTCTGTTAAACTGGATCCCAGAGTGGATGAATCTGAAAACGACACCATTGCATTGCACGTGAACTGGAGCTACCCAGATAGCAAACTGACATTGAATCAACGTGGAAACATGACATCGAAAGAACGTTGATCTGACATTGTTTTGCTCATCGAATTAACGTTGAAACAACGTCAGACGTGTCATTCTTTCAAAACTAGCGGAAAATCAACTTGAAATCAACGTTTTGAAAGCAAACCAATTTTCGATTTTCATTTAGCTTTGAAGAATGCCGCTTCTGACGTTGGTTCAACGTTAATTCGATGAGCAAAATCAACGTTGTTTCGACGTCATGAGAGACGTCGTTTCCACGTTGATTCAATGTCAGTTTGCTATCTGGGTAGTCTCATAAATAAACCGAAACTCAGATATACGTATACGTATATAGAAAACTTGAAATGTCTACTTTAAAAAAAAACAACAATTCAAAACAAAAAGAAATTGACATCTCTCGTATGTAATCCAGAAGAAATGTGCATTTCTCTCTTTAGGCACGTTCACAATAGTGCGAAGATCGCGAGTCAGCATTGTCAACATCTTTACAGCCGATACTGACACAGAAAACACTAGTTTAAACATTTTAAATGTCTCCATGCTATGTTTGACACATCTTAATGATGACTATGCCGGTTCTTTGTGGCAAGCTTTATGTGTCCACTAACTAATCTAATATTCCAAAATCGTGACTCGTCCCATATTTTGTACCAGGCCATTTATGGTTGTTCATATTGTTCAATAAAGGTCTTTTGTTGTACACAGGTCCAAGTCTTATCCGTTTCTCTGTTGCAGAATTATAGCACCACATACTGGTCTGGCATTAGAACGAGGAAAAAAAGTGAGGGAACAGTCTGGCTTCGTGTGGACGTGGCCTTAGTGAGACGATTTCTTCTATTTGACCTTCATTAGCTCCAACAGAAAACCCTTTCTAATTATCTGAACACCAACAGCGTCTCACAACAGTCCTCACGGACTCGCACCTTTCATGAAGATTTGCTCTTCAATCAGTGGGTTCAATGAACATAGATCAACTCATAGACGCATTAAGGACTGATGATTACAGAAACATAATTTTGAAATTTACCTCATAAATAATGGAGAATATTTGTGCCTCATGGCTCACATCAAGATGCCGCATACATAATGTATTATAATTAGTGGAGGATCAATTAGTTGCAATTTCTCATTTGTCAGTTGCAAAATGTCTTTATCTAACTCTATGAGAGAATGAGGCTGATTTGTCTTTTGAGTAATAAATCAAATAGACTTTAAGAGTCAGCCGCACTGATAGTGTTTGCCAAGTCAAGCATCGCTATTATTACTCATAGTTGGGTTAGTGATTTGAACAAACTTCCATCTCCATTAAATTTAATTTTCACAGACATGAATGATACAGTACCTCAAATCATGCAGCTAAGAAGACAGGCTTATGATTTACTCTTCTAATATTATAAAACAGACATAAATTAGGCAAGAGAGTAGAATATCATAGTGACTTGGGAAGTGTTTTTTTTTTTTTTTTACTTGGGCCAGTAAGCAACCTCCAAAAAGACCCTACAAAACACCTAATACTATACTAGTAACCACCCAAAACACATTAGAAATCAAATAGCGATGGCCATGGAAACCACCCAGATAGCAAACTGACATTGAATCAACGTGGAAATATGACATCGAAACAACGTTGATCCGACATTGTTTTGCTCTTCGAATTAACGTTGAACCAACGTCAGACGCGTCATTCTTTCAAAACTAACGGAAAATCAACTTGAAATCAACGCGTTGTTTCAACGTTATGAAAGCAAACCAATTTTCGATTTTCATTTAGCTTTGAAGAATGCCGCGTCTGACGTTGGTTCAACGTTAATTCGATGAGCAAAATCAACGTTGTTTCAATGTCATGAGAGACGTCGTTTCCACGTTGATTCAATGTCAGTTTGCTGTCTGGGCACCCTTATCAGTGAGGTGAATATTGCAGAGCAACACTCACAAAATGTATTTTTATTTGTTTTAGAGATAAGTACTTGAACCCTTGGTCAACATTTACATACAAAGAGAGGTTAAATTGGGATTTTAGAGAGAGGGAGACCCTAAAATCTGCTGGTGATTCAGGTGCATTAAGTGACAGATGACAAACAATGGATTGAAAAACTAGTTTTAGTATTTTTTTTTTTAAACTGAATTCGCCAAACACCTTTTAAGGGGCAATTACACGACACAGTTTTCAACTAAAACAGAAGACCTGTTATGTTTTGGGGGCCTGAAAACACAACCTTTTGAAAATTGGTTTCAAAGTGCAAGTTTGTGAATAACGACTTGTTTCTTATTACTCTCCTCAATAAACACTGTTATCACTAATACACCGGTCTGTTTCCTTCAGTGTTGTGACACTGTGTTAATTCTATGCTGGCTATTGTATGTTTATAGTTTCTCACATTTTTAAAAACTTCTCACATTCTGTAAAAACCTGTTATTGGTTAATGGCAAGTTATCTAACTATCTACAGTGAAAAACTGTAATAGACCTAATGGGACATCATAATTTAATTTTACAGTAAAATGAGGTTATTTATTTACCTGAGCTTGATGAAAAACTACTTGTGATGAACTCCATGTGGCTTCCTTAGTAGCCTACATACATTTTATGGTGGTTGCAATGCCAGGATATTACAAAATGTCCAAAATATATTTTAGTATATATTAACATTACTGTAAATGTAAGTTTATTCTGTAAAACATAAAATGTTACTATATAAATGTCACTGATTTTTTTACAGTATATAACTTAACGACAACAGAATGAGTTCTGTACCCGCAAAAATAAAAAAGTAATGGGACCGAAGTGCTCCTTATTTGAGGAAAGTGCAGCAAACATTACTCTGCTTGGTCTGTTATTACTACTGTCACCATGGGAAAAACACAATGATGTTAGCTCTTAAAGGTCTAGGCTAATAATCTGAAGGGCGCTGGTTCAAATCCCAGAAGGGGTGATTTGTAAAAATGAGGCCAAGATCGGTTATCACCAGTGCGCCCTTGAAAAATCCACTTAACTGCATGTTACTCACGGGGAACTGAAGCCCTTTGTAAATTTACTTTATTTTAAAGAAGTGCTATTAAAAGGACTACAAAAATGCACGTACACAAGTGCGGCTTTAAAATTATAATAGCTTCTTGCTTTTGTGCAACAATATTTTTTTTTTTATGTTTTTCAGTGTCAAAGCTTGTTTTCCATGCAATGAAAGCATATAATGACTAGCGGTGGTCAAGCTCTAAAACAACAAGTGTACCATAAATGCACTATATTCCAAGTCTTTGAGCAAGTAAAGAGTGAAAATGTTAGTTGATTTGTACAAAACCCCAGTGTGTTAATCACTAAAAGCTACTATTTTTGGCTACAGAAAACATTCGCACTTAACAAGCTTAACATGAATCACTGCCCACTTTTCTTGTATTGAAAAGAACAGCTTCACAACCTGCAAAGTATTGCCCCTACAGTATTTTGGATTTGGAACTACATGAGGGTGAGTAAATGATGGTATTTTAATTGTCGGGTGATGTATCACCATGCCGTTCCCTCTCTTGAAGTGATTTGGCTGTGTGATGTTTGCGCATATGACAGGCTGTCGTGTAGAAACCATCTGTGCAGTGGCGTCCCTAAACTGTTCAGAAGATCTCGCATCACCCTGTCAGTTTAATGTTTCTTTGATCCTGCTTATTTCCATTCCTGTTAGACAGTAATCGCTTTTTGTTTGCCGTCAATCTGTTACACGGTTCACATCGTGATGTGAAGCTTCAACACATTCCCATTTCTGACCTTATCAGACACAACACTCGAACGCAAGCAACTCATCACATTCTGGCAATGACAAATATAACACATTTTTTACTTTCATTTTACTGTCAAAATGTCAACAAAATAACTTCAGATGGTGAATCACTTGTTTCACAGACAGGGCTTTATTAAGTCAGGATTAGGCCTTAGTTTAATTAGGACTTTTAAGTAGCTTTTATAAACGTGCCTTTTAAAAAAAAATATTAGGCGTGTTCATCTTATTATTGAGACAAAACAATAGCATATTGACATATTTTAAAGGGATAGTTCACTTTGAAATACATTTTTGATATGTTTTAGCTTACATCAAGGGCATCCATGATGTACAGTAAGTGTCTTTGTTTCCGCAGTAGTTTCAATTTTGATATTTTTAGGTCAAACCGTTCTTGTCTGTCAGTCATATAATGCCGATATATGGGGTCCACCTCAAAGAGCATGCACAGAGAAGACCAAATTAAACATGATTTAATGACTCGTAAATGTAAGTACACATTGATGGCATTTGTCTGTAAACGAAAAGCGTAAAGCTTTTTTTTTCCCTATTTGCATCTAGTGCAATTGGTTAAATCAGTTACCGTGAGCAAGTTAATTGCACGAAAAACATATTTCCAATGCAACTGGTCCCTAAATGCAAACAACGTCATTTCATGAATGATAGGAAATGATATTTTATAAACAAGGTTCGGGAGGAGCACGTTCAAAGAAATCATTCCAATCAACTCGTCACCAAACAATTACACGTCTACCCTATCAGCACGAGAGGAAGCAAATATGAATATCCACTGTCAACTCACCTAAAATTCCTTGACAGTTTCAGCGTTTGGTTCCGCCCATTTGCCACAATGTCAGAGATCGAACTCTACCCTTCTGACGACGAATCCTTCATCAGTCAGGCTCCTTCACAGCTCCCTATCACCGCTACGAGCTCCCATGCTCAACAGGATACCGCTCCCGAACCTCCAGCGCCACAGCGCGGCCACCGGCCTAGCCGAGCCGCCGTGGTTTGCCCTCACCTCCATCTCCAGCTTCCTCCTACACCTCAGCACAACCCAATATACCTGCAATCGAGAAGTGGACAGTGCTGGGGTTGAGACGTTCATTTTTCTAGGAGGATGAACAAAGCACAACTGTATAACCTGTATGTTTCTCTCCAGGCAGCTTCCCCTTCTCCAAAATCCACTCCACCTTCAAAAACAGCAAAAAAGACAAATAACAAAACTCCAAACTCACGTTTCCAGAGAACATCTTCTCCCGATGCCGCAAGGGCCCAGTTTTACGCGAGCGCCAGGCTGCAGCAGGCCTTCAGCTCGCCTGGGCCGCACCCCAGATTCCGCTGCCGCCAGGCCCCACTCTTCTCTTAGCTACAGACCGCGGCTTTGCCCTGTACCGCATTTCACGACACATTGCCAGTTTCAAGCGAAACAGGCAGCTCTTTCAACGTGAGTATGCTAACGGTACAAGCCCAACCACCCCACCATCCTCCCGTAACTTTTTCCAACCCTTTATCCTGTCCTTGGCCTGCAGTCCCATCACCAGTCTCTAGCGCGAGGCCGCCTCAGCTAGAGCCGCAGGCCCAGACACACTTCCTATCTCCCCAGCTCTCTTCCTTCCCCAATTTTCCAGTCCCCCCCCCCCCCCCTCCTCCTAACACCTGTCCCAAAATCATTCAGCCGGCCAGTCACCGGCCCTTCTCCTGCGGCCTCAGTCACCGGCCCTTCTCCTGCGGCCTCAGTCACCTGCCCTTCTCCAGTGGCCTCCATCACCGGCCCTTCTCCTATGGCCTCAGTCACCGGCCCTTCTCCTGTGGCCTCAGTCACCGGCCCTTCTCCTGTGGCCTCCATCACAGGCCCTTCTCCTGTGGCCTCAGTCACCGGCCCTTCCTTCTCCTGTGGCCTCAGTCACCGGCCCTTCTCCTGTGGCCTCAGTCACCTGCCCTTCTCCTGTGGCCTCAGTCACCGGCCCTTCTCCTATGGCCTCAGTCACCGGCCCTTCTCCTGTGGCCTCAGTCACCGGCCCTTCTCCTGTGGCCTCCATCACCGGCCCTTCTCCTGTGGCCTCAGTCACTGGCCCCTCTCCTGTGGCCTCCGTCACCGGCCCTTCTCCTGTGGCCTCAGTCACCGGCCCTTCTCCTGTGGCCTCAGTCACCGGCCCTTCTCCTGTGGCCTCAGTCACCGGCCCTTCTCCTGTGGCCTCCATCACCGGCCCTTCTCCTGTGGCCTCAGTCACTGGCCCCTCTCCTGTGGCCTCAGTCACCGGCCCTTCTCCTGTGGCCTCAGTCACCGGCCCTTCTCCTGTGGCCTCAGTCACTGGCCCCTCTCCTGTGGCCTCAGTCACCGGCCCTTCTCCTATGGCCTCAGTCACCAGCCCTTCTCCTGCGGCCTCAGTCACCGGCCCTTCTCCTGCGGCCTCAGTCACCGGCCCTTCTCCTGTGGCCTCAGTCCCTGGCCCTTCCATCAGATCCAGCATTCCTCCTACCAGGCGCAAAAAACGTGCCGCAGCCTGGGAATCGGGGGGAATCTGCCATGGAGGAGGAACGACAGAAACAATTTGTTAACTTTAATGAAGTTTTTAACTCTCTTTGAGTCTTTTTTGAAAAAATAACTGTCTGTCTCTAAGGCATTCTTCTTTTCCTATATCTTTTGTCAATGGTGTAAGTCATATTTATTGAGGTTCATACACACATGCAAATGTTTATTTATTAGTTTATTTATGGCGAACTGTATGTAGCTGTTAATGTATTTACGTTTATGAAAATCTACTCGCTATGCAGTAACAATCAGATTGAGTATGTACAAGTAAAATTAAATACAAAGTAATTGTTGTTAAGCTGTTAATGTAAAGCTGTTAATGTATATGTTGAGTATCTACAAGTAAAATTTTAAACAATGTAATTTGTTCACATATTCATTCATACAATCTTCCATTAAAATATAACAATTCAATAATATCTAAAAGCTATTTTTTTTTTTTTTTTGAAAATGTTAGTCGTAGTCATGGTGTTGCAGGACAATGCGTCTTTGCACAGGAGCTGAAACCAAAGCTGCAAGCTCATCTCTTGTGGCTGATCCTCTACATTCTGCCACATGACGTGATGGTCTGGTAGGCTCCATTAGATCATCCACAACATCTCCAACTCCAAGGCATATGTTATGCAGCATTGTGCAGGCAACTACCACTTTTGGGAACTGGTCCAGAGGAAGAGCCTGAAGATCTCAATAATGCACCTTTCCCTGGAATGGTGTCTATTGAACCGGGCCTGCACTGGTCACTAGAGTGGTTCCCTGTAGGGTGTAATAATTCTGATGGGATTGTCAATGCAGGGATATCCTCCATCACCTAACAAAAAGTGTCCACGGGGTGGGTATGCCGCAAGCTGGTAAACTGGGCTGCAACGCAGGATTCGGGCATCATGTGTTGATCCAGGGTAACCACAGAACAATAAAGCTGCCAGTGTGGTCACAGATTGCTTGCAATACAACAGAATGAAAGAGTTTTCTATTGAAGTAACAGTTGGCCTCTCTCACTGGGGATTTTATGTGAATGTGGCAACCATCTATCGCACCCAATGCCCCCAATAAATCATTGTGATTGGCCAACCTGGCAAACCCTTCACTTACTGCCTTCCTTGCATCTTCTGTGGATGGGAGTTTATATTGGCTCTGTGGTGCCGGAGGGACCCAAGTACAGTACCTCTCTTACTGAGCGGAAGACTGTGGTCTTGGGTATAGAGAATGCATCACTGACAACTCTGTAGGAGGTACCGCAAGCCAACCAGAAGATAAATACCAGCACCTTTATGGTTTGCCCCCAGCCATGGTGTCGATCCTCATGAAGCATGCTCAGGAGTGCATTCAGGGATTCATGACTTAGGCGATAATCAGGTCTGGTGTCATTATCTCCATCAAAAAACAGACGAAGCACTGGCACAGTACGGTTCATTTGAATGTAGGTCGCAGGATTTACATCCTACAAAATTAGATGCAGGGCCACACATTAATCAACTTAAATAAACTTGTGATGTCCTTGAATGTATATGGTTATATACATGTTTATTAACTGGGCTATATTGTGTAAAAAATGTAGATATATTGCCAGAAACCAAAGAAAAAGTGGGTTTATGTCAAATTATTATGAATTCATTATAAACCATATAAAAAGTTGATTTGTTTATTAATTATTAATTAATTATACTTGATAATAATTTAACATAAATTCACTTTTTTAAATGGTTTCTGGTAATAAAACAATATTATTTATATAAGACCTTTTCACTGTGCTAAACTAGCAAGTTACAAATCTGTCCAGGTGGTGGAGCTACAGGAGCAACTTGACTCACTCAATGTTCAAGTGTCATGGCCAGAAGCAGTCTCTTACGAAGTCGTCGTCTTCGCTGACTTCTTTCATATTCATTACGGATTATAAATAGATATGACAAAGTAAAAGCGGCGAGAAGTAGCTGAGGCTCAGCCATTTTTCTTTACTTTGTTTACCTCAGCAGTGTTTAGTATACGTCAGTGCGCGGGAAGAAGGCGCACGAGACCGCTATGCAATTAAATGACCATTGATTAAAAAGACCTACATAGATATTTGACCAAATAAAAGTTTATTTTCATATTGAATGACAATTAAAACTTAAATTCTGTTAATAGTCAAATAATAGCAGCAATAGTCAAGTAAGTATAAACTTATGTTTTTCATTATATTTATATTTAGGCTATGTTTTTATTTATTTATTATTGTATATTATATATATATATATATATATATATATATATATTTTAAATGTGATTTTAAATTCAATTAAAATATTAATGTAAGCCTATTAAACTTTGAATGGAACGCACCTATACACTGTTAGTGTCGTCTCCCTTTCAAACGTTGCAGGTGTTGCAAATGTAGAAAGGGAGAGGATACAGTGAGAAGGCCCGTGTCATGTACAGTTGTGTGATCAAGTAGTTTTTAGCAATGATTTGCTTACTGTTAGTAGCCAAACAAAAGGGTAACAATAGCTGGCTAACTAACTACATTGTAAGGTAGGCTGACATTAGCTTTAATTACTTGTTTTAAAGCCTTGACTTGTAAGTGAAACTGAGTTTTCTAAATGTGGCTAGGTGAGTGTTACCATTGGCTGTAACTTGTGTGTGCAGTCTTCCTGACTAAAATCTCTGTTTTATTCACAGTAATGTAACATCAACGACATTCATAAACACACTGAAAAGTGATTGTGCGTGTTGATACCACGGCAAAAATGGAAATACGAATTGGCGTGTCATACATATGCCATTTTATGAGATCAGTCTGGGCCCCTTGCCATGATAAGAACGTTTTTAGCACAGTACAATGTTTCTGTCATACATGCATTTATCAAACTGCTTTGTTACTTGTCTTTCACAAATGTCGTCTAGCTAATGATGATCCAATGACACCAGAGAAACTAGTGGAAGAAGCTGAGGCTGAAGCAGCATACAACAGTAATAGTGAGAAGTATGATCAACTCAACACTGAATGTCAATACTTTTACGCACTTAAAGAGAATAAAAGACTGAAAGAGGAGCTTCAGAAATCACGCTACTCATTCTCCAGGATCAAAAACAGTGCTGCCCACTTTCTGTTTCTTTAAATTAAAGGCAGTGTGCAGAAGTGAACTGAAAGTCTCATGCTGGAAGATCATCTATTAGTCGTCCTTATGAAACTGAGATTGGGGCTCAGTAACAGTGATATTGCATATAGGTTCAAAGTTTCTGAAAGCACAGTGTCAAACATTCTAAGGTCTGGGTTGCCTGTAATATTGAAATCTATTATTAAATTGCCAAGGTGCTGTCCTTAAAAATATGCCCAAATGTTTCAGGTGACATTTCAATAGATGCAGATGTATAATTGACTGTACAGAGAAATTCATAGAGAGACTTACTCACTTGAGTGCCAGAGCTAGGGTTAGAAGTTCTGGCAGAATGAAAGATACAAATTACTGGTAAATCCTTCTGCAAGAGCAACCAGCTCCTGAGTTGTCCACACCACAAAATCGCAGTACTGGACATTGCAGGCAAACGTGCAGTTGAATCTGGAGATGGTACTGGTGTGCCTTCATTGGTTGGAATGTTTAGTCAAGGCAGATATCCTCACTGACTGCCACAATCTGTATTTATATGGGCATTTGATTTCCAAGACCCCTTCCCCACTGCAGGAGCACACAACTTTCCCATCTGGAGATGCGCCTAGGGGCGGTTCATGGGTTTTGTAGCACTTTCCCCATACAACGGCTGGAACCTGTATGTTGGTGTATCCATGGTAGCGCATGATTTTGTCCAGGGTGGTTTTGTGCAGATGGTCACCTTTACACACAGTATAAAATGTTGGGCTGGTAATCCTGCCTGCCCTGTGAGGTTGCCAGTCTTGGGGCTTTGCCTGCAGTTTCGTGATGGACTCAAGGTTCTCACACTGATCAGGATGGATGTTTCTTCTCATGTTGAGAGATGTCCCCAAGTGTGTGCTGTCTGAGCCGAGTGGGGTCGTACAAGGCTCTGGAGAATGCTCTCGCTGAGACTCAGATGCTGTGTCACTGTCACTGTTTTCTATGCTGGTCAGAACAGCAGCATCAGGGGCAATTGAATACAGTTTTTAGATGTCCTCATCTGTGAGCTGTAGAAGATGACGAAGGACAACAATATTTAACACACATTCATTTAGATGATTGGCATCGCATGCATATACAGCTAAGTAAACATGCATAAAGCATTCGGTTTAGTAAAGTAACAACACACTGACAATAATCCACAACAAGTAAAGGTCCTGTATTCAAAACCATTCTGTGTAAACAAGTAAGAATTATCAGTAAAATATTGTCACAGTTCTTATGTAATAGTACTGTACAATTAATGAGCAATAAAGTCGTCCCTGTCAGTGTTTTACAGTAATATCTGATGTCCTGGATTAATAGAACTTTAAGGCTGAACAACTTTACAGCTGCAGCAGCATCTATGGCAATGCATCAGACATCATTATTATGTTTGCAGTATGGCTGTAGGGTGAGAACCTCGCTTCTCTATAAAGTCCGAAAAGAAACACTCCATCCAATATTTTATTGCTTTCTTGGTTGTCTTATATTTGGTAATTTTGTTGTATGTAAAATGTGTTGAGATTCAACTAAACGTTTAAAAGTTTGACTGGACACTTGAGAGTGAACCTTCACCTAGCAGAATAGCTCTGGCCTGGTCAGTTAGTAATTGTAGCTTAAATCTTAAAGGAATAGTTCACTTTTCAAAAAACTTTGGCTGATAATTTATTCAACCCCATGTCATCCAAGATGTCCATGTCTTTCTTTCTTCAGTCGAAAAGAAATTAAGGTTTTTGATGAAAACATTCCAGGATTTTTCTCCATATAATGGAGGATCATTGGGAACTATTGATTCATTGGAAACCAAATGGTTCAAGGTCCAAAAGACAGTTTTAGTGCAAACTACAAACTGTTCAAAGGGCTTTAAACAATTCCATACGATGAATAAGGGTCTTATCATGCGAAACGATCGCTCATTTAATAAATAAATAACAAAGTTTAAGTTTTATAAGCTCAAATGGTTGCCTTGCTCTGTACTGATGCACGTTCATGACTCTCCTGTTCGAAGTCGTTCATCAAAATGAACGAATCTTTTTCCGAGTCAATTCGTTCGTTGAATGAACCAAATGACTCGGAAAAAGATTCATTAATTTTAATGAGTAAGTTCGAACCGGAGAGTCACAAACGTGCGTCAAACTTAAACTTTAAACCTTAAACTTAAAGCTTATAAAACTTAAACTTTGTTATTTATTTATTAAATGAGCGATCGTTTCGCTTGATAAGACCCTTATTCATTGTCTGGAATTGTTTAAAGCCCTTTGAACAGTTTGCAGTTTCTATTGAAAGTGTCTTTTGAACCTTGAACCGTTTGGTTCACACTGAAGTCCATTATATGGAGAAAAATCCTGGGATGTTTTCATCAAAAACCTTAATTTCTTTTCGACTGAAGAAAGAAAGACATGGACATCTTGGATGACATGGGGGTGAGTAAATTATCAGCATTTTTTTTTTTTAAATTGAAGTACTTTAACTCTATCTTAAAACACTTTGTTTCTCTTGACAAAGTAAAAAAGCCTCATCTACTCTGGTACTTACCTCTAACACTGCTACTGAACCTCCTGACTTTGGCTGGAACTGCTGCTGTCAACTGTCTTTTAGGCCTCTGGAAGTTGATCTCCCTAACTCTGGCTGGTTTGACCTCTCTCTTTGTCTGTTTCCAGAGACATCCCCCTGATATGCCTGATGGCTGCTCGGTCCTCCCCATCCTAACATACAGCTCCAATAGCACTGCAGCTGCATGGCTGCAGCAAGACCTTAGACTTACGTCAGATGGAAAATTAAACTGAGTGATAACTTGTTGCTCATCTCATAGCATAGCTAACACAACAACGTACTAACACACCAACATAGCTAACAGAACATAATGTTAGCTAACATAACTGTTAACAACAAAAGTGTTTTTTCATTTAAATTCAATATCAAATGTGAGCTTTCTAATATGATATTTGCTACTCACCCAGCCATGCAAGTGCAGTTTGCCTTCAAGATGTAGTTGTTTCTTCTGTTTACAATGACCCAAGCCTGGTACATGGTCGTCTTTTGGTCTTGGTGCTGGCAGAACTTCAGATCGTGCGACACAAAACTCATCTGTTAAATCTATGTATTTTGAGTCTTTTGACCATTCAGTACGTAATTATAAGCGTCTAAGGATTTATACGCCCTCAGTTTCTCTTTACACACTTCAGGTAAGTGTAGATGTCAGGCCACTAAACCGGAGAAAATCCTGTCAGATCGCCCATCCAATGAGTGAGTGTGTACGGGTCGAACAGTCTAGTTCTGCCTGTTAAAGTTAACTTTTTCAAATAACTATTGTGATCCCGGACAGTGAGTGACCTTACATATTCAGATAAATTTGGATTTTCTCCAACCATTGTTAAAATAAAAACAAGCTAACAAAACTTGCTAGCTACTGTTGCTGAAGTGTTCAGGAAAGTCTATCTGGCTCCAGCTAAGCCCCACCCACACAAATACGTCACAATGTTTACTAACTGTAAAAGGGTCTTTTGGAACAATGCATCTACTGTCGATCTATACCTTTACTCTAATTGCTTGACGATCTCATTTTAGCATACGAGGGTCTCATTGAAGACCGGAACGACGCATTGCTACCGATCTGGGGTGCGTTTCACGAAAGTATCGTTAGCCAACTATGGTCGCAAGTTCCATTGTTATCTGCATAGTTTAACGAGTCGTGTTTCCCGAAACCATCGTTCCAACGGACATTCGCAAACAGCATCGCAAAGTTGCGTGGTTTGAACGACAGCTCTCGACCTGTGGTTAGAGGCATCGTTTCTATATTGCATGACATTTGGAGGTAATAAATCCTTATCTTGAGCAAAATAAGCAAGCTGACATTTAGTACAAACGGTGCCTTTTATTTAGAATACATACATACTTGCGTCTTTTAGTTTTTCAAAAGATTTGAACTAACGTGTTTGAAGAGTGCGCATGTGTGAACGTGCTCTACTATGTAAGAACGAGCCAAATATTGAGTCTGGTAATAAAGCAGAACAACTGAGAACAATTAGAAATAGTCCTCAGATGACATGTCTGTAATTTATATAAAACAAATCTAGCGTTAATTGGATCTCAAACAGTTTCATTAAAAGTATTATTACTCCACCACGTGCGAAACCAACGTGGTTGAACGATACTTTGCGACAGTGCGTTTCGGGAAACAGTCGTGACTAGCTAGTTGATTTTTCCAACGATGCATCGTACTATGGTAGTGAAACAGTGAACTGCGTCGTTATACGGGAAACGCACCCCTGTACATTTATTATAATTGTTTGACGATCTCATTTCAGTGAAAAACTCAAGGTATACAAAACCGGGAGTATGTAGCAGCTGTATACTGCATACTATTCCTTAACTCTTTCCCCACTATTTACAGAATTTTCTGGTTTTTAGTGTTTTCACTGTTAGATGGTAGGGGGCGCTATTACACATCCTCTGAAAGAGTGCAGAATCTCCACATAAAAAAAAGCAGAAACAAGTGATAAAAGCACAGCTTATGCTTAAAAGCAGAGACACCGTTCTTTCTTTTGATATATCGCACGTTCAGAAATTCATAAAAACAATTTTTGGGGGGCCTTGAAATTTGGTGAATTACTGCTCTTTCTGTTTTTTAATAAAAATGACCGGTAACCTTTAAAAAAAAAAAAAAAAAAAAAAACTTTGGCAGGGAAAAAGCTAAAATTATAAGTGAAACAGTAAGTGATAACTACATCATTCATCTAAATGGAAATGGATGGTCTACTTGGGACATATTCCATGCTCAATTTTTATGCACATGTTATCCACTCATACAGAAAAATAATTACAGTGTATACTGTGCACTATAAACATACTATACGATGAAAAAATATGTAAGAGTATTAAGGCAGTATGGTTTTCTGAACAGAGCCATTTCCTGTGTTTATGGCCTCCATCACCATTGTTATGTCAAATCGATCCTCTGCTGCCACTGACAAAGGCAGCCTTCTAAACAGGGACAGAAATCTTAAGCGCTTTACTAAAAGTCCTTTCCATTGATTTCCCAAACGTCATTTTGCTCGTAATGACAGTTCATTCGTCCTGAAGCCCCTTTGCCATTGGAAAAGGGTAATTAGTTTTGTAAATCTTCAACAGGAAGGTCAACTAACATCATGCCTATCAACCTTTACCCTGTTTTATGCAAGTTTTTTTTTTTTTGAGCCACTTGGTTTGATTTCAAAATGGAAGTTTGTCACAAATTGTTTTACCAAGCCAAGGCATGTGTGAAATGGGAATGAGGCAGCATTACGTTGTTATTATTGTCTTTCACAAATCTCTCAGTGGAATCATCTTTCATGTTTATATGTGACATTAGAACTCATAATTTATTGAGAGAAGAGAGAATCTCACAGAAACGCCTCTAGCACAGTGGTGGATCTAGAATATATATATATATATATATATATTATATATATATATATATATATATATATATATATATTTGTGGGTGGGAATGGAGTGCTATGAGGACTATGCGGGGTGGCGAGACCAAATCAAGCACACATGCATAGTTATTGTGGATATATGACCTAACATACATAGTCATGTCCATAAATATGACAAACAGTTACATATCTTCAGGAAGTAAATCACTCTACTTTAATTTAATCTACAAAAACAAACAAACAAAAAGTCTGAATAAAATATTAATATCTAGGGCACTGGATATTAAATGGGTCAACAAATTCTCTGTAAAACAAGAAAACAATCTTAGTTTGTACAGGACCCTTTTGAAAAAAAAAAAAAAAAGTTAGTATAAACCAATAACTCGCATTTCATCAGACCATCATTGAGACAATGCGAACAGATATGCACATTGAAATGTAAGAACCACCATGTACTAGAATGGAACATGAGTCACTGCCACACAAGCGAACTCGGTTCACCAGGTGCATGAAAATAAACACGAAACTACATGCTACTTTGAAAAAAATACTGTTTCCTGAAGCCTCGATCTGCCCACCACTATATAGAACATGTAAATGCATTAAACTTGAAGTTGAAGAAATAAAGCCAGCAGACACAAAATTAAATAGCCTATATGTGTAAGGATTAATCCACTAAGACAAGTTAGTGGAGAACCCAAGTGCAGTTTATTTACAAAAAAAAAAAACATGCTATAGCCTAGTAGCCTAGCACTTCAACTTGGAATAAACAGGCTTGGGAGTGTTCCATACGGGTGTACTTTTATTCAGACGAGTGTGCATAGCAGCAACACCGTGAAAACTTAAAAGGAAAATAACAAAGGCAGTTTAGCTTGATACAAAATAATCCTTTGACAAACACAAATGCTAGAAAGCTAGCATCAGATAGATAACAGCATAGCAGGTAACAACCATCACAAATGAATCTCATTTCCATTTTCATGAACATATGAAATGAATTAGTGTGAAAATGTACATTACAATGAACCACATACGTTACCTAGCTCCGCATATCAAAGGGTTGCTAAAGTAGTGATTCAGGGGGGTTCTGCCACCATTAACTTAACTTGGACAAACTTCGTGAATTACCTTTACTGCCAAACAAATAAGTACAAAGGAATAACACTTAACACTAGTTTAAGATTACATTAACATTTTTCGACCTCAGACATGCATTGTCTCATCGCACCTTCCCGCGTTTACACCGTTCAAGAGTGAGCGCGTGCGCACGCGAACACAGAGAAAATATCCCCCCCCCTCCTGCAGATAGCATGTCAAAATAAAAGTCACATAAAATAAAAAATATAAAAAACAGAATAATCATAATGAAACACTGCTAGTGGCCAACTACAACCGCGATCAAATGTGATTCTTACCACAACAGTTACAGTGAAACTTGACAAGGACACATGGCAAACATGAGGGCTTAATACACAAGGACTATTGACAAGGGACACCCATGAACAATCAAGACAATTAACCAGTGACAACATGACACATTCACATGGGGGACAGGATCACATAACAAGAACGGGGGATCACATGACAGACATGAAACAAAACTTGGCACCATCATCTGCTGTGTGTCAGTGCGTGCGGATGGAATAAAACCTTTACTCTCAGCAGACTGTATCTGCTTTAACTGTCAATGTACTGCACAACTGCTCCTGATGTAAAACGAAATGATTTGCCGGTTTGAAGGTCTCGCGTTACGCTGCGGATTTAAATGCGACGCATGAATTGAAATTATTTTAATACATTTTACGATGATCCTTTTCATGCAGTTAATGTTTGTGAATTTATTTGATATTTGTAATTTTTGAGGACTGGTCAGAATAATTGTAATAATTTGTTTAATAATTCATAATATTTTGACAGCCCAAAGTGCAATGGGCCATTAAAGTATATCATCAATAGGAAAAGTATTCCAGTAGGTGTATTGGGTGTATAGTAAAACCTTTGCTTCATCTTTTGATGAAATAATTTTTTGTTGAGTGAGAACAAGTTATAAAATATCTACTTGGATGAAATATGTCTACATTACAATGTACTGTAAATTAAACTGAAAAGATTTTGCCCATTTTTTTATTTATTTTCTTGCATATAGATGAACATGATCCCCGTTCACACGGATTCGTGAAAACAATTAAAAACGCTGTATTATTCATTACAGGCCAGCAGATGGCGATATCTTTTTGTAAAGAAACTACACGACTACACGTAATACACATGCGCATGACGTCACAGTTTTCACAAATTCAAGTTTGTAGTTTACATGGAGACCAAAAACTTGCACTTTGAAATACATTTTCAAAAATGTGCATTTTCAGGCCCAAATGCCGTTGTCATGTAAATGAACAGCCAAAGCACATAAAAAGTTCTCAGTTTTTAGTTGATCGTGTTATCAGTGCAGCACTTTAAGTGCAATAAAACTTAGGGGGCTTTCACACTTGGTTCGATTGCCTGTTCCGAACCCAATGAACCCGATTCGAATGCTCCCCCCTCCCACCTGCCCTGATGGACTGTGTTCACATTATATATTTGTATCCGTACCGCGGTACGCTTGCGTCATCAAGCTGCAGCTGGCGCGTAATCATGTTGCTTGGTAACCGCTATGAATGAAAAGGCATCAAAATGGATAGAATAGCTCGCTTCACATTAGTTCTCCTTTTTTAACCTTTGGTTTTGTTTTCAAAGAAAAGATACAGAAACACACTTGCATCTGTCTGTCGCAAAATTTATACAACCACATTATACCATAGTTGTCAACATTGAACATTGAAAATAAGGGAGATAAGGGAGACCCATCCCCAAAATAAGGATTTTTTTACAAGATTCTTAGCCACAGACTTTAAAAATAAAGCACTTATCATTAAAAGTCTGAAGAGTGTCCTAACTAGCCTACATATCTGTGAGAGAGAAAGAGACAGTGTGTCATTTAAAATATATATATATATATATATATATTATATATATATATATATATATATATATCATAGAGAATGTTTAAATACTAATATCAGCTTACGAGGGAAACGGAGGCAGAGGTTAGTGGAGCGATCGGAGGCTGCTTCTGCTGGAGATGATTGGGAGAGATCTTTACCGATGACAGCATGCGCTGACAGAGTGAAGCCTTATACTCGACGCGGTCCGCAACGAGTGCAGCAAAAATGACAAGTTGGGTGCACAAGACCTCGTTTCGCTTGGCTGTGTCTGTGTGCATATCAGCAGCGAACCATATTGGAGTTCACATGAAACGTACCCCAGATGTGCACAAAAGTGGGTGTGTCCGGGTGTGCACAAAAGTGCTAGTGTGAAAGCCCCCTATTCATCAACAAATTTTTGCCAAGTAATTTACTAACATTACAAACAAAAAAATAGTAATTTAGTAACATTACAAAAACAAACAAACAAAAAAAACGACAAAATATCAATGTCCAGAGCAATAATGTTTGAGTTTTAAGAATCAACAGTTAATGTCTCATGTCTGAGACAAGAGGTAAACCATATTCCATAAAGATGTATCCATAAATGTGCAGTGGACAATCTGTGCACCATCAGGACATTTGATTTACAGAACTCAAAGGTCAAAACAGACGAGAAGAAATAACTATTTTGTCCATTGTACCCCACACAAAGTTATTTCACTCTCCTCTAAAAACAACATACTGTACCCCACACACTCCTCAGAGGGGAAGGCTAAAAACAGAATGATTGTACTGCAACACCCTACTCTAGGAGAAGGAAGGTGGCTATTAATCTCCTTCAAAAGTACAGGGAAAAAGAGGGAAGGTATTGCTCCTTCTGCTTGGAGGAAAACTTCAAATCTTCTCTAAAAACAGAACGATTGTACCCCAGCACCCTCCCCAGAGGGAGGATAAAAACAGGATGGTAGAAAGGAACAAGAAAAGAATGGAAAAGGGGCAAAAACATAGACAGCATTCTTCTCTTTTTTGACGCACTCAAAGTCCTCTTATCTTATCTCAAACAGACCAAACATTTTATTCAGCACTATAAACTCTGTTACCAACCCCTCAAATTCTCCAGTTGTTGATGTATCGACTGATACCTGTGAGAAAATATACCTTGTTCCCTAACCCGCCACTCATGTTTGTTCTTTCTATTGCTGTGTTGTGTGCCCTGAAATTGAAGGTTTCTTTTTATTCATGTTTTATATAATTATGATTATTGATTCTATGTGTTTTTAAATTTTTATGTCTTTTTTAGTTATTCATTGTAAAGCACTTTGGTCAGTTTTGCACTGTGTGTAAATGTGCTTTATAAATTAAAATTACTTAGTGCGTCTTCCTCCTATAATGACACCTTGGCTCTTCACACCTTGGAAGAGTGCTCGATTAGCTACGCTCGCCTTCCGCTCCTCTCTACAGGAACTTGTTCCTGGCAAGGGCTCCAGACAATTTAGGAGAAGAGAAATACATTTTTCAAAGGCAGCTGACTGCATTCTTGCCTCTTTAAACCTGTTCACCACCGTCTCAACGGCAGCGCCAAACAGTCCAGAGGGCAGGACAGGGGCATCCAAGAAACCAGCTTTGTCACACTCCTTGATGCCTGACAAGTTCAGCCACAGATGCCTCTCCATCATCACCATAGCAGCCATAGACCATCCAAGGGAATGGGCTGCCTGCCTGGTAACACGAAGAGCATACGCAGTGCAGAGACCAACTCGGGGAACAAACCCTCCAATTGGTCCATGTCTTTGGGCAGATCTGCCTGGTAAACTTGCAATATTCCCATGGTATGCAAAGCTCAACCATCATATGACAAGGCTTCGAGGGCAAAATGGAAGCCTTCATCGATGAGGATGTCCCAGGGGAGAGGTCAATTCACTAAATTCCTCTCCACCCGAGGCATCCTCCCGTAACACCATTCACTCAGCCCCTCTACATCTCAGTGTGCAGGTCTGGAAGAGCCAGACAAGTCCAAATCCAAATCCGAAAGCTTTGAAACATTTAACATATATTAAAATACATTTTTAAAATAGTGCATATAATAAACCTCAACCCATTTTCAACACGCATTAAATGAAATACCCTGTCCTTAGGACATCAACCGTTCCCTTTTGAGGGAACTCAACACCGCATTAGTCAACGCTACGGGGACGCATGTCTGAGGCACATATAGTAATTAGGCACTCATGGCCGATGCAGTGATGACGTCACAAGGTGTGCCCCAACGTATAAAAAGGGCACCAGAAAACACGTCATCAGTTTCAATAGGAGTAAAAGATTTCATTGTGGAGAAAAATCCGGTGGAATAGTGGAATTGTGGAATAGTGTCCCATCTCTGACAGATTGTTACTTTTATGCCACATCAGGTTATACACCTGACCCTTTGCATGATTAGTTAGCTTTAAGGTATTTTACCTTTGGAACTGGTAATGTGTCTTGATGTGTTTCTAAAGAAAAAAATAATTTTCTCTTCAAGAGCTTAACTCTTCAATTCATCCATTTCCTTACATATGGAATAACAAAGCCAAGTGTCCACAAGCTATCCCCTGAATTCTGTATCACATAAGAGTATAGGAGGCAATGCACAGGAACACTGGTGCTTATTATGGATGCTAACTTTTATAAGAGAGTACAAAGTACTAGAAGGGGTGGTGATGGCGCTGTGGATAAGACACATGCCTTTGGTGTGAGAGACCCAGGTTCAAATCCACTGTGAGACACCAATGTGTCCCTGAGCAAGACACTTAACCCCTAGTTGCTCCAGAGGCGTGCGGCCTCTGATATATATAGCAATTGTAAGTCGCTTTGGATAAAAGCGTCAGCTAAATGAATAAATGTATATGTAGAAGATGACACAGTCTGGCAGGTTTTGATGACCTTTAAAGATGTTGTTGAGCTTGTCATGGCTCCAGGCCACAACGATGAGAAACTAGAGAATACATGGAAAGCAGGTTCAGTGAACCCTTTTATTGGTATTGATGTGTTCCCAGAAGAGAATCTGAAACATCACTTCTATGAACACTATCCGTGGCTAACAACTGCTTTTGGTCTCCCTTTACCATGCCATTTGAAGCCAAACATTGATTCTTTATTAAGGATTCTGAGGCAGACTGGGTCATTCAGAAACATTTTCAAAACAATGGCAAGAAAACACCAATCAATGACTTCATATCAAATCCATTATGCTAACAATCTCAGGCCAAAACTCTCTGTGTCCAGAATGCCTAAAGTGGCAGTGGCAGTTTCCAAGGCCAGTAGTTGTTAACATGACAAACAAGGTCACCATTTTAGGCACTAACTATTGTGCTGGAATGTTGTTGCCTTTAAGATTGACAGGAGGGTTGCCTGAATTTGGAGAGATACCTGAAATAATGTACATGAAAATCATGTCTTTGTTTTTAAGTTGCTAAGTGGGTGGTACATTGAACACCTAAGGAACTTTAAAATAGAGTCCACAGGAAATACTGAATTCCTGAACCGGCGACAAAGGGTAGCCCTGCCGGAGTCCAACTTACTACCGGCAATGCGAACCAAGCTCCTGCTTCAGTCATACAGAGACTGGACAGCCCTTAGCAAAGGACCCCGGACCTCATATTCCCGGAACACCCTCCACAGGTCACCTCGGGGGACACAGTCGAATGCCTTCTCCAAATCCACAAAACACATGTGGACTGGTTGGGCAAACTCCCATGAACCCTCCAGCACCCTGTAGAGAGTATAGAGCTGGTCCAGTGTTCCACGGCCCGGACGAAAACCGCACTGTTCCTCCTGAATCCGAGGTTCCACTATAGGCCGTATTCTCCTCTCCAGTACCCTGGCATAGACTTTCCCAGGGAGGCTGAGAAGTGTGATCTCCCTATAGTTGGAACACACCCTCCGGTCCCCCTTCTTAAAAAGAGGAACCACCACCCCGGTCTGCCATCCCAGAGGCACTGTCCCCAACCGCCACACGATGCTGCAGAGGCGTGTCAACCAAGACAACCCCACAACATCCAGAGACTTGAGGTATTCAGGGCGGATCTCATCCAACCCCGGTGCCTTGCCACCGAGGAGTTTCTTGACTACCTCGGTGACCTCAGCTAAGGTGATGGACGAGTCCACCTCTGAGCCCTCAGCCTCTTATTCAATGGAAGACGTGACGGCGGGATTGAGGAGGTCCTCGAAGTATTCCTTCCACCGGCCGACGACATCCCCAGTTGAGGTCAACAGCAGCCCACCCCTACTGTAAACAGCATTGGTAGGGGACTGTTTCCCTCCCCTGAGGCGCCGGACAGTTTGCTAGAATCTCTTCGAGGCCAGCCGATAGTCCTTCTCCATGGCCTCACCAAACTCCTCTCAGGCCCGTGTTTTTGCCTCCACGAACACCCGGGCCGCAGTACGCTTGGCCTGCCAGGCCCGATAGGACTCCTTCTTCAGCTTGACGGCATCCTTTACTTCCGGTGTCCACCACCGGGTTCGGGGACTGCCGCCTCGACAGGCACCGGAGACCTTACGGCCACAGCTCCGAGCAGCCGCTTCGACAATGGAGGTGGAGAACATGGTCCACTCAGACTCAATATCTCCAGCCTCCCTCGGGATCTGGTCGTAGCTCTGCCGGAGTTGAGAGTTGAAGATCTCTCTGACAGAAGATTCGGCCAAACGTTCCCAGCAAACCCTTACAGTACGCTTGGGTCTGCCAAGTCTGTCAAGCCTCCTCCCCCGCCATCGGATCCAACTCACCACCAGGTGGTGATCAGTTGACAGCTCCGCTCCTCTCTTCACCCGAGTGTCCAAGACATACGGCCGCAGGTCAGATGAAACGACCACAAAGTCGATCATCGATCTACGACCTAGGGTGTCCTGGTGCCACGTGCACTGGTGGACACCCTTATGCTTGAACATGATGTTCATTATAGACAAACTGTAACTAGCACAGAAGTCCAATAACTGAACACCACTCGGGTTCAGGTCAGGGGGGCCGTTCCTCCCAATCACGCCCCTCCAGGTGTCACTGTCTTTACCCACGTGAGCGTTGAAGTCCCCCAGCAGAACGACGGAGTCCCCAGTCGGGGCACTTTCCAGCACTCCTCCCAGAGACCCCAAGAAGGCCGGGTACTCTGCACTGCCGTTTGGCCCGTAGGCACACACGACAGTGAGAGACCTATCCCCAACCCGTAGGCGCAGGGAAACGACCCTCTCGTTCACCTGGGTAAACTCCAACACATAGCAGCTGAGCTGGGGGGCTATAAGCAAACCCACACCAGCCCGCCGCCTCTCACCATGGGCAACTCCAGAGTGGTGAAGAGTCCATTCTCTCTCAAGGAGTGTGGTTCCAGAGCCCAACCCATGCGTAGAGGTGATCTCGACTATCTCTAGTCGGAACCTCTCAACCTCAGGCACAATCTCGGGCTCCTTCCCCGCCAGCAAGGTGACGTTCCACGTCCTTAAGGCTAGTTTCCGTGTCCAGGGATCGGGTCGCCGAGGCCCCTGCCTTCGACTGCCGCCCGATCCTCTCTGCACCGGCCCCTTACAGCTCCTCCTGCAGGTGGTGAGCCCACGGGAAGACGGTCCCACGTCGCTCCTTCGGGCTGAGCCCGGCCGGACCCTATAGGGAGAGGCCCGGCCACCAGGCACTCGCATACGAGCCCCAGCCCCGGGCCTGGCTCCAGGGTGGGGCCCCGGCTGCGCCATACCGGGCGACGTTACAGTCCTTGAATTTATTTGTTCCATAAGGGGGATTTGAACCGCTTTTTAGTCTGACCCGTCACCTAGGACCTGTTTGCCTTGGGAGATCCTACCAGGGGCATATAGCCCCAGACAACATAGCTCCTAGGGTCATTCGGGTCCTCCACCACGTTAAGGTGGCAGTTCAAGGAGGTGAGTTGGTTCAATGTTGGTCCAGTTGCAAGTCACCATTGAAGATGACAATGTCTGAAAATGAATGTGAAAGTGGAAGATCTTGTATCTAAAATTGTTCAAACATTTAATTTACATGGGGAATTTGGAATACTCTATGAAGGCAAAAGCTTTGGGAACCAATTGTTTACCGTCACTTCAACTGCTTACCTTGAAAGACAAGGCCACCATGAAATTAGTTAGAAAAGAGATCACCCTTGACTTGATCCACTAGATGAATCAGGATGTCCTCTACATGAGTACCTTGGACACCCACGCTGTGGATGACGGTGAAGTGTACACCTCTCTTGCAGATGATGCTGAACCTTCTCTTACACAGCCTACACTTAAAGTACGCAAATATCTTCAGTGGCTGAAGCCCTTGTTGAGAAGTTTCCATGCCTAAAGGAACCTGAGTCCTTTGCAGGGATGCATGGGTGGCAGCAACATACAAGATGCACAATTTCCAAGCTGAAATCACAAAAATATACATATCCAGAATTGGAAGCAAACAGATTGAAGAGGAAGCTACCGACCAATGCAGCACCAGCCAAAAATGTGAAAAGACATAAGAAAGTGTAAGTCATTTATATAACACATCATGTTGGAGAAAACCCAGACACTTTGGAAAAGGAGAGGATTGAGTTAGTCAATGAAATGTAATTGAAGACATTTTTCAAAAAACATTTTTAATTTGAAGACTGGAGGTTGTGACCATCAGCCAAGCAGTCAGTAGCTATGTTTACAAGCCAAGTTTTGAACTAATGCGCAAAATTGGAATATCGCAGAAAACATTTGCCTATAAAGCACCGTTTCCATCCAGTGAGCTGAAGAGAACATTATCATCACTTCCTGATAAACTGACTAATCTATTAACCATATGCATAATGGGAACTACTCTATATTCTCAGAAGGCGAAGCACTGCTACTTGGTCGGAGGTGCAATTTTTAGTATTGCATCCTTTTCATGGGCATTTAATATTTTTTTAGTTAAATCTTTTTTTTTTGGCTTATTTTATCTTTAAAAAAATGTGCATAATAATTATGCACACCTAAATATAAGGTGTTTTTCATTTCTAGCCTACATGAACAATTATATATCACTTTTAAATGATTAAATATAAACTTAATAGTTATTAAGATTAATGTGGTTTGGAATTGGTAAAATGTGCTTGGAAAAAATATGATCAGAATATCAACATGCATAATAATTGTGTATACGTGTATACGTTGAGCAGGTGCACACCAATCAGAGGGGTTTAAGAATCTGTTCAACGGCGCTAAAAATGCAAGAGGGAAATGTTGGTATCGTCATATTTTTTTTACATTTCAGTACCGACTTGGTAACAAAGTCAGTACTTTTGACGACACTAAATTAAACTTAAATATTTTAAGTACATTTTAATTGCATTGTTTAATTCAGTGTCTGTGGAATTCTTTGTTCACTCATCTGTCATGAAGAACATGAGGAATTCTGGGATCTGAGAAACCTGCTTTAAACAGAAACTCAGACACAGAAGAGCTGCTCTTTTCTTCAATTTTTTTTTCTTTACACACAACAAAGTCAGTTGTCATTTAAGTCTTCTGAATTGCCATTGCACTTTGAGGATCAATAAAAGTGTTATCCTCATACAATTTTGCTCGATCCCTGCAGGCATGCTAATTTTGAGCAAAACATGTGGATTTTTCAGATGATAATCACTTTGACTTCATGGTATCTACCAAACTGAATGACAATTATGTCACCAGCTTTGCACTTAAATTTAGTTGTTCATCGGGGTTTCTAAAATCCTAAAAGACGTTTGCCATATGAATGATTCATTGGGTCCAATTATGGAGCTACCCAAGGGAGACGTGTTCATATTACAAGAAAGATGCCACAGCGTTGCGCGAGGGGGAAAAAGAGGAATCTTGAATAATTACTTGCACATTTGCAAGAAAATAGATTAGGTTTTGCCTTCTATTTAAATCACAGTTGGTTTTGTCAGTTTTCATAACTATTGAATCCTGGGGGATTTGAGAGACAGCGGCCGTCTGCCTGGTTCTTTGCACCCTTGCTGTTTTTATGGCTGTCTTTATGTATCTGTCTGTGATGCCGGTAGCTGGTTGTTTATTTCAGCACTCTTTAGGTGACGCAGGGCTCTTGGATCTCTGCAGGGGTAAAATGGATGGATACATAAATAAATGAGAGTGTGAGGAGCTCAAGGCAGAGAAGATCTGTGGCCCTGAGCTCTGACTTCAAATAGTCAATGATTCCATGTGAAACCTCATGTCTTCCAATAAACCTTTATCTTCCATACTGCAGTCATCTCGGCCTGCCAGACCATGCTGGAGCTGTCTATCGCTAATGCTGCCGGGAAATTTCTACTTGTTAAGTCTTGCCAGTAACTCACATGAGCAATATCCATTAAACCAGCATTCTTAAATAATAACTTTGTGTTATTGTAAAGAATGACGATATTGTTGGCATGTGCTTCCATTGATGTCTATGACTTTTGCATATTGAAAATATTGGCTTTTCACATTTCACTTTTTGCATCTGGGGAAGTGTATCCACCATCTTTAGATTGCAAATTTTCATACTTCATATGCTATGTGATAAATGCATTTTTAAAAGAACAAATATTCAGTGCAGTCTCTTAAAAAAACATTTAGTCATAAATACTGTGCATAATCATGCATAACAGGTCAAAAAATGTTGCTACCTTACATTTAAGTACAATCAACTTCAATGTTTCAAGTCATTTCAACTTAAATTACATTAAACTGTGAACCATTAAACGAAATCAAATTGTTGGATTTTGTATAGATTATATAAGTGCTAAGCACACAACTAACAGTTAGGTTTTAATTTAATTTGACCAAATATAATGCACATCCCAAACATACTCAAATCCATTGTGTTCAAGCACCTGCATTATTTAGTATTCTAATTAAGTCAATAAAAAATAATTCAATAGAACAGGCCAACAGTCTTCCATCTAATGTGCCTTCTAACCTTCATAAGATCCAAAACAGCCAATTCATTTCAAAGATTAATTAAACCCCTTTGGACAAATTCCGAATGCTACAGGCAATGACATTGAGTGGTTTTGTTGTTGTTGTTTTAAGGAGGTATTTTTTTATCTCCAAATTATCTAATTAATTATTTGCAATGGGCAGTTTTATGGAGCTAAATGCTATCAAATGAAACTCGCATAACATGGACATTTCTATCCAAAATCAAAAATATAGAAATAATTACATTTTGCTTGCAGCAAGATTAAAAGTACCATCTCATATACAAATCTATCTGAAATGATCTTTATGACACATGTTGTTTTTGGTATGTTGTCACGTCCTCAATATTCATTAAGCTGTTATGGAGCCTATTTTCAGTTGGGTATTATGGCAAAATGTTATTAATCATAATAGATGTTAATAATTAGGCCTAGTTATGTAATTCATCACTTAAGTATCGTTCAGTTAATGGTATTTGTGATCATATTGTTTTTATTATTGCAAAAAATCGGAAAAAGCCTTTTTTTTCAAGTGGCTGGGATTATTATTTTAGTCAAAATAATCATTAAATGAACTAATATAATGTAAGGACTTTTTATGTGATCATTTATTTCATAACAATAGATCGTTATTTCTTTTAAAACTCATTAATGTAATGCTTTCTTCAAATTTTGAACAGATGTGCACATGTAATATGTTCTACGAAGTGGAATGCAATGGATTGAATTCATGGATTTTCTGACTTTTGTGCTGCGTATGGATGTTCACACAAACAAAATCTTAACAAGGAAGAATGTTTAAAAAAAATGTTTTAATTTTCTCTGGACTCAATGGTCAATACCAGCCTGTTCTCATCCCAAGACGTCATATACTGGCACTTTTGATATTTCGTCTACATCCAACGCACATGGCACCCTTTAGCGTCAATATGAGACGCAGATATATATGGGCCAGAAGGCGCCTCCTAGTGGTCTAACCCTAACCCTACCCCAGACCTAAACCTACCCATAACCGAACAAAGCTCTGTGCGTGTTATTGACGCTAAAGGGTGCCTTGTGCATTTGATTTAGACGAAATTTCAAAAGTGTCACTATATGACGCCCTAGGATGAGAATGTTTTGTAAACACATGTCTGACCATTGAAAAGAAACTAGAAAATCGGATTCATGACGATTTATGGTGAATTTATTTCCGTTAGACTTTTGTCTACATTGACGTTTATGGATTAAAGAGGAGGGGCTACCCTGTCCCAAGATGGCGGCTCTTCGTTCCAATGAACTCCTGAAGCCAAGGTGACATCTAGTGTATATGTCTATGTGTTTTGATCAGGAGATTCAGTGCTCTTTCAGTAGATGCGCAATAGTGCCCCCTACCGTATAACAGTGAAAACACAGAAAGCCAGATAATTACGTCAATGATGTTCAATGAATGAAAGACTTAAAAATAACAACAACTGTAATAGGCAAACATAATCCTGGCACATAGACAATAGCAAGACAATAGGACAGCATGGCCCCCCAAAACAAGCAGAACTACTGCCAAGATGTCCTGCTCCTTCTCCAAAGGGACATGAGAGTCACACATTTGCCATCTATGTGTGCCTAACATTGCCAAACGGCTTCAAATATAGTGTATCTGGGCTTGCGAAGCCCAAAGGTATTTAAATAGTGACTTTAATAGTGTACCTGTGTGTTAAACTCTTAGTTTTATTTAACTATCAACCTAAATCAACCATGTGCCTGAGCCAATATGTACCCAATTTTGTGTGACTAACAAATACAATCACATCTCAAGCTGATGGAAAAAATAACCCCCAGGAAGCACCTGGGCAAGCATCCATAATGGATATTTTGTTCAAACAGCATAGAAAAGCACAGTCATGTGATCATGTTGATCTGACTGTGTCAAGAGTATAGCATTTTTGGGAAATTATATATTTTCTGTCTCACTCTGTGTTAAGAAGCAACAGGGAACCACAGAAGAATTACAAACGTGACTGACATGTAGTGATTTTGGAGCAAGACGTGATATTAATCTCAGAAATTGTTGTATTTGACACTAACACATTAACCACCCCTATTACCAATTACGATTGTTACTAATTTTGAAAAGTTAAGTAAGTCCACATGTGATCATTTTAATGTTTTATAAGAAGGGGCAAAGGCAAAGAACGGTAAGGGAGAGGTCTGATCAAAGCAATGTGGGATTAAAATAGTATGAATAAAAAAGTTAGCCTGGTTCTACCAGACTCTCGTACATACATTTCATTTGTACAGAGAGTCTGGCCTCCCTCAATTGAGAAACGTTTCCTTCCTTGTAGGCGGGTTCACTATTAAAGTTCAAATCTATTGGATCTGCCCAGAGTCACTCACGATCTGCCATAGCCAATCGCTAATGTGTGGTCGTGAGTGACGTATGTCATGCGCCGAAACAACCATAGACAGTAATAGACACCAACCTCCTGCACGAGTACACAAAGGGGCTCAAATGTTCATCACAAGAATCAGTAAATTTACTGTTGGGAATATGAGCGACTGACATGACTCCTGAGCGGATCTTCAACAATAGTTTAGCAGCCAGGACTCGGGGCTTCCGAACACCGCGAACACCAGGCTAAAGTCCAAAATGTCACGGTCATTGTGCACGAGCTGCCCAGCACAAACTTCCAACCTTTCTGCCTCCTTCACTTGGCCCTCCGTTGTGCAACAAGAGGTGAGACGACAACAATCCGGCTTTAAATTCTGTATATTCGGCGGTTTCTTTTCCAACAACGGACCGAATAGCTTTTCTCACGTCTTTCTCCGCTGCCATTACTGCACTCAAACTGACGCACTACATCAACGTCATCGTTCTCAGCCACTCCCTCTATTCGCTGATTGGTCCTACAAAAAATTGATTTCTGGAAACCTAAGGATATGGAGCGGTCCCAGACGCAGTACTGAAGGAAAATGAAATTGAGCGGAAGTGCGTAGGCGGGCGCAGCCAGGCTATAAAAAAGTGCCATTAAACAATAAAGTAGGGTACGGCTTAAAATGTTCAATAAAATTCTCTTTTTTTTTTTTGTTCTACCTAAAATGTGCCGGGAACCCACTGTTGCTATAGTAACGAACTACACTTGTGCACCTGATTGACGATTTTATAAACATACATGTGTTAGTCTTTCAGTTTCATTATTTACCATCTAAGGCCCTGTTTACACGAGAACGCTCGCGGGTGAAAACGTAAAAATATTTGATCGGATGTGCCTTTCGTTTACAAGGCGACTGCGTTTTTGGGACTTAAAAAAACGCAAAAAAGTGAAACCACGCTCCAGAGTGGAAATCTTAAAAACGCTCCACCGTCGCGTTCCCGTGTACAGGGTAAAAACGCAAAAGTCTGATCTCATGAAGTAGCGTGTGTATGACACGCCAATTCGTATTTTCCATTTTTGGCGTGCTATCAAGACGCATAATCGCTTTTCAGCGTATTTATGAACGCCGTTGACTTAACGTTATTACTGTATATATAAATATATGACTTACCTCAACCCCATCCCTAAACCGAACCGTCACTGGGGTTAATGGCATTTATGACTGTTCCCTTACCATCCTAGGAAAAAAAAAAGATCGCTCCCCAGATGTAGATCTACATTTTGCTTCGTTTCATGCGGACATTTGACGGCGTGTACAGACACGCGGAATCACTCGGACGTTAATGGCGTAGACATACACACATACACGTGGATACATGCGGATAGCTCAAAATGCGTAGAGATAACACGCCACTTGACTCGAAAGTGGCGTGTATGTTTACGCAAAAGTCATGATGTGATGTTGTGACGGTGAGGATTATACGCAGGCGCACGGACTTGATGTTATTTTGTGGCAGTGCTCCACATTGCCACCTAGCTGCCTGGAGTAGATACTACATTGAATTTCACACACATTTGCGTCACCACATGCACGCGGATTCCCACCCAAAACGCTTGTCCAAATACAGAATAAAAAGTGATAACGCAACACCACTTTTGCGTTTTCTCTTCAGATCATTTCTGTGTAAACATAGCCTAACGGCACAAATTAAGATTTGACTTCACGCATGCTTAGATTATCATTTAATGAAGTCCAGATAATTCCAAAGTACATACCATTAAACAATTGTATGTATTTATTGTTTATGATGATCTGGGAAGCAGCAGTGAATCTTTAGCATATAAAACAAAGTGAAAACATACTTAAAGCAAGTTACATCCGCATGAACTCTGTGATGCCATAAAATCAATGTTACACAAGATTTTTCACAGCCTGCAACCTCACAAAGGACAAGTAGATTGGAGAGTGGATGGATGAATTTTACTCAGAAAAAGACAACATAAAACTCACTCTATTCCGTTCTGCCTTGCATCCCTGAGAATAATCACACTGATATATTAGTTTCCTCCCAAGGTGGAGGAATTCATTTCACACTCGTCCATACAAGTCAAACAAGCCGTAAGAGATGGATTCATTTTCACTCCAATCAAAAGTGTGCTCTCTACCTTCCGCTGAAGGCAAGGAGCAATTAAACTGAGCTCCGCACACTGGGAAGTCCACTGAACACACTCTGACGGCAAGTCGCCGCATGACTCCACTGGGGGAGAACAGGACTCGGATGTCATTTGTGACTGAATTTAGTGTTCTGTGGTCTCAAGACACCTTGAAAGATCACAATACGCATCATTCTCGCCATTTCAATCTTCTTCCTAATCAAACTGCAGAGAATGACAAAAGAGCTGACGTGAAATAACACGTCAGACTGATGAATAGGTTATTATATTTGTATCAAAACACATTTGAGCTGTATTGTAAAGTACAATGGAGTGTATAGTCATATATTGAGTGACATGCGGGGAAATTAACGTCACTGTAGAGGAACTGTAGCTGTGGGCGGCTGAATGTGAACTGCATTAAACTAATCTACCCTGCTGAGAACAAAAGCACTTAAGTGCCTTAGCTGTAAATATCCAATGTCACTTTGTACTTTGTTAAATGGTGGGACATTATTATTGCACTATTTAAGGTGATTAGTTCAGCTAGCACGAGTTGGATGGATGGCAGATTGAGGGATGGGTAGGAGACTGGGCGAATAAATGGAGATGGATGGATGGATGGACGGACACTCTAAACAATGCTGGGTTGTTTGAACCCAAATTTGGGTAAAATATGGACAAACCCAAATGTTGGGTTAAAAAAGTCATTTCAAATTTTAACCCAACTTCAACTTTCATTTTCAACTGTACAATTTTAATTGCATTTTTAAGCCAACATTTGGGTTTGTCCATATTTGGTTGAAACAACCCAGCATTTGATTGATTGATTGATAGATAGATAGATAGATAGATAGATAGATAGATAGATAGATAGATAGATAGATAGATAGATAGATAGATAGATAGATAGATAGATAGATAGAAGTCAGTCTTAGGGTTGGAGCGAGATGAGGATGAGCAATTGATCACATCATTTTCATTTCTGCGCAACCCAACGCATTACTTTTCTTTTTAGTATTTTTACTTTTAAGATCTTCCTTTCTCAGTCCTCTTTTCGCCCTCTCTTTGCCTCTTTCTCTTTCTTGTGGTCTCCCTCGGCGAGTGTGATAGCACATATCTGTAAGTGTTTCCACCTTTAATTGCTGGAGCATCTGAAGTGAAATTGGCTCGTTCACCTCTCTCAGAGGAGCATGACTGGGCTACTTACGGCTGAGTAAATTGTGCATAGGAGAAGTGTAATTGCCTGTTAGATTTGGAGCATTCTTAAGTTTCCTCACCACAAAGTGGCACGCCATCTGCTCATCGTTATGCAGAAATACCTTTATGGATGAACGATTACTTCCAATTACCATGAGGCATTGCTCACGGGTATTTCAGCTACCGGCACAATCATGTGGAGTGGACTTTATTTTAGCTTCCCTTTAACTAGCTTGCAAAAAGATAGTGTCTGATATTTAATATATTCTGGAGAAAAAAAATAACAAGACTTGATGGAACACAACAGTAGGGTTCTGGAGGTAAGTATCTCATTAAGAGAATCTCCATAGAGAAACCCATGTTTAGGGAAACATTTCTAGATCTACCATGAGCGTTGAGATTGTTAGTTGATGATATATGCTCCGGTAGAAGCCCGGTCTGTGCGATTTCATTAAAATGTCATTACAAAGTCAGTGTGACTTCATTAGAGCTTCATTAAAAAAATAAATATATAAAAATTGCTGAATTTGCAGTTAAAAACTACACTACCCATAATCCTGAAGAATGCTTCCCTATTAAACTAAAAAAAAAAAAAAAAAAATCAAATCAAAATGAAGTAATCGAGTCGGCCTCACTAAACTCAATTCTTGATTTCTCCTTGGTCGACTCGAAACAGGCAGAGGAAGTGAGAGTGGGAGGCAGGGCCGGAAACCAGACGGACGATGTTACCATCTCACGCACCTGGTTGGACTTGGTTGGCTCCGGGGCGATACATAGCTCAGGTGTTGGTTCTGGCTATGGCATCAAACAGACTCGGTCTCTGCATCTGAGGTGGGCTCTGGCTTTTTGTCCTTTGGGACGGTATCGGCAGGTGGCATAACATGCTGTGACGTGGTCTGTGGTAAGCTGATCCTCCATCTCACCGATGGTAAAAAAGAGACCTGCAGTGAAATAGGACCCAGTCCCCGAACTTCTAGATAGGTGTGCAAATGAATCGAACTGGAACCTAGGACACAGAAAAACACGACAAAACAGAGACAAACCTAAAAAAGATTATCCCTAACAGTAAGGGGGAATCACAGAGTACCTCACGATACAACATGATATAATACGATATTATATGTCACGGGTGACAAAATCGCTCAGTAAACGGAACCTTCTTGATAGTCCTGAGTTTCCTAAGGGAACATATTGGGTGCAACACTCCACTACGGTTCCGGGTGTGATGGAAACATGCCCGTACTGATTAGCGCTAATGCATTGCAGGTGTGAGAGAGAGAGGAGCGGCACTCACACAGACTCCCTGTTTCATAAGCCACAATATAAAAGGAGCATTTAGAGAGTGTTTGCAGGGCGGTTGGTGGGTGTACAGTGTGTCAAGATTCCAAAGAGCAGACATTAAAGTGGGTTGACTCTGGGCAGTGCTGGATACAGGCTCGTTGGAGTGATCGCCCATTCGAGTTTGCTGGGTCAGATTGATCATTTGTGGGAAGACTGCTGGACCGAGCTAGGGCTGGATCTGTGCTGTGGAAGGAGAGAGGAAAGATAAGTGAATTGTTTTCATCTTATGAACATTTGAACCACTTGAAGAGGATACAGTGAATGTGGATCTGACTGTTGGAGGAGCTATGTGTTTCAGAGTGTGATGAGGAGGAATTAAAAGTGAAAACCCTGTAAACGAGCGTAACGGACGGAGTGGGGCCTCTGTCCAACCCTATCGTGTGAGTGAATTGCAGTGCTTTTGCCTTATTGATACACATTGATTTATTGCTGTGGAATTGAAGTGAACACACGTGTGCTGTGTCTTTGTTGAGAAGTGGCCCCCATCCATGCTTACACGTTCGTGGAAGGTTATTATATCTGCCTCCGTCAGAAGCCCAGAGTGATACAGTGAACTGAAGAGAGAGTACTTTGTACTGTGAAGATCCCCACCTGTTCTACTTGCTGTTTGAGCCTAGAAGCATACAGCACCACTGGTAAAGTAACCTTATGACTCACTGTCTCCATATTGTGAACTGAAGAGAGAGTACTGTGTACTGTGACTATCCTCACCTGTTCTACTTACTGTTTGAGCCCAGAAGTATACAGCAACGCTGATAAAGTAATCGGTTAACCCACTGTCGCCCTACTGTGAACTGAGGAGAGAATACTTTGTACTGTGAAGATCCACACCTGTTCTACTTGCTGTTTGAGCCCAGAAGCATACAGCACCACTGGTAAAGTAACTTTATGACTCACTGTCCCCCTATTGTGAACTGAAGAGAGAGTACTGTGTACTGTGACTATCCTCACCTGTTCTACTTACTGTTTGAGTCCAGAAGTATACAGCAACGCTGATAAAGTAATCGTTTAACCCACTGTCGCCCTACTGTGAACTGAGGAGAGAGTATATTGTACTGTGAAGATCCACACCTGTTCTACTTGCTGTTTGAGCCCAGAAGCATACAGCACCACTGGTAAAGTAACCTTATGACTCACTGTCTCCCTATTGTGAACTGAAGAGAGAGTACTGTGTACTGTGAATATCCTCACCTGTTCTACTTACTGTTTGAGCCCAGAAGTATACAGCAACGCTGATAAAGTAATCGTTTAATCCACTGCTTCATTACCGTGCACCCACGAGAGTACCCTGTACTGTGAAGAATCCTTACCTGCCATACTTACCGTCTGAGTCTGGAAGTCTGCAGCACCGCTGGGGAAAAGTAAGCTTTTAATCCACTGTTTTATTATCGTGCACCAACGAGAGTACTCTGTACTGTGAAGAATCCTTACCCGCCATACTTACTGTCTGAGTCTGGAAGTCTGCAGCACCGCTGGGGGAAAAGTAAGCTTTTAATCCACTGCTTTATTATCGTGCACCAACGAGAGTATTCTGTACTGTGAAGACTCCTTACCTGCCATACTTACTGTCTGAGTCTGGAGGTCTGCAGCACCGCTGGGGGAAGAGTAAGCTTCTAATCCACTGCTTCATTACTGTGCACCAACGAGAGTACTTTGTACCGTGAAGAATCCTTACCTGACATACTTACTCTTGGGTCTGGAAGTCTGCAGCACCGCTGGGAGAAGTAAGCTTCAACCCCCCTGCTCCATCATCGTACATCGACGAGAGTCTCTTGAACTGTGAGAAACCTTTGGTTTAATAAAGATTGTTACTCCTTTGAAACTTATCTCTGTCTCCGGGTCCTCTGTTGTGTGCCTGTGGTGTCGGCTCCTCACGGTGGTGACTCAGTTAGAGGGGGGGTGGTTGGTCACCCGAGCGTTCCTCCCCTCGACCTGTGACATCAAAAGTGGCGTAGTCGGCAGGGTACACACCGTGAGTTGTAGCGGCCACAGGTATGCGATGGCGGACGAAGAGGCACCTGCGGCTCGTCCTCAAGTTATGCCGATCTTCATGGGAGCTCCCTGGGCGCAGCGCTATGGAGGACCGGGATCGGAGTTAAGCTTACAGGATTGGAAGGCGCAGACGGAGTATCTGGCTGGACTACAGGGACTGAGTGCAGCACAGAGAGTACAGTTTGTGTTGGGGTCGCTGGAAGGAGAAGCCAAAAGGGAAGTTCTGGCTGCATCGGAAGCCACATGTGCTACCGCAAAAACTATCTTCGATTTCTTGTTCGGATTATATGGAGACTTCACCCCAGTGGCCACTCTTCGTGCCCAGTTCTTTAACTATAAACAGGGGCCTACGCAGACACTGCGGGCATACTCCTTGAAGTTGCGGGAGCAGTTTGGCTGGCTGAAGGGGCGACCGGATCATGGACTGGGTGAAGGGGATGACTTGTTACGAGATCAATTCGTCTTGGGGCTGCGTGAAGGGCCAGTACGTCAGGGCATACGACTCCAGCTTCGACGAGACCCCACTATGACCTTTGAGGCTCTGCGACAAGAGGCCTTGGCGTTAGAACTGGACCAGGGAGAGGTAACTCGCACACCAGTCTGTGTGGCAGCAAGTAGTGCCAGTGGACCTGCGCCTGTCGAACCGAGCAATTGGAAGCAGAAACTGAGGGCCGAACTGTTGGAGGATGTCAAGGGACAGATGGCGGAATTATCCCGGAACCTGCTGGGTGAACTTCGTCGAGGACGAGTTGAAGGCGGAGCAGTGGGGCGAGAGAGGTCATATTCAGAGGAAGGCAAGGTCCTCTGCGCCGCCCCTACGCCCTGTGGGCCCCCGGTTCCAGTGGGACGACCAAGGAAGGCCCATTTGTATAAATTGTGGAGATCCTGGACATATCAGTCGCCAGTGTGGGCTTCGTCTGGGTTCTCAAGGGGGTTTTTAGTTCCACCGGCCACTGTGGGTCAAGTGGCCGGGACCCCTTTGTGTGACCTTTTTCTGTTCCTGTTGCACGAGATGACTGGGTGGGACATTGCCCTACCATGGAGGTTCAAGCTAATGGAGTCACGATAGATGTTTGGTTGACACAGGGTCTCAAGTTACGCTATTCTCGGAGAGCCTGGCCCAGGAGTTGTTCGCAGATCATCGGCTCCAAGCAACTGAAGCTTCCAGGCTGACCCTACGGGGGCCAATGGTTTGGACATCCCCTACACAGGGTACATCGTGGTAGACTTTCTTGTCCAAGGGGTCCCCGTCCAACAAAAGGGGTAGTTATTTCCGAGATCATTGCTTGGGAAATCATCGAGCACTTTTAGGGATGAACGTTATACTGGATTGCTGGGAAGAATTGTTCGGGGGCCGCCGGCTCGGATGTCTCCGTCACCGGCAAAACAGGACTGGGACCGAATTCTGGCCGATTGTAAAAGAGTGCACGCAGCTAATCACATAGAAGAGAGAAAGACATCGGTCGAGTTGCCTGTAGGTATGCTCTTTCCATCCCAGCTCAGAGTGAGACCGTTCTTTGGATCCGAGTACCCGCAAGATCCCGTGGGTCAGGCACCTGTGTCCTGGTAGAGCCTCATGAAGATGTCAGCCAGTTGAAGTGGCTCACGGACTGGCGGTTGTCCATCGGGGGCGAGTCTCAGTAAAAGTACGGAACACAAATCCTTACC